>OZ018333.1:7997037-8422037 GCA_963969495.1 Ceratothoa steindachneri | reverse complement strand
TGAAGATATTTTGCCAGAAGTTGCGGAATCTTTCCTCCAAATCCGCCGGGTCTTCCAAGTAGTCATCGCCCTCCTTAATGCGGGTCTTTTCTCTACTTGTCAGACCTTTCAACTTGTTCACAAGTCGCCAGAACACATCGGGTCGAACTTCGCTGTCAACTTTCTCAATCAGACTGTCCCAGACTTCAGCCTGTTGCTGGTTGATAGCCTGCTTAAGTTCTTCACTCAGGCGTCTTAGCAGCGTTGTTCTTCCCCGATTAACACCCTCTCTCCTCGTTTCTTCATACACCACCCTGTGCACTCTAGCGATCTCTCTCATTTCCTCAGACCATCTGGGTTGGGGGAGAGTTTTGTACCTTTTCATCGGTACACTCTCGCGATCTGCTTCGATGATGCGGGGAGTAATCGCTTCCAACTCCTCGTCGATCCTCTCCAGACTCGCTCCGTCGAGGCCCACTGGTAGATAGCTGGCAAGGTTTAGCTTGTAGTGTTCCCAGTTGGCCGAAGCATAGCTTTTCCGAAGTGGTATCGGGAGCTGAATTGGTGCAAGAGAAATGGTCGTCAAGATCGGTATGTGATCACTGAGTATTGTCGGGCCCGGCTCACTACGGTAATTGAAAGGGAAGCCATCACTTGTCATGATTATGTCAGGTTTCGTAGCGGACCTTACGGTGAAATAGGTTGGAAAATCCGGTCCTATACGCTGAATGTTTTTCCTTCTCATAATCATTTCCAAGTTGTGACCTCTTTCGTTTGTGTTCCCGTAGCCAGCCGTTCGGCATCTGGCGTTGAGGTCTCCCCCAAGGAATACCATCCTGCCGTGGCCAAACAGGGTGTAGAAGTTCGTCAGAGGGAGGTATCTGCGTCGAGGTGGTTGGTATGCCGCCGCTATTATGAGCTTGCCTACTAATGTATGCAGCTCTACCGCCACGAAGGATTCGTCCATGTCTGGAAGACGTTTGAACGACAAGTTCCTCCTGACGGCAATAGCAACACCGTCATACCTCTCTTGAGAATGGTTCTTAGATATCACTCTGTAGCCTGGTATCTTCAACTGCTTACTGGTCGTATCGATACCATGCTCAGTAATCAGTATGATGTCGGGATCTAGCACACGGAATATGTTGCCGTACGCCGTGGCTTTCCCCTCCCATCCATTACTGTTGAGTGTTAATATCCTTAACCTGTTGTTTTGGTTTTCCATTCTCTGTTCTGGCTTGTGTGGATGTCTTTAGTGCTTACGGGTGGTTGACTTCCTTTTCCCGTTTCTTTTTCTCTTAAACTCGGCCTGGGATAATTCCACGAAGGTTTCACGATGGAAGGCAATACATTGGCTATGTAAGGCTTCTTCCACCGTTTCCTCTTCGCATTGGGCATCATAGTCCCATTTATAAAATTTCTTCTTTATGCCCACATTGATTTTATTTGTATCCCCATCCTTCGGGAATGGGAACTGCTCCGATGCGTATAGGAATAGGTTAATCCTATCTGCATCTATCTTCTTATTCTTAATCTTCTTTGCTTTTGTGGCTTTAGCTTCGCAGATAGACCCCTCTGAGTCTGAGGAGTCCGTGGTGTCGGGTCTCTCTTCTTCTTTCGGGTTCTCTGCGCTCTGTGCCTTTGGCCTGACTGTCTTGGTGGCAGTCATTCTCTCTTTCTTGGCCTCAATCCTGGGATCCGGCCTTCTTGCCTCTTTGCTAGTCTGTTTCGCTGTTTCTTCTTTGTTGTTGCTTGACTCTTTTGGGACCATTTGCAACTGGAGCACGTCCCCCGATGGTGGGTTCTCGGGGAACCACATCTCAGACATGCCATTATTTGCCAGCATTTGGTTCAATTCTTTGGCAAAAGTCCCGGGATTGGTTAGGTTTCTGACATGCGCATACAGTATGCATGTCAGTATCTTTGTCGAGTTTTCATTTTCTATTCTCAGGTATGTTTTTCTCGCTTCTGTTTCAGTGAGGACTGCCTTCGCTGCCTGAGCATACGTCGTGTTTTGCCTCCTGTCTTGTTCTTGCTTCTTCTTCTGAACCTCGTTCTTAATTATTTCCTTTTTCAGAGGGCAGGCCATAGCCATGGAACGATGTCCCAGGCCGCAATTGGCACACTTTTCCCTCGGGCTACCGCAGCTTTTCCAGTGGTGCCCCGCCTCGCTGCACCTCGAACATAGTTCTTGCGGTTCTGCGGTTCTGCGGTTCTTTAGTGGCGTGGTTCTCCATCTTATAACAGCGGAAGCAGAATTGAACGGGAGTGAATTCCTCCCTTTCTATTTGCTCTCCGCTGATTTTAGCGTTGAAGAGCAGAAGCCCGCTCTCCTTAGCTTTTTGGGCCATTGTAGTGTCCGTGAATATAATTTTGAATACATGTGTGTATTCCGTATTCTCTTTTTTATTCCAAAATTTAATGACTTCAGCAACCTTAGCCCATGATTGGTTTTTGGCTATCTCCTCTTTAATTTCATCTTTGGAATGCTGACCTATCCACGGGTCCAGCTTCCTACACACCACGCTTCTATGGGTTTGTATTTGAGGAGGAATTGCAGGCTGAAGGCCTATTTCACGCAGTGTTTCCACTGCTTCCTCCTTTGTGATTCCCTCCACGTCCTTCTCCTTTTCGCAGACCGCCACATAACCAGTGGGGACTTCGAGCAGGCGGAGCATGGCGATCTTCAGTTTCCCGAAGACCACCTCAAACACCTTCTCCCGTGTTGGCCTAACGCTACCACTGATGATGCGTAGCGGGATCTTTGTCGTCCCATTAGGCTCCATTTTCCCCTCGGGGGGGGGGGCCCTTGGGCCGCTTTTCTTCCTGTTATCTGTTCTTCTTTTGATAATCCTTTTAGTCTTCAATAATGATCCTTGTTCTTGGCGAATTTGACGATTTGTTGCTTGGGTTTGTTTATTGCGGGCAGCCCCCCCCCCATTGCAGGAGAACGTCGGCGAACATGAACTGTGGGATGAAGTGGATGAATGGTGGATGAATGTACCCGGGGAGGCCCCTCAGACGGATGATATGCGGCGGACTTAATGATGGGTGGTGATTGAATCAACTACCACCACCCGGGGGTGCCGCCCCGTCTGGGGTTTGGTTATCGATGCTGCTTCCAACTTGCACAGGGACGGTTGTATGTTCCCCTGTGATCTTGGCCGGAAACTACCCTCAGAGATTAGAGCGAACTCTTCCCCAAAGCTTTCAGCATCGCCTCGTAACCGGGCGTTCTCTTCCGTAGAGTTCTACAGTGGGCTAATCCTCAAACCTGCTTCCCTTTACGTCCCCAATTATGTCTATCAAAGTGGACGGACATAGTTGGGGCGAGAATAATGAGTGTCAGTTCAGTTCGCCTCAGTCCCCCTGTTCCGGGGAAGGAGGGGGACTGCAAGGAGACTTAGCCAGACATTTGTCGTCTGTGTGCCACTCTTCTAAAGGTTGTTATTTTGCTCCCCGTAAGGAGTTGGCAAAGCTGGTTGGCGTTTTCAAAATTGCCCTTGGCTTTACCGCCTTTGCCGGCTACGACTTCTTGCAGAGCGTAAATATTTCCAACTTTTCTTCTTCCAAGTCTACTACCTGCAGTAATTCTTTTAAGTGATTGAACTTAAATAATACGAGGAGACTAAGGCACGAAAGTTTAAATAGTAAATAATCAATAATGGAGGGGTCAAAAGGACGACTAAAACATTAAATTAAGGAAAAGTCAATAATAAACCAGATCGTTTAGATATTAATGGGACAAACTAAAATAGAAATAAAAATTTCTCTGCACGAGTACTAACCTTATAACTAACCTTATAATTCGA
Source organism: Ceratothoa steindachneri (assembly GCA_963969495.1). NCBI lineage: Eukaryota > Metazoa > Arthropoda > Malacostraca > Isopoda > Cymothoidae > Ceratothoa > Ceratothoa steindachneri. Next base: position 8,418,246 of record OZ018333.1, on the reverse strand, counting down.
AAGCGAATATATAACAAGATAATAGTTTCAAATTTCGTTAGAATCAGTCGAATAGTTACGAATTTATTGCCAAAGAAATACAGGACTAACCTTGGGAGGACCTTAGCAATTATATCATTCGAAAGAGAATGTATAATAACATTAGAGTTTCAAATTTTGTTAGAATCGGCCGAATAGTTACGAATATATTGCCAAAAAATTCCCGGGCTAACCTTGGGAGGGTATTGTCTATTATATCATTCGAAAGAGAATGTAAAACACCTTAAGGGTTTCAAATTTTGTTAGAATCAGCCGAATAGTTACGATGTTATTACCAAAACAAAAAAGCAAAACGGGGACCGACCGACATAGTGAGATATAGATTCGCATGCGAATAAAAACCCATTTGCAAATATAACTGGAAAAATGTGAAACAATAGAATGTAGAGAAGCGGGAGAGATATTAAAAAAATAACAACATTGTAAGCAAATATATGGGTTTTAAATCCACCAAACGGCTGACAGTGGGGAGCTACCCCCTCCGATCAATGAGAACCAACCGCGGCCCTGATCAAGAACACAATGAACAAGATCAGATGAATTCCCAGGACGAGTGCCAAATAACTTGCTATAGAGGTCAAAGTGAGGTCAATGTGACCATGCAAAAATTTGCTGAATGATGATTGGAAACTTCGTGCTTTCCATATAGCTAAAGGACACCTATTCCCTAACTCCACCTAAAATAGAGTCGGGAGAGAAAAGCTACTCCTTGATGACTCGAGGTCTCTAGTTCCGTGGGTAAGAAGTGTTCATTGTCCCGACCACCCGCAACACACAGAAGGATCGGGTCTGGGCACTAAAATATGGGATTCTATTTCTGTTGAACAGCGGACGTCTTTCAGGAGTCAGGTGTCAGTTTCGGTGAGGGTGTGGCCAAGCGTAAGACCAACGAGCAAAAAATCACCTCTCATCGAAGTAGAGAATGGTTGAAGTTCAATCAACATATTTATTTAGATATGTTGAGGAAAAGGGTCATCTCTTGAGTGGATGACACTATAGGAAATGGCGGTGTAACATGGAGCAAATACATACACACAAAAACGTTTAAGACTGGTGTCAGGCTAATTTTAAGGGGTTTTGGTCAAAGGAACTTTGGCCACCCAGTTCTCTAGCTTCGAACTCTATGGACTTTGAAGTATAGTATAGGATTGGGTAGAAAGCCTGTACAGAGTCCAATCAAAGTGTCGAAGTGCCAATTGGAAAGATGCTGGGAGGAAATATGGGCTGAGATCCTTCGTGCAACTGGCGGTCAGGTATATATATATATATATATATATATATATATGTATATATATATATATATATATATATATATATATATATATATATATATATATATATATATATATATATATATATATATATATATATATATATGAATAATGTTACTGCCTACCTAGGATTTAATAAATAGGATGATTGAGTCAGAATTTCGAGACGCACTCTGCGACGGGTCAATTGGGGTTACACCATAAGGTACTAAACAGTATATGTTTTGCCATGTTCTCGCACGCAGTACTTTTTTTTACCCCGTTCTTTATTTTTTAACCAAAAAAGAAAACGGAAAAGCAGAAAACTTTTTTTAAGGGATAACTTCTGGAATAAATAAAAAGCTGGCACGGTGGCTTTCTCTTTATCTACGATTTGAATAATAAGGCGGCTGATTGAAAATGCCGAGGTAATTGTCTTTATTAGTTACAGATGAAAAATGCGCTTTTTTTTAATGTTAATTATAAAAAAGTTAATCTTTTACATTAATAACTCGGGATTTTTCCCTGTTATCCCATAATGATTCGTCCTTTGTTCCAAAATCTTTCGTTTAACTACTTGTTCCTGAGGGCGAGGTATGGGGCAGAAGGGCATAAAGCAACTTATAGTACGGCTTGAAACTGGCTTCCAGTAACCGAACATTTTTAGTTATTCCTATTTTTCCCGATGTTCACTCCAACAAAAGTGGCGTCTTCATGCTGCGATGAACGAAAGATGAAACACGATATCGTTCAATTTGGAACGAAACACAACAACAGCAACGCCCGGGTCGCTAATGTAAAAGACTACCTTTAAAAAAAACAATAGAAAGAAATTATATGATTACAAAACATCGGTGGATACTAAAAAATCCTTTGCTTTAGCTTCGGGGGAGGGGGGGGCGTGGTAAATATTACACGGCTATAATTTAGCGTCAAAATGTAACCCCTATCTTGAAATGCGGGCGATAATTTCGGCGACAAAATTATCCTATAAAATTGCGTAGAATTTTACAGATTAAGTGAATATTGTTTTGATTTTATGCGCTACCTATTTTTTTCTGTAGTAGGAAATAAGGGTTTCGTGGTAAACGTCCAGTTTTATTTCATTATATTGGGTTAATTTTAAGAAAATCCAACCACTAATTTGGGACAAACTATATTTTTCTGACGTATTTAGGGGTCAGGAAAGCGAATATGATGTTTATTTCCGTGCCCAAAATGGCCTGATATCGAGTTAGGTTTAGATTTACAAATGTGAGCCCAGGTACCGGAATAAGTAAACTGAGACAACGACGATCGTAAATCGCTAATCTAACCTTTTTATGACGAGGTTAGGTTAGGTTTGCTACAAAATTGCGAATTAGTCTCAAGAGTTAAATGATCAATGTTATTCCTCAAACAATTACAACCATCCAACCTAATTTTTCCGTATTCTCTTCGCAAAAAGGGATGGCGATTTCCCGGGAAAAACTCCACCAGTCGACAATTGTTCGCTATGATAACTCCACTCGTTTCCTTACTTCCCGCTCGGTGGTTCTGTTAAATACGAACAAATATACAAAGTGAATCACTTTAATTCGCTTTATTCCAGCGTTTTCAAGAAGGTTCAGTGCAAAGCTGATCTATAAAAGCGGAAATAGAATCTTTTAACCTTTTTGTCACGGCGGAAAGCTAGCTTGTCGACTTCCAGGTCGCCGCCGCATACTGAAGATACACAGTTCACTTTTGTCGCTTTGCCAAAAAGGATAAGAAATTTGTTTTATCGGATAAAAATAGGTCCCAAATTTACGAGCGAGAGAGAACAACGCGCAAGGACTTGCGACAATGACAAATGGTCGCGGTTTTAAAGTGTCGACTCTCTTTGGATTAGTTTAAGCCATGGGTCGCCAAACTTTTTTTCACAGCGGGCCAGATAACTGAGAGAATGGCGTGCGCGGGCCTCATAACCATTTTGTTCAATACAATATTGTGAATACACAAAAAATAAAGACAACCAACATATTTATTTACCAATAAACAAAATACAAAATACACGAAAAATAGAGACAACAAACATATCTATTTACCAAAAAGTTACCAAAGAAGGCGTCGGTAGCAATAAGATAGTATTATCACACCCAGTGCGCACATATCCGAGTCTCACAAACTAAAAGCAAAATAGGTTAGTGAGATTTGTGAAACTGGCATCTAGCTTTTAAGAGATCATCAATATTTGCTTAGTAATTGCGGCATCCACGGTGCAGCGGCGGGCCGGACCTTGCCCGCGGGCCATAGTTTGGAGACCCCTGGTTTAGGTGATAATTTGGTGACCCAAATTATCGCTCGTATTTCAAGTCAGCGCTAACTATTGTTGTTGTTTTTTTTTCAGCCATAGGTACATGAAAAAAACTTTTTAAAAAAAGGGAAGCATATTTTTTTTAGTATGCGCTAATATTTTTTGCTATTTCTTTTTTATAATTACTATTAAAAAGTGTACATTTACCATCCTTAAATAACATAAACAATTGATATGCCGAGAACCACTGCGTCACGTGCCGCAGCTAAAGCTTTGCTAAAGAGTATATGTCTTGCCATGTCACCATATGCGACATTTCCTCCTTTTTTTTAATTTCACATTTTAAAAGAAAACGGAATACATACAGAAAACCTTGTTTTTAAGGCGTAACTTCTAAAATAAAAATAAATGGAAAATGTTACGCTGGTTATGCCGTAAATATGATTCTAAAAAAAGGCAACTAAGAGGGGTGGGGGGAGCGCTAAAACCGTTGCGTCACTTGGCAATGGTGTCAACAAAAAAGGGTCAACCCACACGAGCAAAACCGTTAAATTTAAAATCTCACAGACTAGCGATATTTGAACTGTCACTCGAAGGAATCTAAGGATGCCTGGAGCGAAAGGCGAGTGTTAGGTCCAACGGGCAGGGGTTAAAGGTCACCACTAAGGGGCAGGGTTTTAAAGGTAAGGGATGTACCTTCCTCTCCATCGGAGGGGCCGAAACCACCACCGATCGTTTTATCGACGCTGGCAGAGCGAATCCATCGGAATAGAGCCCCAGCCCCTTCGGAGAACGTTCGTCGGGGTCTGGCCCCGGCGTAGGGGGTCCTCGGAGCCTCCTGAGCGAGATCAAGGGAGGTGGATCCCACCAGAGGGGCTTTAGGGGGCTTTGGGAGGTCTTCTGACTTCGAGGGGATTGTAGCTTGCTGAGTCCGCAAACTTTCAATCGACAGCGGCGACGGAGAACGGCCAAAGGAGTCTGCAAGGAAGGTGGTTGACGCTCCCTCCTGACTCATCCACAAACCCAGGGGGAGATCGGCTTGGCGGGAAGGGGCAATGACACCACAAGGTAGTGGGGGGAGAAAACTGGTTCCTCCCTATACCTGCCAGACCACTGTTGGAGTGCCCAATGTGAGGGCAGAAGAGAGCAGAAGGGAATACAATCGATGAGAGACGATTCTCTCACACGAAAATTCCAACAAATTAAAACAAAATACAGATCTTCAACGACGTAGCAAGACACGTGACATGGTCGGGATTGCCGTGTTACTACCCCTGCGACCATAGAACTAGCTACTGCGTCTCTAGGCGCATCTATCAGGTCAATTATCAACCAGTTGTCTAGCCATCATTCAACTCTCAAGGGAAAACGAACTCCGGAAAATTCAGTCATACCACTGCAGTGTGGCGAGAAGTGAAAGCGATTGGTTTAAAAACTTAATTTGAATGAGACCTTTTAGACTCAAGATGGCAAGATTCAGCCCATCAACTCGCTGACCAAACCCACTTCTTCCAGGACGTCTACACCCAACATATAGCTCCTTCTCTCATTGCGTATTTACACACAATATTTCTCAAGGCTCTCGGCATAAGCGCCAATGTTGTGGACCTCACCACACCTACTCAGCTGCTACTCTTACACCTTCTTCCAGTACGTAAATATCATTGCAAAATAACTGCTTGTCGTTGTATTAGCAACCTGGCTGCATGTTAAATCATATACACCTGTTGCTGAACTACCGGACTGCTGTAATAAAATAGGTGAAGCTAATTGATCTAAAATGCCCCAAAGCTCTTCACAAACAATGGCAGAGATGTAACAGGATTCGATCGATTTTTGACTTCTTACCCTTTCTTGCACATTAAGGTTTATCGTTAATCCGATATTAATCATTACGTTAATTTATTTTGTTCCTCGCACCGGGCTAGTATTGTATCGCTGTAATGTTAATTTTTTTCCTGATTAATTTTTATCATATTTCTATTTGGCTCTAAATAAACCATTACAACCAACAAAACAACTCCATATTGGAGACATACCACGTTCCATCCTTGACTACCATTTTCAGAACTTATAAGCCGACGTTCTAATTGGTACCAGAACAAACTGTTGAGTTGCAGCCTGGACGCGTTAAGTTTCGAGGGAAAAGATAGACAATTAACAATATCACCTCCTAGGGAACTTTGCCCCCCACCCCCAGGGTGGGTGCTGGCCTTCCTAGGGCCACCCATGTAGCAGAATATAGTCAAGAGGTCAGGAGGTGGAGTAATTTCTGGACACGCTTTCAATCGAGTCTCCGGGGTAGCAATAAACTGTTGTGTGTGTTCATTAATTCCTCTTTGCCCACTTCACCTCTCGTGTGGGAAATCGTTCACACAATACAACTTGCAAATCTTATACATCCATCGACCTTTTTGAGCCTAATGATTGGTAAAGGCCTCTCACCCCCAACTAAGTTCGAGTACTTGAGTGGTAGCGCTGAATCAACCGCGCTACTTAAGCCATTCAGCCAAATTTATCACTCCCATTCTCAAGAGAAACCATACAAAAGACTGACACTTTGGATTGGGAAACGAATGAGTCCCCCCCCCCCTCCTTCCTACCCAACTGACTTAGTCCCGTCAGATTAGTATCGTTTTAGGAGTAACGAATCACCTGAAGAGAATGAAAATGTCAATGATCGAAGAGGTCGAATTAACTTCAACTTTTTTTTTTTTTAACAACTGCTCCCGAGGATTTATGTTTTAGAAGATACGTGACGCGTAACCGAACCAGTGGCTACATCTGTTTAAAGTTCATGCCATGGATCACTCCAAAGATCCAAAATTGCGACCTCCAATGGAAGAGGGGGAGGGGGGGGAGGGGGGTTAGTTGCCCCCGCCGATCGAGTGACCTCCTTCATCGGTATCGTGGGGCTGACTTTACCCCGGGGAAAATTTACTGTCTCCCCGTTCCCTCTACGACCCTTGTCGGTTCAAATCCTCTCCTGCTCTCCAAATAATAATAATAATAACAATGAAGTATTCAACAGAAGAAAATCACCAATGCTTGCGCTATCTCAAACAAACAAGAATGGGAATGATAAGTGATAATATGGATAATAGTAACAATAATTTAGTGGATTCGGTGGATTCAAGACGTTTTTCCTGCTCATAGAATACTGATTTCCAAAAGCGAATAATTGGAGTAGGCCATAAGACCGAATGGCCTTCTCGAAGCCCATATGACCCTTTGTGATTTCTTTTCATGGGGTCATTTGAAGAGTACAGCTATTCCAAAATCAACTCTCAATTTAGATGACTTGAGTAATCGCACCACAAAGGACATAAACATCTTAACAGACATAAACATCTCAAAGGACATAAACATCTTAAAGGACGTAAACATCTTAAAAGATATAAATATTTGAAAGGACATTAACATCTTAAAAGCCACCAGCTCAAAGGACATTAACATCTTAAATGACATACACATCTTAAAGGATATAAACATCTTAAAAGATATAAACATCTCAAAAGACATTAACATCTTAAATGACATACACATCTTAAAGGATATAAACATCTTAAAAGATATAAATATCTCAAAAGACATTAACATCTTAAATGACATAAACATCTTGAAGTACATAAACATCTTAAAGGACGTAAACATCTTAAAAGACGTAAACATCTTAAAAGATATAAACATTTTAAAGGACATTAACATCTTTAAAGACAAACAACTCAAAGGACATTAACATCTTAAATGACATACACATCTTAAAGTCCATTAACATCTTAAAAAATATAAACATCTCAAAGGACATAAACACCTCAAAGGACATAAACCTCTCAAAGGACATAAACCTCTCAAAGGACATAAACATCTCAAAGGACATAAACATCTCAAAGGACATAAACATCTTAAAAGACATAAACACCTCAAAGGACAAACATCTCAAAGGACATAAACATCTCAAAGGACAAAAACCTCTCAAAGGACATAAACATCTTAAAAGACATAAACACCTCAAAGGACATAAACACCTCAAAGGACATAAACATCTCAAAGGACATAAACCTCTCAAAGGACATAAACATCTTTAAAGACATAAACACCTCAAAGGACATAAACACCTCAAAGGACATAAACATCTCAAAGGACATAAACCTCTCAAAGGACATAAACATCTTAAAAGACATAAACACCTCAAAGGACATAAACGCCTCAAAGGACATAAACATCTCAAAGGACATAAAACATCTTAAAGGACAGACCGGATGTTATCAAAAGAGTGATGAGGGTGAGGAGAAATAGAGGTTTGTATAAATAGAAATGGCCGCCATGTTGAATAAAGATATAAGTTTTTAATAAACAATGAAAAAATTATTAACTGTTATTTAGGAATGATTATTTTGAGATTATTGTTTTTATTATTAAATCACTATGATAGACATTGTTGTCTCATTGACCGAATTGTACGTGAATAAGCTTTTGTAATTGGATTCCGCCGGTTCGCACCGGTTCCTAAGAACCCGTTCTTGGAATTTCCCTAATCTTTAGAATCGATTGTTAGCTTAAATCGGGGTTCTCAACCTTTTTGAAGTTGGGAAAATAACTAAAATTAATAATGTCACTTGCTAGACTCTAGCATGTAACAACCCAAAGATCAACCTTTGCACGTCTATCGGGCCAGCCAGCATGGTTTGCTGCTAGAGACTGATAGTGAAAGAACCTGTAGTGAGAGAACATGTTGTTAGTGAGACCTGTAGTGGGAGAACCTATGCTTAAAATCTTTGAAACTCATCACTGCCTTTAGTTCAAATACATGCTATTTAACTATTAGGATGTTTACCTGCAAACCAATTTTTGGTGTAAAGTAGGACTGCTTTTTACGCCAAACAAAACAATTGGTTTCCAAATATCTCAATTTAGGAAAAAAATATTCAGATTTAAAGCTGGTATACTTTTTCTGTCCCTGTATGTCCTCGCGATGCATTGGCAGGGATGTTGTGCAATACGTTTTTCCCCTTGCAACAAGACCCCGCCGTGTTATTCACGTTTCTCGTCAGCCCAGACGAGTGGAAGGAAAAAAACCAACAAACGCTGCAGCACCATCATTACTCGTTACCATAGAGACAGCCTCCAATCTGAGACGATCCAGATTGTACTCGTACTGACGCAGTGTTTTTTTTTTTTGAAGCGAAAACCAGTGAGGTGAAGTTGGGGGAAGAAGTGGTGGTAAAACACACTTACATACTCTCCGACACACTTCCTGCTCTTAGAGTTATTAGTAAAGAAAGATATTATGTGGATTAGTATTATTATCTAGTGTATTTATCAAGGGAGGGATGCCGCCATAACATCCACTTTAACATCAAGAAACCTCGAGCTTTCGCTCAGTGGGTGTTCTATTGGTGTATGTAGAGGTGTGCATGAGAGAATACATGGGGGAGGGTAATAGTAGTGGTTAAAATAAATGGAGTAGTGCCTTTTATATACACTCATCAGCCGAATATATGCCATGAGAGGGAACTAAAAGGTCTGGTTGAAGAAAGGACATACATCGTTGCTACCTAACAGTACTAGTTCTTGGAAACAGATGGTAGTAGCACTGTTGTTATTCAGCCACGTTACTTTATCACTTATATCTCACTCATGCATCTACACGCTGTTGAATGTGCGAGAGATCGCGGAGCCCTTGAAATCTGTCGTCCAATCCCGTTACTTCATCCCTTACACCTCGTCGAAGCATCGACTCACGGTTGTAGTGTAGTGGTGAAGGTGAACCCTCTATATCAGGCACTCAACTCCCCTCTTCATTACCTACACGCCTCGTTAAGGCAGATACTGTCTGCTTTGATATATGAACATGGTTTCATTGTGTTGATGCCCTCCATCGATTTCTATGGATACCGGAGTCCTGAACATCCATAAATACCCTGGAGGGAAGGGAGCAGGAGGGTCATAATTAACCAAACTCTTCCTGACTAGCACACCTACAGGTCCTAGACTAGAATCAGCTAGATAAGAACGGTTAGTTGGTTAGTACCTGAGGAGGAAGCGATGGGGGGAGGGTTAACGGTCAAGGTGGATCCAGTGTGAGTGGGGCGAGGTTGGGGCTGGCGGCGTTGGAGGGACGAGGCGCTGCCTGACCCTGAAGAGTGACCTGACCCTCCTCCAAGGTCACGTTCCACCGACCCGTGCCCGCTGCGACGCCCACCGAGGTCACCAGCCTGCTTCAGCACCTGGTAAATGAGATCCACCTCTTCGGTCGACTTATCTAGGGGCGGGGGAAGAGAGGGAGAGAGGGGGGTTAGTAGAGATGAATGTAGGAGGGAAAGAGCTCCCTCTAAGGGGGCTCATGTGTTAGATCTAGGATGGCATAAGGTATGTTAAGGGAGGGGGAAGTGGGTGGACACTGATATTGGACCAATGTCCAATGATCCAACATGACATGCGTCACTGGTATTGGAACTATGTTCAATGATCAAACATGACATGGCGGACACTGGTATTGGACCAATGTCCAAAGATCCAACATGACATCGCGCACACTGGTATTGGATATATGTCCAATGATCCAACATGACATGGCGTCACTGGTATTGGACCAATGTCCAATGATCCAACATGACATGGCGGACACTGGTATTGGATATGTGTCCAATGATCCAACATGACATGGCGGACGCTGGTATTGACCAATGTCCAATGATCTAACATGACATGGTGGACCCTGGTATTGGATATGTGTCTAATGATCCAACATGACATGGCGGACACTGGTATTGGACCAATGTCCAAAGATCCAACATGGCATGGCGGACACTGGTATTGGATATATGTCCAATGATCCAACATGACATGGCGGACGCTGGTATTGACCAATGACAAATGATCCAACATGACATGGCAGACGCTGGTATTGACCAATGTACAATGATCCAACATGACATGGCGGAAACTGGTATTGGATATGTGTCTAATGATCCAACATGACATGGCGGACACTGGTATTGGACCAATGTCCAAAGATCCAACATGACATGGCGGTCACTGGTATTGGACCAATGTCCAATGATCCAACATGACATGATGGACAGTGGTATTGGATATGTGTCTAATGATCCAACATGACATGGCGGACACTGGTATTAGACCAATGTCAAAAGATCCAACATGACATGGCGGACACTGGTATTGGATATATGTCCAATGATCCAACATGACATGGCGTCACTGGTATTGGACCAATGTCCAATGATCCAACATGACATGGCGGACACTGCTATTGGATATGTGTCTAATGATTCAACATGAGATGGCGGACGCTGGTATTGGACCAATGTCCAATGATCCAACATGACATGGCGGACACTGGTATTAGATATGTGTCTAATGATTCAACATGAGATGGCGGACGCTGGTATTAGACCAATGTCCAATGATTCAACATGACATGGCAGGCATTGGTATTGGATATATGTCCAATGATCCAACACGACACGGTGGACGCTGATATTAGACCAATGTCCAATGATCCAACATAACATGGCGGACACTGGTATTAGATCTATGCCCAATGATCCAACATGACATAGCGGACACTAGTATTTGGCCAATGTCCAATGAACCAACATGACATGGCGAACACTAGTATTGGACCAATGTCCAATAATCCAACATATCATGGCGGACACTGGTATTATACCCATGTCCAATGATCCAACATGACATGGCGGACACTAGTATTGGGTTTATGTCTAATGATCCAACATGAAATGGCGGGCACTGGTATTGGACCTATGTCTAATGATCCAACATGACATGGCGGACACTGGTATTAGACCTATGTCCAATGATCCAACATGATATGATGAACACTGGTATTAGACCAATGTCCAATGATCCAACATGACATGGCGGATACTGGTATTGGACCTTTGTCTAATGAACCCACATGACATAGTGGAAACTGGTATTAAACCTATGTCCAATGATCCAACATGGCATGGCGGCGTACCCTGTTATTGGACCAATGTCTAATGATCTAACATGGCATGGCGGACACTGGTATTAGATCTATGTCCAATGATCCAACATGACATGGCGGACACTGGTATTAGACCTACGAGTATGTCCAATGATCCAACATGACATGGCGGACACTAGTATTGGGTTTATGTCCAATGATCCAACTTGGTATTGCGGACACTGGTTGGACCAATGTCCAATGATTTAACATGACATGGCGGATACTGGTATTGGACCTATGTCCCTTTATTTAATACATTTCCCCTAACTAACATAACCCAACATGAACACGATTCAATGGATTGGGAAGCGGATGCGGTGCTTCAGCGTGGATAAAATCCATTCTCGTCTTTATCTTGTTGACAACATTTATTCAATTCCAACATCCTCAAGTGATGGAATCAGTCGTCTGACCTAGGCTACATTCAAATTTCGTGTCTAATTCTACTCAAACACGTCTACAATTTAAATTCTCACTACATTATGTAGTTGTTTTCATTTAGGAAGACAATCAGTGTGTTTTCTATATTTCGAGGTCACTCTAAGTTTATGTGATGCCTTTGCGCCTCTGCTCTCGTCGACTGACGTGAGCTCATTGGCCCTCTTCGTCTATTGTACCCCAGGAAAATAATTTCTAATCAAATACTGTCCATAATATTGCCTTTGGGGTTAGTAGGTAGCAAAAATTGCTACTAACCGCACCATTTGTCTCAAGATTTCTCAAAAAAATTTCAATATTGCCTTTGTTGGTTTACTAACAAAAACCAGGATCTTAAAATAGATAATTCGCACAAATTCTTGTTCCTCACACGGGCGATATTTATCGCATGCAATCTTTGTATTTGGCTGGATTCTTTGGATAAGTTGACTCTTATGGGTACCTCGGCTACTGTTATTTTGTGATGACAATGGTTTCAAACATAAATAAACACAACCTAACCTAATTAATAAACTTATCTGTTTCTTTCACCCATTCTTCTTAATGTTTAATGAAAGTAAACCATTAAAACATGATTAGTCCGTTTACTTTAAAAACAAAGTGGATTAGTGTGTGTAGGGATGAGGGGGGCACTACGTCCTTACTGATCTTCTCTTATACTCCCTGATGGAGATGTCCTCGTTGTATTTAGTCTAATAATGATAATAACAACAAAAAATTATCTAACAGAGGGCCATAACACATACTTGCATATCTCAGACGAACAAGAAAGAGAATGATAATAATAATAAAATGACAGTAATGTTTAAAAGAACGAAATAACACAAATTTGCGTTATGTCAGAAGAACATGACGGGAAATGAAAACAATCAGATCATTATTTTGCTCAGACCTTGAAAACGCACTACATATTTTGAACACCCGTTAATTCCATAACTACGGCGGAGTAATAATAAATTGAGTAATTATTAATAATTAAATTTATAATTACATGTCCGTACGTAACAGAGTAAAGACTAAATTAATTGTACTCGGATTAGAAAAAAGCACATATAATAATGACCTCGTTTCGATCTAAACTACCCTAACCTAAATTAACTCAGTTAACCTGACAACCTAACGCAGCTAACTTGATTTAACCCAACCCAACCGGCATAACCTGATAACCTAACGCAGCTAACTTGATTTAACCCAACCCAACCGGCATAACCTGACAACCTAACGCAGCTAACTTGATTTAACCCAACCCAACCGGCATAACCTGACAACCTAACGCAGCTAACTTGATTTAACCCAACCCAACCGGCATAACCTGACAACCTAACGCAGCTAACTTGATTTAACCCAACCCAACCGGCATAACCTGACAACCTAACGGAGCTAACTTGATTTAACCCAACCCAACCGGAATAACCTGACAACCTAACGCAGCTAACTTGATTTAACCCAACCCAACCGGCATAACCTGACAACGGGTAAACTAACCTAACCTAACCTAACTAAACCTAATCGCGTGCTTCGTCTTTACGAATAGGGAATTAACGTGAGATCAGAAGCATGAGGAATTACCACAAATGGCAGCTGTCGCAATGATAACCACAGTTTATACTCCTATCCAGCCATTAAACAAAGCTAATGCGGCTTAACTTCTCTCCTTATGGGAAGTGGTGGTTCCACTCGACTGGAAACAAAAGGAAACTTTAAGAAGTGGGAAACTTCGTCTTTCTTCTTTAAATTCTTCTTCTTTCTTCTCTAATTCTTGTTCTTTTCTTTCTTGTTGGTAGTGTTCTTCATGTTCTCCTACTTCTTACTTTCTTCTTCTTCTACTCCTTCTCGTTTCTTTTCTCTTGATTATTCTCTTTTTTTTTCTTCTTCTCGGTTTTATTCGTGAGTGCCGCTGTCTCCTTTCCTTTCTCTTGTCGAATTTATTCTTTCCAATTGGACCTTTATTCCCGTCTTCCTACAGCAGCGAGGCGAGTCCCGTTAGGCTCATTCAATACCTGCGGCTCTCGGTGACAAATGGCTTCCTACAGCAGCGAGGAAGTGTCTACAGATTTAAGATTGCTCTCCCTGTAGTAGTAAGTACCACTATCACTTCAAAGGTTATCCTTGGTAGCTGAGAAATCGTGAATGAGCGGCACACACACACACACACACACGCGGCCTTGTTCAGGGCAAACCCCTCCTTCTTCTCCATTAGAGAGTGAGCCATTTTGAGGCGGAGTGACTCACTCTAAACAGACTTCCTCAGATGTTTGCTGGTTCTCTACGGGGTTTCATCCTAATACAAGAAGGTCGGGGCCTAGCCCATTTGTCACTAAGTAGGCTTCCTTCGCATTTAGCTATTGTCTAGCTATTAAGACTGCTACCGCCAAGAGTCAGGCCTTTTCTACCATTATTACTTGGCCTATTAGTCAGTCTTAAATGTTCTTGGGAGTTATTGCCTAGGAGTCCCCTGTGGGCTTTCCTCCCTTCCTTTCGTGATCTGAATTTGACCTTCTTAAAGGCCAAGGGTTTCCCCTGACGTGATAGTAATTTGACCTTCTTAAAGGCCAAGGGTTTCCCCTGACGTGATAGTAATTTGACCTTCTTAAAGGCCAAGGGTTTCCCCTGACGTGATCTTAATTTGACCTTCTTAAAGGCCAAGGGTTTCCCCTGACGTGATCCTGTTATATTTCCTTATTTGGCTTGTCAAAGGACGAGCGAATTTGAAGCAATAATTGAAGCATTGATCCCTCGGGAGCCGAACATAATAAATATTGCATTTTTCACAACTAAATTTCCTTTGAGTGGAATTTGATCTCAACTCAGAATGGGACAGAAATTCGGGCTTAGTTTCTTATATATTTAATATTTTTATCTACGCCATTCTTTAAAAAAAAAAATTCTCTTCGCATAATTTTATGATACAACGCACATAGAAAATTAAGAAAACACGCACATGAGACACACATACACGCATCAAGATAGAGTCAAAGAGTTGATACCTTCGCCCGACAGCCGATGCCAGGGCAGTTTCCCCCCCAAGACAAGACAGTCAGAAATCTATACAATGCGAAATAGCAATTGAGTATAATTATTTATTTATTTTAGTTATTCAGTATAATTATCTAAATCTTATTTTATTTACTGGTATAATAATTAATGTTTAGTTTTTGTTATTGGTTATAATTATTGGGTATAATTATTTAAATTTTGTCTGAAATTTTAATTATAATTATCTAAATTTTGTCTTTGTGATTGGTTATAATTATCTAAATTTTGTCTTTGTTATTGGTTATAATTATCTAAATTTTGTCTTTGTTATTGGATATAATTATCTGAATTTTGTCTTTGTTATTGGTGATAATTATCTAAATTTTGTCTTTGTTATTAATTATAATTATCTAAATTTTGTCTTTGTTATTGGTTATAATTATCTAAAGTCTTAGTTATTGGGTATAATTATGTAAATTTTATTTACTGGTATAGTTAATAAGTTTGGTTTTAGTTAATGGTTATAATTATCTAAATTTTGTTTTAGTTACCTAGAAGATTTTCTTCTATAAATCGATACCGATAGATAGCTAAATTCAAAAGTTAACAGTGATATTTAGTTCTCAAGATGGTGTCACAAAAAACAAACGTGCCATTGCGCGTTGATAGATAATGCCAAGTGCCAGAATCATCCTGAGAGCGTAAAGCAGCGGAGCGAGTGGCACTCTGGGAAATGACAAGCAAAGCGACCACTCCGCAAGCGGCGAGGTGGGCGGAGCTTCCGCCGGTTGCCAAGTGTCGCAAGACGTCAATTGCCTAATTTCTACAAGTGCTGGAGTAGCAATGGTAGCCACAGCGATAACCGGACTAACCCACCGCCCCCCTCCTCAGAAGTTGAGGTTGGGGGAGGGGGTTAATGGTAAAAGAGGGGGGGGGCTAGAACCCCCGTATAGAATCTGAGGCGTGAGTCTGATGGTGGGGGGGTCGGGATTGGATGAGAGGATTATTGAGTGGGAAGAGCAGCCTACCGGGGTTCGACGTGGACGAAGATGAGGAGGAGGGTCCCTTTGGAGGGAGGAAGAAGGGGGCCGCTGCCCCTGCCAAGCCACTCGGGGAGGGGGGCTCCCGCATCCTTCTTCCTGGCTGACTAGCGATAATGGAGTTGAGGCTGAACTCGGGCTCCCCTGTGGGTGACGGCATGATTGGGGGAAAGGAGTAAGGGGGAGATCCATACCCAGTGGTGTAATAAGTCCCCACGTGGGGTATGGATGATAAAAAGGGCAGGAGGGGAACACAAAAGAAGACTTTACATCCAATCTTGACGGATTCTTTGGTTTCCAAGGGACCAGCCACCGGTAAGCAGCAGTTCGGAGCCTCACCAGGTCAAGACGTGTTGTTTACCTTCGTGGTTTTGATTTCAGATTGGTCTAAGATAACAACAGACTGACCTAACCTAACCGGTCTAAGATAACAACAGCCTGACCTGAATTAACCGGTCTAAGATAACAACAGCCTAACCTAACCTAACCGGTCTAAGATAACAACAAACTGACCTAACCTAACCAGTCTAAGATAACAACAGCCTGACCTAACCCAACCGGTCTAAGATAACCACAAACTGACCTAACCTAACCGGTCTAAGATAACAACAGCCTGACCTAACCTAACCGGTCTAAGATAAAAACAGACTAACCAAACCTAACCTATCCGGTCTAAGATAACAACAGACTGACTTAACCGGCCTAAGATAACAAGAGACTGACGTAACCTACGCGGTCTAAGATAACAACAAACTGAGCAAACCTAACCGGTCTAAGATAACAACAGCCTGACCTAACCTAACCGGTCTAAGATAACAACAGACTGACCTAACCTAACCGGTCTAAGATAACAACAGCCTGACCTAACCTAACCGGTCTAAGATAACAACAGCCTGACCTAACCTAACCGGTCTAAGATAAAAACAGACTAACCAAACCTAACCTATCCGGTCTAAGATAACAACAGACTGACTTAACCGGCCTAAGATAACAAGAGACTGACGTAACCTACGCGGTCTAAGATAACAACAAACTGAGCAAACCTAACCGGTCTAAGATAACAACAGCCTGACCTAACCTAACCGGTCTAAGATAACAACAGACTGACCTAACCTAACCGGTCTAAGATAACAACAGCCTGACCTAACCTAACCGGTCTAAGATAACAACAAACTGACCTAACCTAACCGGTCTAAGATAACAACAGACTGACCTAACCTAACCGGTCTAAGATAACAACAGCCTGACCTAACCGGTCTAAGATAACAACAGACTAACCAAACATAACCTATCTGGTCTAAGATAACAACAGACTGACTTAACCGGCCTAAGATAACAAGAGACTGACGTAACCTACGTGGTATAAGTTACCAACAGACTGAGCAAACCTAACCGGTCTAAGATAACAACAGACTGACCTAACCTAACCGGTCTAAGATAACAACAAACTGACCTAACCTAGCTGGTCTAAGATAACAACAGACTGACCTAACCTAACCGGTCTAAGATAACAACAGCCTGACCTAACCTAACCAGTCTAAGATAACAACAAAATGACCTAACCTAACCGGTCTAAGATAACAACAGACTGGCCTAACCTAACCGGTCTAAGATAACAACAGACTAACCAAACATAACCTATCTGGTCTAAGATAACAACAGACTGACTTAACCGGCCTAAGATAACAAGAGACTGACGTAACCTACGTGGTATAAGTTACCAACAGACTGAGCAAACCTAACCGGTCTAAGATAACAACAGCCTGACCTAACCTAACCGGTCTAAGATAAAAACAGACTAACCAAACCTAACCTATCCGGTCTAAGATAACAACAGACTGACCTAACCTAACCGGTCTAAGATAACAACAAACTGACCTAACCTAGCCGGTCTAAGATAACAACAGACTGACCTAACCTAACCGGTCTAAGATAACAACAGCCTGACCTAACCTAACCAGTCTAAGATAACAACAAACTGACCTAACCTAACCGGTCTAAGATAACAACAGCCTGACCTTACCTAACCGGTCTAAGATAACAACAGCCTGACCTAACCTAACCGGTCTAAGATAACAACAGACAAACCAAACCTAACCTATCTGGTCTAAGATAACAACATACTGACTTAACTGGCCTAAGAAACAAGAGACTGACGTAACCTACGCGGTATAAGTTACCAACAGACTGAGCAAACCTAAACTAACCGGACTAAGATAAAACAGATTGACCAAATTTAACCTAAACGGCCTAAGATAAAAACAGACTGATCTAACCGGCCCAATATAACAACAGACTGACCTAACCTACCTGGCCTAAGATAAAAACAGACTAACCGAAACGGTCTAAGATAACAAAAGACTGACCAAACTTGATCGGCCTAAGATAACAACAAAGAGACCAAACCTAACGGGCCTAAGATAACAACAGACTGACCTAACTTAAGCGGTCTAAGTTAACAACAGACTGACCAAACCTAACTTAAGCGGCCTAAGATAACAACAGACTGACCAAATTTTACCTGCCTAAGATAACACCAGAGAGACCAAACCTAACAGGCCTAAGATAACAACAGACTGACCAAACCTAACCGGTTTAAGATAACAACAGACTGCCCAAACCTAACCGGCCTCATATAACAACAGACTAACCAAATCTAACCGAACAGGTCTAAAATAACTACAGACTGACCAAACCCAGCCGGTCTAAGATTACAACAGACTGACTTAACGTAACCGGTCTAAGATAACAACATACTGACCCAACTAACCGTTCTAAAATAACATCAAACCCACCTAACCTAACTTAACCGGTCTAATATAACATCAGACTGACCTAACCTAACTTAACCGGTCTATGATAACAACAGACTGACCTAACTTAACCTAACCTAACCTGACTCTTCTACAAGAGCCGGTCTCAAAGCTAACATTGAAAATAATGGTGAATAATTTCACTTTTAAGCATTCTAAACGTTGTCACAAAATCACCTAGACATTAATAAATTCCACTTTGTCATTGATTTTCCCATTTGCTTATTTTATATATGATTTTTAAAAAATAATTCAACACAATTGGCCTAACATAACCCAGTCTAGAGGATTGGGCCTACTAACTAAGAAAAAAAAGAATCTAATTCACTTTTGAACATTCCAAATGTTCTCTTACAATAAAATATTACTCTTAAAATATTACTATTGTCCATTGCCATTGAATTTATCTAAGTATTTAGTGTTTCTTATTCTCTCTTTTGTTTGTTATGTATATAAGAGTTAATTTAAAAATAAATACCCCCCCAAATAAACTGCGAAAATAGGCCTATTAGCATAAGTTGACAAAAATCTATGACTAATTCACTAAAATGTTGCCATAAGTCGCTAGAATGATCGCTAAACGTTAATAAATCTCATTTTAATATCTAATTTTCTCCATTTTTTACGAACCAATTTCACACATTGTTTACAATTAAGAAAACCAAGACTGTGTAAGTTTTAGTGTATGTTTGTCAAGTAAATTTGGAATACCCAGTCACCAACTTCAAGGAAATTTAATGACTCCAATTTCTAGCCCGCCCATTCGACTCAAAGTTAGAAATAGTCATAATAAAAACCTAGTTAGCTGCCTAAAGGCAATTTAGTGACTTCATTTTTAGCTATAAACTAGTTATATCCCAATGAGAGGGGACTGCCCCACTAGATCTACTTCAAGGAAATACACAGTCACCTACCTAAAGACCTCATAAAAAATGGACATTGGAGCGCCTAACGACGTCTGGCAATTTGCTTTGAATTCGAACCCTGTTATTATTTTAGAAAGGAGGGGGGGGGGGGGCGCTTTGCCCCTATGCTTCCATTTAATGGTGGGTGATTGCATTCTCCACACCCCATGTTATTTTTAATCAACTCGTAGTATACACAATTGGAAAAGCCTACTTGCAAGACGTCGTTAGACCCAATACCTCACTCCTACATTGCATAAGTTCTGCCCTGAATGATAATTATATAAATCATATTTTCTTTAAGATTGCCCCTATACTATTTAAATTGAGAAAAAAAAATCCCTTCAAAATGATATATAATACAATATGGTGCGATGCCAATTAACAATGTGACTGTGTATTCCATATTTAATGTTTCTCTCGTACTTTCGACGCAGCGGCTGGCGAAGAAAGTTTAGATTCATTTCAAAGACCAATTTGCACTAAAAATTCATTTAATATTAAAAATATTTCTTCCGCCCTCGTTAATTTTGGTTTAAATTCAACAGTTTCAAAGATGTATTAAAATTTCACATACATTACATACCTGTAGACTTCGTGTTTTACACAGCAGAAACCATTTAATTAGATCTATTTTCAATTCCATTTTTGTTACCTTTTAACTAACAAAACCACATGTAAATTCTCCCCTCCACCTGTGTACGTAAGTCAAATCCTAAAGTGTACACATGCTTTAAATTAAACTCAAAGTATCCGAGAAAAATACCTTTGGAATTCTTTATAAGGGATCAAATCTCCTATCTATAGAAAGCTAATTAGGCGCCTATTATCAGCTAAAGAAAAACACTATCTGGCAACTGTAAACAAACCACATCTACAAACCATTTTTAAACCAAGTAGCAAGTACTTACGCATGGTAGAATTCAGTTTTCCTCTAAATAAGCTAAAAACTAGAAGAAAATGAAACTTAAAAATGAAAGATTACAAATTTTAATTTAAAAATTGGTCGCGTTTACAAAGGAATTAATTTACATGGAACTACGACAAAGAGGATTAATTCATCAGAGATGCCATGCATCTGTTTTAAATTAAAATCCATCTAGTTTCGAGTTGAAAGCCAACAAATTGAAGGGATAATTTGTAGTGAAGGATAAAATATGGATAATTTGTATTGAAGGATAAAATATGGATAATTTGTATTGAAGGATAAAATATGGATAATTTGTATTGAAGGATAAAATATGGATAATTTGTATTGAAGGATAAAATATTTAATGTTAAGAGAGACTATTTAGATTAAAATCTCTTTTGGAAATTTTAAAAAACATCTCCAACAATTATTTTAGGCATTGAAATGGATTTTTCTTGTTTTTTAGTTATCAGGAACACGACAGTGATGTTCAAGACCGCCGCAATTCACTTATTTTCTGGATAAAAGATTTAATTGACTTATAATTAATTTAATTCAATCCGATTACCCAGAATGCAACGTATAAACAACAATAAAATAATGAACATTGAAGCGCCTAACGACATCTGGCAAGTGTCATTGGATTAGAACTTAATGCTACACTTTCGAATTGTGTATATTACGAGTTTATTACAAATAACGAGGGGTACGGGGTGCAATCCTCACAATTAAGGGGGGTAATTATCTTAAGGTTCAAATTCAATACAGGTTGTCAGACGTCGTTTATTAATTTCTTCTTTCTCTCGTCCCCTTATTGTTTCTTTGTTCTCTCAATTTCTTTCTTTATTTCGGTTTTCTTTAGCATTTCGTTTTCCTTTTTCTTTCTTCTTCTAATTTATTATTTTATTTTTATAATTTGTTTCTTTCTCCTTTTTTTTTACTTCTTCCAATTTATTTGTTGCCGTTTTCTTTGTTCTTATTTTATTTTTATTCGTTCAATTTCTTCTTATTTGTTTCTTCATTTTCCTTCTTTCTTTAAATTTCTTCCTTTCTTTATTTCTTATTTTTCTTCTCTAATTTTTCTTTATTTCTTCTTTTTTTTTCTCTTGAACAGGGTGTCCTACGCTAGGAATTCATAGGGTTATTACATCAGGTAGCTTAGCTGCCTTCTTCGACGATCGGCTTACACTAGGATAGGGGGACAAGGTACTCCTAACATATAATGACGTCATCGGGGTTATGACGCCATGTAGGTTTCATCACGTCATATAGGTTTCATGACATCATATAGGTTTCATGACGTAATTTCGGCTGCCAAAATTCCAAATTCTGTTAATTTCCCCTCAAAATCCGAAAAATTAGCAATAAATAATCACCATCTTCCCCCTTCCCCCTTCCTCCCAAATCCTGAGGCAACTAGGGTTCTTAATAACTTAGGAACTAGTTCTACCCCTTCCCTCAATCAACCTGCCAAGACTAGGGCCTAACTCACTGATAGAGCAGTGACCCGTCATGGCGGCCATTTTTTCCCTCCTGGACTTACTTTCCTCATCCCCGGCGTCAATCTGCTTGGACTCGATCTCTGAGGTCGACCTCTGGCGTCGGAGGAGGCGCGACTTAGGCTGGCACTTGGGGAGTTTGTCTTGGCACTCAAGATGGACGTTTGTCTTGCAAAGGCGGCACTTGAGGCCCTGCCGTGAGTGACCTGCGGAAAATGAGAAAAGAACTACAGACCAGCAAAGAACCGAAGTACCACTCAAACCCCTAAAAATTAAGTAGCTCTCGTAGATAGAGAACCACCGAGATTGGCTACCATGAATTGAACCCTGCCAACGCGTATGGCCTTAGAAAAACCCATGACTAAGAAATATCCTGAGTGTTATGGCCATTTTATTTTATAATAGTGTAACTTGTAAATTAATGGAAGAAAACTGAGTTTAAAACATGGGCTAACATAAACAATGGGAGAAACCCAAATTGCATGATTAAAAAATGGCGGTAAATCTGAAGATCGGCGGCGCGCCCAAAAAAGTGTATTTTTTTCAGCCGAAACGACACTAAGTCGCGTTTATGTTTCGTTCACCCGCGCATGAATATTCAGGCGCGTTTGGTTAAATAAAAACGTTAGAACATTATTCTATAAACATTTATGATTATATATTGGGGGGCTGTGCCTCCCAGAACCCCTCCCCCCAATTGATTGAAACTCAGGATCCTCGTAGGGTGCCCCCCGCCTGCAGTGATAAGGTGAAACATATTGGAACAGGGACGAAATATTTTGCGTCTCATCGGTCGCGCCGCCGATCTTCAGGTTTACCAAAATGGCTTTCTGAACGGGTAAGAGACAAACACACGAAAGGTTAAGGATTTTTCTAGAGTCATTGGTACTCAATTTTGTACATGTGCACCAAAGATTCACCCTCATCCTAATAAAAGTGCAATATTACTGATACACATCAAAGGTGATAGATAGATTTATGCAAATTTACTGTAATATTAGCCGAAGTCAGTCACCCTCGCTCGAACGAGGCATTCCGTACACAGAGAAGATTAGAAAAGGTATTCTTCCAGAAGACCATCGCCTAATAGTGATTGAACTTGAAGATTTAACAAATTAAATCTATTTCAAGGTCATATAAATGCACTAGAAACATTGACGTTCCTTAAAACTGAAAAGAGTAAACCAAAGCAGACATCTCCAACAGAAAGTTTGAAAGGAGAGATTTGTCTCGAATAGGACTGTGAAACTTTTTCAGTGCGCATTATTTGTATATAGCTAACTAATATGTCTATCTATCAGCTTTAAAATGATTAATTCTAAAGTTATCTAACTTATTATTGCCCCTCTGGATGAGTACTAAAAAGCCTGATATTGATTTGATCTGCAAAATTTTGATTCATTGATAAGATCGCACGTAATGGTCCAGGAGACCTCCTGCAGACTAAACGCCCGCCGCAAGTTCACCACCCATACGGGTGTTGGGGCTGGGGGAGGGGTGTAGGGTATGGTACGCAATCCTACATATGTTTACTGGACTGCAACTCGCCTTTCTACACCTACACTTTGTGTAGCGTACTTTAAACATCAATCTGCCGAACACTGAAGCATTTTAAAATGGGCCACTAACAGCGTCCATTAGGAACGACTGGAAGACAAGTGCTCTTTTCACTTAGTTCCCCCCTTAAGTGTTTTGACTCCTAAGTTTTTGGAAGGGGCCCTTATGTTGGGGGGGGGAGTCCAAGCCCCTTTAAAACAATAAACTGACAATAGGTACTGCCCTGAGTTTATTGCAGGTTGTAACCATTTTATGAAAAAATTCCAAAAGATTTGATACGACCGTCTTTATCCAAATCCGTTGGATTATCTTAAATCATGATGCTAGACTCACTACCTCACCTCCAATTATGAATTTTTAAAGTTTAATAATAATTGGGATAAAGAAAATAGGGTGCTAGTTACTCTGATCCCCTTTCTACCCCTTTTTGAAGAATGACATCATATTAGCCCTTTGTAACTTAAATGAAACTACGCTGTGCCTAATGAACTAGCTAATGGGTACACTCAAAGGTTTAATTAATTCATCCTTTGTATCCTTGAGGTGAGTTTGGTAAATGATGTCAGGCCTCAGTGATTTCGATGGTTTCCTCTTGTTTATGTATGCTTATTAACAAGAGCCCTAATAATTCTTGAACGTCTTAACCACCTACGAAATACCTCTTTGAAATCTTAACTATGTTGGAATTAGCGTAGTTTAGAAGTTGATTCTTAGACGCAAATAAAACTCCTTTGAAGACAACGATTTTTTAACTGCGGCTAAGCGAGCAGAAGGTCTCTGGGTGATGCAAATCTCGTGTTGTGTTCATCTTCTGTCGCAACGAGTCGCTGGCTCAATGTAGCTAGCTAAAACCAATGCTACCAAAGGTAAATGAGGTCACTGAGTTTAAATATGATATAAGTTGACCACCAGGTGGCGCCACCTAGTTGCTAGAGGTGCTAAATCGGCAATCTTTAGAGATATAAAGGTCAAACCAATGTTACAAGGGGTAATTGAGGTTTCTGAGTCCAAATCTGATTGATTTTCGCCGCAGGTCCACTAGATTATGTCCCTTTTAGTTATTGGTACAGGTCTCGGACTGGTTTAGGACCATCATACTCCATCTTTCAGCAAGACAAAAATACAAAATATTGTCCTAATAAAGTAGATGTGTATAAAAACCCTTGTAAAATTTGCGATGAAATCTACACAGTACAATCTAGACGTAGTTTATCTCAGAGTTTACGCACACAAATATTGTGTACATATAGGTAACGAATCTAATGCTTTATTCAAATACATGAGTTTCATTAACCCTTGAAGCGCGCGGGGACCAAAAGGTTCCGAGTGTATGCTCGCCGCTCGGACCAATCGGTTCTCTTAAGATTTTAGGCCTAGGAGAAATTCCATTGTATTCCTAAGGCAAGATTTTCTCCGGCGGGGACGGGTTCCTTCATTTTCTTGCCGTGGCGTCTTAAAGGTTAATCCTAGCGTAAATTGAGAAAAGCAGAATTAATTTATACCTTGAATGAGTCTCGCAAGCGACAGGGAGTCGAGGCAGCTTTAATTGATTCCATCTCGAATTCTCATCTCTCCCAAGGAAACTTCAGGCAAAACCAGGTCATCGGATTGACTATCACCTCCAACATAAGAATCATCTGATCATTCAATTCTATAAATATTCATTCCACGTGTTTTTGTATTTCTTTCTTTATTATTGTTTTTTTTTGTTGTTTTCTTTGCATATAAGGAATGTCCTAGGGAAATATAGTGTCGGTCATCGTACAGCTGAAAGATGGTGTGATGCTCCGAAACTAGTCTCCACTTGTACCAGTAAAAAGCCTTTCTCTTCAAAAGGGCTTCTATTTGCCTTTAATTATACAATTTTGTGGTTCTTTTTGGTTCTAGTAAGAATCTCTTCTCTTTTCGGACTTGTGCAAGCTACGAGGGGCGGTCAATAAGTTTTGCAAATCGGTAGGGCAAAACAGAGGAAGGGGAAGGGCTGTTTGTGGGGGTGTTAGGACAAGTCTGGACCTGCAGCCGCACGCTCCTGCCTCGTCTATTTAAAAAGCAGTAGCTGATCGCAGATCGTCAGTCACAAATTTTTCAACAATGGAGAAGGTTAAGCACCGCGCAGTGATCACATTTTTGACCAAGGAAGGTAAGAATGCAAAAGAGATCCATGAACGCATGGTTGCAGTGTACACCGACACCACCCCTTCCTATGCAACCATTGCTCGCTGGAATAGGGAGTTCCGCCATGGTCGTGAGTCCCTTGAAGATGAACCCCGTCCAGAACGCCCGTCAAACGTGAGCAACGAGGACAATGTGGCCCGTATGGAGAGGATGATCCTCGAAAATCGACGGGGGAAGGTCAAAGAAATCGAGCAAGAACTTGGAATATCACATGGAAGTGTTATCAACATCATCCACGACAATTTGGCCATGACCAAGGTCTCTGCCTATTGGGTCCCTAGAAACCTCACAAAACCTCACGCCCCATGATCGACTTCAACGTCGTCAAAGTCCACAAGGCCAGAGTTGCACAAACTGCCCTGCGCGAGTGCGGATTCGAGGAGCTCAACCATCTTCCCTACAGTCCAGATCTGGCCCCTAGCGACTACTTTTTATTCCGCCAGCTCAAGGCTGCACTGCGTGGACGCCGGTTTGGGGACGATGAAGATGTCCAGCTTGCCGTCCAGGAGTGGATTGAACAGCAGTCAGGAGATTTCTGGTGGTCGGGAATTCGAAGCCTCAGAGACAAGTGGCGCGAGTGCATTGAAGTCGAGGGTAGTTATATTGAAAAATAATAAAACACTTTTCCTCATATCTCGTTTACTTATATCCGAACTGCAAAACCTATTGACCGCCCCCCGTATCTTCTTGTGCCCTTTGTTCGCTTATATGGATTCACTTGGATAATCTACGATCTACCTTTTCGATGTCCATCATAGGCAGTTATTTAAGATCCTTTGGTATCGAGTTCATGGTATAACATTTCTTACTTCCAGTGATCCCTACGTGTATACTTTAATAACTTTTGATCTATCTTATGTACTACCTCAAAGAATGTCTACTGAAAAGAAATGACCCGCTCATTTGACTTTAGGTGATCAGGTTAGATTGAAAACTCCTAAGTAGCCAGATTGAATGATTGCTACTTTGCTATCTTAGTCTTTATTTAAATCGCTTGTTCGAGGTGGGTTGCCTCCTTGAATACCCCCTCTCCGCCAGGGGTGAGGATTAAATTGTGCGTGTGTTTCTTTGGTTTTCGGACGATGAAATATCTTGTGTAAAATTTAATGGTCTCTAGCCTTGTCTAATCTATTGGGAAAGTTGTCAACGAGTAGATTGGTCGCGGCACAATTACTGAGCAGCTTGTTTGCTGGTACGATATCTATTTCTCGGCCTGTATTAATTCTGCATCGGGTACGTTAATGAACGCTCGATAAAGAGTTAAGTAGGCCAATTGATACAGTCTTGTGAGAGCTATTAGATTGGTCTATTGGATACAGCCACTGACTCAGTGTGGATAAAGAACGTCCCCAAGGTATGCCCGATGTAGAATCCATGGGGCGAGAGATTGCTATCCTAACACGATACGACTCCGTACATGTTTCCCCACGACGCAAGAACTGCTTCTTCACATTGTCGTTGGTGAAACACTTCTCTTTTTAAATCCAGGAGTAATTTTAAATGAAGGGGGGAGGGAGGTGATGCTGAGTTCCTTTCTCCCAGCAACGAGGGTCCAGATTGCCCAGGAGAAGAGTGAAATGTGACCGATTCAGAATCCATGGGACGAGAGATTGCTATCATAACCTAACGTTTCCTAAGGAAGGTTCTCCTGGTTTACTGGTGCTAGAAGACGCCCGTAGACGACAAGACTATTTATTTCAATGTTACTAGACGAAATCTAGTCACTAGTATCTCGGTCCTGTTATTTTAGTACAAGTTTACAATTAATTCGTTTAATCCCTCCTTTTAGCAAGGTAATAACCCCACCTCCTTAACAAACGGGTGATCGGGGTACATTTCCTGCAAAGAGGTATCAGGTGCAGTATTGAATTCATGCTGCAGCTGACATCCAGTGGATTGCTCGCCCTCCAGTCTTCACCTCTTACAGGAGACTTCGTGGTTCGATCTTTCCTGCATATTTTCACTTCCTCACACTTTACTACTTTCATTGCAGACTCTCTGCGGGCGATGCCCTCGTTAATTGTCGCTTTAAACAAATTCCTCAATCGCGCAGTGAAGCGATAACTTCAATCTCTTCGCCCCTCGGATCACGCGCCTTCCCGTGCAACTGATTTCTCATTTGATTTCAAAATGGCCGATAATGAATTGAGGCGGGATAGTACCAAATTCTGCCATTGTTTTCTTTTATTAAAACAAATACCAACGATGGCATCTGCCACATAAAGTTTGTAAAAAAAGAGAGTCAGTACAGAAAGTGGTGAGATTGGGGAAAGTGAAAATGAGAGGGGGGTATATAATATATAACCGCAGACGATCCAATGGGAGTTTGGGGGCAGGGAGGGCACTTAACTGCGAGTACTGGGGTAAGGAGAGAGCGCAAATGCAGGCATTGGGGTCTGGAGGGCACGCAAGCGTGGTTCGCTGGGGGCGGAAGGGTACGTAATCCTCTGTTATATATGGAATCGCAAGATGCGTTATGTGAGGATCGCTTCGATGGATCCCTGAGCGATTTTTCTCGAATCGATGGGGTCCTTAGCGAGTAGAGGAGAATGGGGCGGGGGGGGGGGACATATTTCGTCCCTGGAGCCAAAAAATTCGAAGATCCTTTTTTTTTCCCGGCCATAATTAGGGTTCGGGTGCAGTTGGCCCCTCTACTGAAGGAGGGGGGGTCTCATTGACATTAATTTACTTAAATTGGTCGGATTTTTAATTAAACTAAATTGAATTGTTCGCATTTTAAATTTAATTAAATGGGTATTATCTTAATTAAATTAAATTGGTTGATTTCTAATTTAATTGAATTAGTATTATTTTATTAAAAATAATTGTCGATTTTTAATTCAATTAAATTGGTATTACTGTAATTAAATTGAATGGTTCGATTTTTAATCTAATTAAATGGGTATTATTTTAATTCAATTAAATTGAGATTATTTTAATTACATTAGATTGATGATTTTTAATTTAATTAAATTGATCGTTTTTTAATTTAAATAAATTGTATTATTTTAATAAAATTAAATTGGTCGATTTTTAATTTAATTAAATTGATCGATTTTTAATTTAATTAAATTGGTATTATTTTATTTAAATTAAATTGTCGATTTTTATTTCAATTAAATTGGTATTACTTTAATTAAATCTAATTGGTTGATTTTTATTTTAATTAAATGGTATTTTAATTAAATTAAATTCGTCGATTTTTAATTGAATAAAATTGGTATTATAAAAATTCAATTATATTGACCTGTTTTTAATTTAATTAAATTGGTATTATTTAATTGCATTAATTTAGTTTTTTTTTTCAATTTACTTAAATTGTATTATTTTAATTAAATTAAATTTATCGCATTTTTATTGTAATTAGTATTAATTTAATTTAATTTTTATTATTTAAATTGAATTAAATTGGTCAATTTTTAATTTAATTGTATTGGTATTATTTTTTTAAATTAAATTGGTCGGTTTTCAATTTAAATAAATTGGTATTATTTTTAATTAAACTAAATTGTCAATTTTGTAGCATTTTAAATTTGATTAAATTGGGCGAATTTGTATTTAATTAAATTGAGATTATTTTTTATTTGAATAAATTGCCATTATTTTAATTTAATTAAATTAGTTGTATCTTTCATTTACTTAAATTATCTTATTTTGAATATAATTTACTTTGGTCGTATTTTAATTTAATTAAATTCCTCTTATTTTTAATTTAATTAAATTAGTCTAATTTTTAATTTTATTAAATTAAATTCCTCTTATTTTCAATTTAATTAAATTAGTCTAATTTTTAATTTAATTTAATTAAATTCCTCTTATTTTAAATTTAATTAAATTAGTCTAATTTTTAATTTAATTTAATTAAATTCCTCTTATTTTAAATTTAATTAAATTAGTCTAATTTTTAATTTAATTTAATTAAATTCCTCTTATTTTAAATTTAATTAAATTAGTCTAATTTTTAATTTAATTTAATTAAATTCCTCTTATTTTAAATTTAATTAAATTAGTCTAATTTTTAATTTAATTTAATTAAATTCCTCTTATTTTAAATTTAATTAAATTAGTCTAATTTTTAATTTAATTTAATTAAATTCCTCTTATTTTAAATTTAATTAAATTAGTCTAATTTTTAATTTAATTTAATTAAATTCATCTTATTTTAAATTTAATTAAATTAGTCTAATTTTTAATTTAATTTAATTAAATTCCTCTTATTTTAAATTTAATTAAATTAGTCTAATTTTTAATTTAATTTAATTAAATTCCTCTTATTTTAAATTTAATTAAATTAGTCTAATTTTTAATTTAATTTAATTAAATTTCTCTTATTTTAAATTTAATTAAATTAGTCTAATTTTTAATTTAATTTAATTAAATTCCTCTTATTTTAAATTTAATTAAATTAGTCTAATTTTTAATTTAATTTAATTAAATTCCTCTTATTTTAAATTTAATTAAATTAGTCTAATTTTTAATTTAATTTAATTAAATTCCTCTTATTTGAAATTTAATTAAATTAGTCTAATTTTTAATTTAATTTAATTAAATTCCTCTTATTTTAAATTTAATTAAATTAGTCTAATTTTTAATTTAATTTAATTAAATTCCTCTTATTTTAAATTTAATTAAATTAGTCTATTTTTAAATTTAATTTAATTAAATTGCTCAACCATTTCCCTCTTCGCAAAGACCTGGCTTTGTTTATGTGTATTTATTCCAAGGTTTAAATCCATTGTTTAGCTATTAAGGACCGACTCGGCTTCTTCCCCCCAAAAATCCTTCCTCCAAAGGCCCTCCAAAAACTTTCCTCCAAAAGCCTCCCCCCCTAAAATAAACCTTTCCCCAAAGGCCTCCAAAACCCTTCCCCCAAATCCCCCCCCAAAGCCTTGCCAGACCCCCTCCCCCCCCTCTCAAATTCAATCCAAAATCAATCGGTTGGTCTTGGCTGAAGGTTCTCAACTTTTCGCACACTCGGACCCCTCATAAAAGTACCAGCACGTACCCTTAGTCTCAATGACAGAAAATAATAATAAGTAAAGGTTATTTGGTACACTTTTGGAAAATTATTTATATATGTTTTTAAATAGGTGGGTAGTACCATTCATCCCTCCCATCGTTAACGAGATGCCCCGAACAAGTGAGTTCGAATGAATCACGGGGGGAGGGGTTACTCGTTGAGAAGGTGGAGGCGGGGGAGAGGGGCTCGTATAGTTTTTTCTATACCAATTAACAGTTTGTGAGCGGAGGGAGGGGGGCGACTGCAGGGCAAGGGATGGGTTCTCTCCTCCTCATGGGTATGCTGGTATGAGTATCCCCCATTGGGGACACAAAACCCCTGCTGGGTTCCAGAACAGAGAAAAGAGTTAGCATGTCGGTCTGTGAAGACGATTGATTATATGCGTGATGATGCACGTGGAGCTAAACCCATCAGGGGTGGTGGTGGTAACGTCGCTGAGGTTTTTGTACCCCCCCCTCCTCCCTCGCTGGGATCAAACCACACCCAAGGTCAAACCTTAAGAGCTGTCAAATGCTTCCCAACACTTGGGATGACGGACCCCCAAGGTCGAACCTTAAGAGCTGTCAATTGCTTCCCAACACTTGGGATGACGGACGCCCAAGGTCAAACCTTAAGAGCTGTCAAATGCTTCCCAACACTTGGGATGACGGACGCCCAAGGTCAAACCTTAAGAGCTGTCAAATGCTTCCCAACACTTGGGATGACGGACGCCCAAGGTCGAACCTTAAGAGCTGTCAAATCAGACCCTCAAGGTCGAACCTTAAGAGCTGTCAAATCAGACCCCCAAGGTCGAACCTTAAGAGCTGTCAAATCAGACCCTCAAGGTCGAACCTTAAGAGCTGTCAAATCAGACCCCCAAGGTCGAACCTTAAGAGCTGTCAAATGTTTCCCGACACTTGGAATGATGGACGCCCAAGGTCGAACATTAAGAGCTGTCAAATGCTTCCCAACACTTGGGATGACGGACGCCCAAGGTCGAACCTTAAGAGCTGTCAAATGCTTCCCAACACTTGGGATGACAGCCGCCCAAGGTCGAACCTTAAGAGCTGTCAAATCAGACCCTCAAGGTCAAACCTCAAGAGCTGTCAAATCAGACCCCCAAGGTCGAACCTTAAGAGCTGTCAAATGTTCCCCGACACTTGGAATGATGGACGCCCAAGGTCGAACCTTAAGAGCTGTCAAATCAGACCCCCAAAGGTTGAACCTTAAGAGCTGTCAAATGTTTCCCGACACTTGGAATGATGGACGCCCAAGGTCGAACCTTAAGAGCTGTCAAATGCTTCCCAACACTTGGGATGACGGGCGCCCAAGGTCAAACCTTAAGAGCTGTCAAATGCTTCCCAACACTTGGGATGACAGCCGCCCAAGGTCGAACCTTAAGAGCTGTCAAATCAGACCCTCAAGGTCAAACCTCAAGAGCTGTCAAATCAGACCCCCAAGGTCGAACCTTAAGAGCTGTCAAATCAGACCCTCAAGGTCAAACCTCAAGAGCTGTCAAATCAGACCCCCAAGGTCGAACCTTAAGAGCTGTCAAATGTTTCCCGACACTTGGAATGATGGACGCCCAAGGTCGAACATTAAGAGCTGTCAAATCAGACCCCCAAGGTTGAACCTTAAGAGCTATCAAATGTTTCCCGACACTTGGAATGATGGACGCCCAAGGTCGAACCTTAAGAGCTGTCAAATGCCTCCCGACACTTGGAATGACGGACGCCCAAGTTGGGAGTAACTGTCGTTCGCTAGTGAAAGAAGAAGTGGCAGCTTTCGAACTTCAGCGAACTAGAGACATCGAGGCGCGCAGAGAACGGAGACTGCAACGACGTCAGAACCCCGATCCTGCCAGAACTCCACTGGTTTGCGATCGAGCATGTGTCTCTCGCATCGGGTTCATAAATCACGGCCGCGTTCATCGAAGAAGATAAAGACCTTTCAATACTCTCTAGAGTGAAAGCTATTATCATGATCTGATCAATGAATCTAACCAGTTTTAACTAATGGACATTAAACTTGTACAGTAAAGATAATAAATCACGAAGAACTATACGACTTATCTGATAAACATGGAACAATTCATGCTAGGAATAACGGAAGAGACCATTAAAAGATATTGAAATTAGTGAGTGACAAATATTTTCAAAGGTAAAAATTAGAGAATTCTGAAGTGGAAATTGGAAGGACATATTGCTAGACAAACGACAGGAATCCGAAATGAACACCAATTGCTCATATTCTTTTTATCTGAATAGAATTTATTTTGAGGTTTAATAGGGAGTTCAAACCTCGACCACCCTGTATCTGTCCCTTATCTTGTGGGGTCACTTCACGCACTCCTCTCAGATCTGTTACACACTTCCTAAGATTGCAAGTACTACCGATCGAGAAGCCCTTGACTAGGGTTCTTCATCTCCTGCCGGAAGGTCTATTGAGGATTCGACCATAAGACTCTCCTCCTACCTTATCTTTTATCTCGCGGTCCATCCAATGATTAACTATTTGCCTATTCCTACCGTCATATCGCTAGATTTAAATCTATCTCGGGTTTCCAGGCGTTTTGTGCATATGGGAAATGGTCTGTACTTAATCCTCTTTTCCTGTCTCCTGGTGTGAATTTATCAGGCCGTCTACATTTCCTGTATTTAGAATTTCTCTTACTAAAATTCATAAGTTGAGAGATTTAGAGTTTGGCATTTTCAATAATTTTAGTTAACTTGAATTTAAATTCATTAAAAGTAAAACTTGTAAGTTTTCCTATAGAGCAAGGCCTTTTGATATCAATGTACGTATGTGTGTACACACTCGAAATCATGTGAACTTTCCTTTGGACATGTTGGCTTTTATTTCTCTTTGGCATATCCAGCAACTCTAAATTACCGATTGGGGTACTTATATTCGCAAATATGGACGCTCATAGTTTCCATATCTCCAGCCTGGAGGCGAAGTCCCGTATATTTTAATATTCTCCGACCGACTCTGCTTTTTCAGGCATGGAAAATTCAGGGGAAAAGTCTCGTTAAGCAAAGACAACTTCTACCTTCCACTTTATTTCCGCTGGTGTTCAAATAAAGTCACTTATTAAATGCGGTATTGAATTCTACACAATGAAACTAATGCACCAGAACAATGTAAGAGAATATTCATTTTGCAATATACAAGTTTTTAAGTTCTTGTAGATTACTATCCTATCACCCCCCCCCCATCCCTCCGTTCCGGAGAAGCGTGTTTGTGCATTTGAGGGATAACTGAACCTGCACGTCAAATGGTACACATGTAGATAAGTGTGTAACGTAAAATTGAAATAGTTAAAAAAGAAATAGCATGACGCACTAACATCAGATATAATAGTAGTTTAACACCGTTTGTAAGCGGACTGGCCTTGAGCGGACCTTAGGGTCTTTGCTGGTCCTTCTTTCTGTAGTTTTGTAGTTATATGTAGGCTAAGAAGAAAGATTTAATGATGATATAGAGTAAAACTAGTTCTTGGTCGAGTAAAAGTATGTGGTAGTGTGTAGAAAGGAGAGAAAAACCGAGCTTTCATTAGACGACTTTTCGCTCCTTTTGAGTTTCGCGGAAAGGATAATGTGTGAGAGAAGAAAGGAGCTAATGGAAAAGGACGGTTCAAAAGGAGTGGATGAAGAAAAATGTTTAGTTGAAAAGGGTGAAATTTTGCAGGAAATTTCACTTGCATTCACGCAATTTCTTTTTGTGTGTATGTTTAGTTTTGTATCTATATAAGAACCTTTTTCACCCACACTTCATTCCTGAGATAGAAGAGATTTATATAGAAAAATGCAAGAAGTAAATAGACATCTGCATTTTTATGATAAAATGATTTTATTCCACTTTGCGCCATTATTATGATTATTATTTATTTCCGTCTTTAGAGTTTAATATTGTAATTATTAAACCTGTTTATAATGCAGAATTCCCACGAAATTTCAGATTTTCAACGAGGACCTATTGTTGATCAATCTGAGAGTGAAGTGTCATGGAGATAATTTGAAAGGATATTTGAATACCGCTTTCTTCTGTTAACATAATTATAAGTAAATTGAAAAAAAAATGGTAAAACTTTATCGGATCACCCTCGGTTAAAAGCTTCTGAAGTGGCAGAAAGATTCCAAATCAAGCCAAGGACACCAGTTAATTAGTTGTACTGTCTTGGATATTATGAAGGTATAGCCAGAAGGAAGCCTCTTTTAATAATGGCCAATATTAAGACGAGGATTGAGTGGGCTGAAAGAGATGAGTGATAAGCCTTTGGAATTTTGGCACAGCATAATTTTTTCCTGACAAATCAAGGTTTGCTGAATTTAGGAGATTGGATGGGTATGGGTACGAAGATCATGGCCTCGGTAATTTAAAATAAACAGGTTACCATCATGTTCGGAATATAGTCGCTTTTCTGTTGTGATGTGGGGAGCAATTATGAATGATGGAAGATCACAGTTGATTGTATGTTTTGGGAATATCGACTAGGATAAAATACATTTTTATTCTTAAAGATGGACTTGTACTAGTGTTTTTAAAGGGTCATCTTGAAAAAGGAAAGTTGTTTATTGATGAAAGATGTTCCTTGTCATAATAAAAGAATACTTTAACTTTACGAAAAAAAAGAACAGGGTCAGAATTGTTGACTGTCATAAGGCAAACGAGGTCTGAAATATCACAAGCTGTAATTTAAGGACATTATTTCTATGCCTAGGCGAGTCATAGTTCTAAAAGCCGCGAAAGGAGAGTCCTTAAAACATTAATAATAAACTTCCATTGTTAAAAATATATTTCCTTCTTTAAATTTACAAATAAAGGTATTTCAGTACTAACTGGGTGTGTGTTTACTTCTTCCATTTATCTGTATATGTAGAAATAAACATCCCAGTCAGGTATTACATGCTGGTGGGCAGAGCCTTTGTTGTTTATGTCTGCTTCTTTGTTTTTATTTGAGTTTCTGTAGAAATCTCATACTGGCTACATTGAGCCAGCGACTCGTTGCGGACAGAAGATGAACACAACGCAGGACTTGCATGACCCAGAGACCCGCTTCGCAGCAGGTATAAATTATAAAAATGCTTTTCAAAGTGTTAATTATCCACCCTTCTTGATTGTTCAGTTGACGCTCTCAACATTGTTTGAAATTTGGTACTATTTACCTCTATAAATACTCTTCAAATTACTTTTTAAATATAATTACTGGCCTAATCTTCAGTACTTGTGTGATTTTATAACTAAAGTGATTTTGAGCAGTGGCGAGCAGTGACTTTTGAAGGTGAGGAAGCAATTCAAATTTTACAAAAATAAATATATTAATTGAAGTAAATATGTTGTTCATTAAATAATAAAATTGTAAGGCGATCACTTTATTTAAATGTTATTTTTTTTAAATGTTATTTTTTAATTTTAATTTTAAAATAGTTTCTGTAAGATATTCTATCATATTGGCCTACATTGTATTTGCTAATGCAACACTTTGTTTTGGATGACATGTAGTGTTGGCCTACCTGATTTAATAATAGTTTCTTTTTCATTATAGGTCATCGTACTGAACTTCCCTTTTTACTATTTTTTCAATAATGAAATCGTATTTTCTCATAACTTTATTTGCATCTATTTTGTTTAAAAGGGGATAATCACTTTAAAAAATGAATAAACAATACGTCTCACTTATCTAAGCGCTTACTCGCAGCTACTAACTGATCTCAAAGATACGAGGGGTGAATCCGGTAGGACTGCCAGAATCCAGGAAATATTAACAAAATGCTTATGATACAAGGGCGTAACCATACAGAATTTATGCTATGTAGCTGCCTTCTTTCTCAGAACCAGTGTTTAAATATAACCTAAAAATTGTTTAAGCTTCAGATCACAATAATGGTGACGTCATTGTGTCTTTGACATTTTGTTGCTTTATACTAGATTCTGGCAACCCGGCAGAGTTGCCAGATGCAAGCAGATGACTGCAAAGCTAACTTTGCTTCCTTTTCCGTATACAAATAGGTTATTTTTTTCTTAATTCTAACTCGACGTTGAAATATCTAGATAAAAATCATAAAACTCTAATGACTGTATATTATTGCTAAGAAAAGCAGAACTATTATTGAAATTAAGAGAAAAAAAATCGTAGAAATCTCGAATTCTTCGCAGATTGAAATAATTTGCCGAAAATATTCTAATAGGGTAGTTAGTTATGACCGTCTAAGTCGAAATTTATGATATATATCTAAAATTAGATTATCGATTTTAAGAGTCTACCAATACTCGAG
Source organism: Ceratothoa steindachneri (assembly GCA_963969495.1). Taxonomy (NCBI): domain Eukaryota; kingdom Metazoa; phylum Arthropoda; class Malacostraca; order Isopoda; family Cymothoidae; genus Ceratothoa; species Ceratothoa steindachneri. Next base: position 8,381,072 of record OZ018333.1, on the reverse strand, counting down.
ATAAATTAATAAGACCTTATTATTGGAATCACTTTTCTTTCCCTTTTAGTCGCGTGCCCCTAACTTAATAAGTTACTCTGTCGGTCCATAGGTCGGACGGACGGATGGTAACCATTTCACTTTTCAATGAGTTTTCTGCCAATAACGTCGAGACTATTGGGCCGATTCTATCGAAATTTGAAACACTCATGTTGTTTTACATTATCTTTCGAGGGTTATAATTGCCAAGGTCCTCCCAAGGTTAGCCTTGGAATTATATTGTTTTAGAAATAACATCATAACTACTTAACCGATTCTAACGAAATTTGAAACCATTATGTTGTTTTACATTCTCTTTCGAGTGTTATAATTGCCAAGGTCCTCCCAAGGTTAGCCTTGGAATTATATTGCTTTGGAAATATCATCATAACTACTCAGCCGATTCTAACGAAATTTGAAACCCTCATGTTGTTTTACATTATCTTTCGAGTGTTATAATTGGCAAGGTCCTCCTAAGGTTAGCCTTGGAATTATATTGTTTTGGAAATAACATCATAACTACTCAGCCGATTCTAACTAAATTTGAAACCCATATGTTGTTTTACATTCTCTTTCAAGTGTTATAATTGCCAAGGTCCTCCCAAGGTTAGTCTACGAATTATTTAGTAATAAAAGGTAACTGTTTGGAAGATTCTAACGAAATTTGAAACCTGTATGTTAGTCTGGGAATTATTAAAAAGAAAACTAACTATGGGTCGAATTACCTCAATTGTGAAAGTTTTGTAGGTCATAAGGTCATAAGTCAGAATAATTGAGAGCCTGCGACCTAGGTCTGTTGACCTTGTTTGAAGATCAGGGTAAAATGAACTCGTTTTAAACTCTGCTGGGACTTCCTCGTTCCTAACGACCGTATACAGTTCGTCCTTTTGCTCCTTAAGAAGTAGGAAAATATCACTAACTATAATTTAAGAAAGGGATTTTTTGAATAATAATTTCATCTTAGTTTGGTTATGACTTATGTTTTTTAACAAAGTTATTTCTAATATTTTTTTTATAATATCAAAAAACAAAATGGTGAAGTTCAGAAATAAATATAAGTATCGAAATTTTGTGATTTTTTTTTTAAACCCAAAGAATTAAAAATGAAGAAGTTCAGAAAATGTATTTTTATACATCTTCTATAACTAAATATTTTAGCAACGTGTTATTTTGAAAGGGGGAAAATTTAGTTCCTTTTTAAAATTATTATAATTGTCGAAGTTCAGGAAATTTATAAAAATTTAACCATGGCTGCTTTTTTGCGGATTTTAAATTTTAATCTTAGTAGCGAAGCGAAGCGTAAGCTCCTCCCGAGTGGCAAAGCCATTGCATGGTATAATTCTAGAAGCACCGCTGCTCTTTTTAATTGGATTAAAGAAATATTTCTTCCCCTCTGTCGCAACAGGTTGTCGTGATCTTTCACAGGTTCTCGATAGATAGCGACACCAGGAACATTCTCGATAAATAGCGAAACTAGAAACCATTCTCGATAGATAGCGACACCAGAAACCGTTTTCGATAGATAGCGACACCAGAACCCGTTCTCGAAAGATAGCAACACCAGAAACCGTTTTCGATAGATAGCGACACCAGAAACCGTTCTCGATAGATAGCGACACCAGAAACCTTTCTCGATAGATAGCGACACCAGAACCCGTTCTCGATAGATAGCGACGCCAGAAACCGTTCTCGATAGATAGCGACACCATTTGGAAGAAATGGAATCGAACATCTACGAAAGTAGGTCGTACTTGGAAAGTCTTCTTCGAGTAGGTTCGCATCTTAAGAAAGGTGGTCCGATGTTGTAGGTTTAGTTTGAAGACTCTAGCACTATGTGTATGTATGTACATGTGCTTGTTCATACCTGTGACGCGGTTGTAGGTATGCAAATTGTGTACGCAAGGAAGATACGAACAAGTTACTACCAGGCAGGAATGGAGACACTGAGGCGACCGATGTCTAAGGTTGGGAATCGCTCATTTTAACCATCGATAGAGCGATATGTGACAGATCCCGTATTTTAAGACATTCAATATTCACCCTTATGCTCCTTGATTATAAGAGCTAGAATCGGTTAAGAAATCTTATCAAACGATTTCCTACCCCTCAAAATCACTTAAAAGGATTTTTGCCGCGAATCGGTTCACGAATTGGCTGCTGGTGACGGGGGGGGGGGGTACTGTGGGGGAAGAAAGGAAGAAAATAGAGGAAGAGTAATAGAAGAGAGAAAAAAGAAGAAAATCAAGGATAAAATGTAATAAAATAAGAAAAAAACAGTACTAACAGAACTACAGAAACGGAGTTAGGAAGAAGTACCTTGATAAATTAGGACGAGTGACACAATTGACGCAAGGGGGGGGGGCGATTGACAACTCTGGGGGTTATGATCTGACACCCCAGGGTTAAGGGATCTGACAGACCGGGGGAGGACAGCGATCTGACACTCCAGGGTCAAGGGATCTGACAGACCGGGGGGAGGGGGCAGCGATCTGACACCCCAGGGTTAAGGGATCTGACAGACCGGGGGGGGGGGGCAGCGATCTGACATCCCAGGGTTAAGGGATCTGACATCCCAGAAGGCAGTGATCTGACACCCCAGGGGTTATTGATATGACACCCCATGGGGTTGTGATATGACACCCCAGGGCTAATGGGTCTAACATCCATTAATCTGACAGTCCAGGGGTCAGTAATCTGACACACGGGGGACAGCGATCTGGCACACCAGAGGACATCGATCTGACACCCCTGGGGTTGTTGATATGACATCGCAGGTGTAAGTGATCTGAAACCTCCAGGGGGCAGTTATATAAAAAAACCCAGGGCGCAGTGATCTGACGTCCCAGAAGGCAGCGATCTGACGCTCCAGGGTCAAGGGATCTGACATCCAGTAAACTGACACCCCAGGGGACAGTGATATGACATGCCAGGGGCAGATACCTGATACCCCAGAGGGTCGTTGATATGACACCGCAGAAGTAACTGATCTAATACCCCAGGGGGCAGTGATCTAAAAAAACAAGGGGAAAGTAACATGATTACACTATGGTTAGTGATCTAATACCCCAAGGGGCAGTAACATGATACACCATGGCCAGTGACCTAATACCCCAGGGGGCAGGAACATGATACACCCTGATGGCCTAGTGATCTAATACCCCAGGGGGCAGTAACATGATTACCTCATGGCTAGTGATCTAATACCCATGGGGGCAGTAACATGATACACCATGGTCAGTGATCTACTACCCCATGGGGCAGTAACATGATACACTATGGCCAGTGATCTTATACTCAAGGTGTCAGTAACATGATTACACCATGGCCAGTGATCTAATACCCTAGGGGGCACTAACATGATACACCATGGCCAGTGATCTACTACCTCAGGGGGCAGTAACATGATACACCATGGCCAGTGATCTAATACCCCAGGGGGCAGTGATCTAAAAAACCCAGGGGGCAGTAACATGATTACACCATGGTCAGTGATCTAATACCCCAGGGGGCAGTAACATGATACACCATGACCAGTGATCTAATACCCCAGTGGGCAGTGATCTAAAAACCCAGGGGGCAGTAACATGATTACACCATGGTCAGTGATCCCAATACCCCAGGGGGCAGTAACATGATACACCATGGCCAGTGATCTAATACCCCAGGGGACAGTAACATGATACACGATGACCAGTGATTCTATACCCCAAGGGGCAGTAACATGATAACACCATGGCCAGTGATCTAATACCCCAGGGGGCAGTAACATGATACACCATGATGACCAGTGATCTAATACCCCAGGGGGCAGTAACATGATACACCCTGATGGCCTAGTGATCTAATACCCCAGGGGGCAGTAACATGATTCCCCTATGGCCAGTGATCTAATACCCCAGGGGGCAGTAACATGATACACTATGGTCAGTGATCTACTACCCCATGGGGCAGTAACATGATTACACCATGGCCAGTGATCTAATACCCCAGGGGGCAGTAACATGATACACCATGACCAGTGATCTAATACCCCAGGGGGCAGTAACATGATACACCATGGCCAGTGATTTAATACCCCAGGGGGCAGTGATCTGACACCTGAGGGGGCATAGGTTCAGACACCTCATAGGGTTGTGATCTGACACACCAGGGGGGAACAACACCCCCACAAAGGATCGGTTGATAGAATTTGTCCTTGCCCGAACTCCTTATGGACCCCTTCTCTGCCCTTAATCCCCGGGGTCGTAGTGGGGGCGGGCACCTTTGTCTCTAAATCGTGTAAGCGTTATGTGTGTGTGTGTGTATGTGTGTGTGCGTTTTCCCCTCCTCGATGGAGCGATAAGACATGGCCTCTTCCTTTTTTGAAAGGGGGAGGGGGGATTAATGGGGGGAATAAAGTTCCAAATATTCCATCTAATTATTTTCAGTCCAATTAATTTATGGATGTCTGGGGAAGAGGGGGTGGGGGGTCTCGAAGGAAAAAAGGGGGCCCTTAATACCAAAACATAAACCGGGGTATTTTCTTCAGTTAAAAGTTAAGGTACAAAGGTATAGTAAGCAATCGGTAAGGGACAATAGAAGGGTAGTCAAACGGTAGGGGACAATGGCAGGGTAGTCAAGAGGTAGGGGACAAAGGTACGGTAGTCAAGAGGTAGGGGACAAAGGTACGGTAGTCAAAGGGTAGGGGAAAAAGGCACGGTAGTTAATAGGTAGGGGACAAATGCACGGTAGGCAATCGGTAGGGGACAATTACATGGTAGTCAAATGGTAGGGGACAAAGTCAGGGTAGTCAAACGGCAGGGGACAAAGTCAGGGTAGTCAAGCGGTAGGGGACAAAGTCCGGGTAGTCAAGCGGTAGGGGACAAAGGTACGGTGGTCAAAAGGTAGGGGACAAAAGAACCGTAGTCAATCAGTAGGGAGAGAGGCACGGTAGCCAAATGTAGGGATCAACGGCACGATAGGCAATCGTTATGAGACAAATGCAAGGTAGTCAAACGGTAGGAGACACGTTCAGGGTAGTCAAACGTTAGGGGACAAAGGTACGATAGTCAAAGGGTAATTAACAAAGGCACGGTAGTCAATCGGTAGGAGATAAAGGCACGGTAGTCAATCGGTAGGAGATAAAGGCACGGTAGTCAATAGGTAGGAGATAAAGGCACGGTAGCCACTCGGTAGAGGACAAAGGCAAGTTAGTCAATCGGTAGGGGAGAAAGGTACGGTAGTCAAACGCTAAGGGACAAAGACACTGCAGTCAAACGGTAGGGAAAAACCACAAGAGTTTATTGGTAGAGGATAAAGACAGGGTTGGCAATCGGTAGGAGAGAAATGTACGGTAGTCAAGTTTTAAGTGAAAAAGGCTGTTAGTCAAACGTTAAGGGACAAAAGCGCGGTAGGCAATCGCTAGGTGACAAAGGCATAGTAACCAAACGGTAGGGGACAAAGAGAAGGGCAGGGTATAAATCGGTAGGGGACAAAGGCATGGCAGTTAACGGGTAGGGCCGAAATTCACGCTAGTCAATCGGTAGGGGACAAATGCACCGTAGTCAATCGGTAGGTTACAAAGACACGGTAGGAGATAAATGCACCGTTGTCAAGTGGTAAGGGACAAAGGCACTTTAGTCCAACGGTAGGGGACAGATGCACGTAGTCAATAGTTAGGGTTCAAAGGCACGGTAGTCGATCGGTAGTACACAAAGTCACGGTAGTCAATCGGTAGGGGACAAGTACACCGTAGTTAATCGGTAGTGGACAAATTCACGGTAGGCAATCGGTAGGAGAGAAATGCACGATAGACAATCGTTGGGGGACAAAGGCAAGGTAGGCAATCGGTAGGGGACAAAGTTACTGTGGTCAAACGGTACAGGACAGAGGTAAGATAGTCAATAGGTAGGGGACACAGGCACGATACACAATCGATAAGAGAACCAAGGTACGGTAGTCAATATGCAGGGGACAAAGGCACGTTACTCAATCGATACGAGAACCAAGGTATGGTAGTCAATATGCAGGGGATAAAGGCACGTTACTCAATCGATAAGAGAACAAAGGTACGGTAGTCAATAGGTAGGGGACAAAGGCACGTTACTTAATCGATAAGAGAACTAAAGTACGGTAGTCAATAGGTAGGGGACAAAGGCACGTTACTCAATCGATACGAGAACCAAGGTACGGTAGTCAATAGGTAGGGGACAAAGGCACGTTACTCAATCGATACGAGACCCAAGGTACGGTAGTCAATATGCAGGGGAAAAAGGCACGTTACTCAATCGATAAGAGAACCAAGGTACGGTAGTCAATATGCATGGAACAAAGGCACGTTACTCAATTGATAAGAGAACCAAGGTACGGTAGACAATATGCAGGGGACAAAGGCACGTTACTCAATCGATACGAGAACCAAGGTACGGTAGTCAATATGCAGGGGACAAAGGCACGTTACTCAATCGATACGAGAACCAAGGTACGGTAGACAATATGCAGGGGACAAAGGCACGTTACTCAATCGATAAGAGAATCAAGGTACGATAGTCAATAGGTAGGGGACAAAGGCACGTTACTTAATCGATAAGAAAACTAAAGTACGGTAGTCAATAGGTAGGGGACAAAGGCACGGTAGTCAAAGGGGTAAGAAAAGGCCACAAGAGTCCTCCGATAGAGAATATTCCCACTAGAGTCTTTGGGGAAGGATCTAAAGAAATTACACTTACTTAGTGCATGAGTAGGGAACAAAAACCATCGTTGTCAATTGGTGGGGAACAAAGACACGGTAGTCAATCGTTAGAGAAATTCAGGATACGCGATCGTAGGGTCTCTTATTCCATAAGAGAACCCCCATCTCCCCTCATCGTTTTAGACCATTGCTCCCCCTGGGGGGGGGGGGGGTCTACGTTCTCCTGATTTCTTTGAGTTTACAAGATGCCTGACTTTATTATGCAGATTAAACGCTACAACTTATGAATCGCTGTTGAAAAATCAAATATTTTTACATATTTCACCAACTTCACATTATTTTTTTTCTCCTGGTTCCTCTCCCCTACGTATCTGTGTACTTCTCGTGTCTCTCCTAATCTCCCTCTTTAGACTATCGCTTTATCCATTAATCTTTTTAACCCTTTTGGCTCTGTTCTTGACTCTTTCTTGCCTCTCGGTTTGACCTTGCTACCTTTGTTATAGCTAAATCTTAATGTGAATTTACCCATCCCTCTCCTACTTTCCCATTGGTGATTTATTGCCTTAGAGGCGGTCCTTTATCTTTTACTAGTCATCACTAACTCTATAATTTAAGGAGATTTTTGGAATAATAATTTCATCTTAGTTTGGTTATGACTTATGTTTTTTATCAAAGTTATTGCTAATATTTTTTTTATATCAAAAAACAAAATGGTGAAGTTCAGAAATAAATATAATTATCGAAATTTTGTGAATTTTTAAAACCCAAATGGTGAAGTTAAGAAAATTTATTTATATATACCTTCTTCTATAACTATATTTTAGCAACGTGATATTTTGAGAAGGGGGAAATTTAGCTTAGAGTTCCTTTTTAAAATTATTATAATTGGCAAAGTTCAGAAAATTTATAAAAATTTAACCATGGCTGCTTTTTTATGGATTTTAAATTTTAATCTTAGTAGTGAAGCGCAAGCCCCCCCATCCCGTAGGGGAGAGTGGCGAAGCCATTGCCTGGCTTCTATATACCCTTATTATAATATTTTCTCTTGTAGTTATCCTTGAGAATGAACTGAATGAAGTTCGAAAGTACTTGGAAGCATCTTTTTCATTTTTCCTGCGGGACATTGCATATATATATATATATATATATATATATATATATATATATATATATATATATATATATATATATCCGTTTAAGGCCCTTATTTTGATTTTCCTATTTTTTCTTTCTTTTGGGGGAAGGATTGAACATAAAGACCCCTCCATTAACAGCCAGGGAAATTCTAGAGTCTGAATTTATCCTAGTAATGACCCTAATACTTATTTAAGGACAGAGATGTAGTTTATTGCATTCATAAATGGCCCCAACACAACCAAATCTAATCTTTGCCCCCCATCAACTTGATAAACCAAACGAAATAATTAATTACACTTCAAATCAAACATACAAACTTAAAAGGTACAACGTGGACAACTCTCTACTCCTCAAGAGAAAAACCACATTAAAACTAGTAAACACTATTTCATAAGAGAAACTACTAAGAGACTTTTAGAAGAGAGACAAAATTTGCGACGTGGGTCTTAATAAGACCCCCAGGAGTAAAAATTCTGATTCATTCGGAAATTAGGGGCGTTGGAAATCTCTCCTTAAAGTTTAAGATTTCTATGAGATTGACTTGCGTCCCCACAGTGTGTCCGATTCGGATATGACAGAAAATGACGATACCATCGAGGCAATGGGAAATAAGCCCATGGGTAAATTCGGAAGGGAAGGACACTTAACTTTAAGTTTCCGCTCTCACTCTCCCATCTTCTTTGTCATACAGCATTAAGGGCTGACTTTATTTCCTGCCATGTAGTCATTGTAGGCGCCTTCACCAGCGCACATGTTTCCTGCTATCCATACATGTACAGGAATCCAACATAAGACGAGCTCAACATCCATGTATCTCGTAGTACCCATCGCGTCATGGGTATGCGAACCACTAGATGAGGAGATCCCAACTCCTCAAGGTCACTCAGCACGCTCTGGGGGAGTCGTCATGGATCACAACTCAGTCTCTGAACCGTGAACAGAGCCGCACCGATTGGTTGAGCCCCGCCGGCTTCAAAATAAAGCAGGGAAGTAAATTTTTCCTTCGAACTCGAAGGCAATACCCCAGTACTCCTTGAGAGCAGAGGCGTGGCGACAAACGCTCAAGGGTTGTTCCTCAAGGTTGTCGTATTGGGAAGTACAATCGGTCAAACTGGTTCGAGAGTTACATCGAGCTCTCGAAGGCGTTGCCTTGCCCTGACCCCGTAAGGATTAGGGCTTGATCAGCTTCTATTATCGCTATTGGGACCGTTGAGATTACCCCACACGAAATAGGGGGGTTGGCGAAAGGGAGACACACTGTGTAGGGCACTGAGCGAGTGGCTCCTCCCGTGGATCTTCAAGGAGATTCTCTATAGGGGGCAGTCGAAAGGACCCCGGTCATCAAGCGAACTCTAAGTAGTTTGTCAGATCCACCGTCCGCAATAGATACTCGAAGTAAGATCCAAATTTACTATTATTTAGTTTCCGAATTTATTATTATTTAGTTGTTAAAAATAAACTATGGGGTAACTCATCGACGGTCCTATGGTTTCTGGTCTGTCGATAGAAGGAATTACGGATAGATAATAAAGCTACGTCTGACGGCGTCGCGATAAACTTGGCCACCGATAGAATTATTTTGGCTATGTTTGGCTGCTGGTAAAAGTATTTAGCTACTGATGAGAGTATTTGGCTTCTGATCAGAATATTTGGCTACTGATGAGGGTATTTAACTATTAAACAGAAGATTTGGCTAGATTTAGCTACTGAGGATATTATTTGGCTAGATTTGGCTACTGATTAAAGTATTTTGTTAAATTTGGCTACCGATGAGAGAATTTGGCTAGATTTGGCTACTTATCAGATTTTTTCCTACTGATTAGAGAATTTGGCTAGATTTGGCTACTTATCAGATTTTTTCCTACTGATTAGAGAATTTGGCTAGATTTAGGTACTTATCAGATTTTTTCCTACTGATTAGAGAATTTGGCTAGATTTGGTTACTTATCAGATTTTTTCCTCTTGATGAGAATATTTGGATTGATTTTGCTACTCATGAGAATATTTGACTAAATTTGGCTAGTCATTAGATTTTTGGCTAATAATGAGAGTAATTGGTTAGATTTAACTAATGGTGTGAGTATTGGGCTAATGATAAGAGTATTTGGCTAGATTTTGGTACTGATCAGATTAGATTGGCTGAATTTTGCTACTAATAGATTATTTGGCTAGATTTGGTTACAAATCATAGTATTAACTATATTTGGGTACTGATAAGAATTTTTTATTTAATTTAGCTACTAATGAAAATATTTGGGTACTGATCAGATTTTATTGCTAGTGATGAGCGTATTTTGCTAGTTTTAGCTATTGATGAGTATTAGGCTAGATTCAGATACAGCTGAAAATATTTGACTAGATTTAGCTACAGACAAGTGTAATTGGCTATATTTGTCTACTATTGAGAGTATTTAGCTAGATTTGGCTATTAATGAGAATATTTGGCTACTTTTGGGCGTATTTGGCTAAATATCTCTACTAATGAGAGTATTTGGCTACTGATGAGAGAGTTTGAATAGATTTGTCTACTAATGAGAGTATTTAGCTACTGATGTGAGTATTTGGCTACTGCTGAGAGTATTTGGCTTGATTCAGCTACTGATCAGAGTATTTGGCTAGATTTGACTACTGATGAAAGTATTTGGCTAGATTTAAATACTGATGTGTGTATTTGGCTATATTTGGCCTTATTTGGCTACTGATGAGATTATTTAGCTAGATTTGGCTACTGATCAGATTATATAGTTAGATTTGTCTATTAATAACAATATTTGGCCAGATTTGATTACTGATGAAAGTATTTGGCTATATTTGGCTAGATTTATCTAGTAAAGAGAGTATTTGGCTAGATTTAACTACCCATGAGAGTATTTAGCTAACTGTAGCTACTGATGTGAATATTTGGCTAGTAATGAGAGTATTTAGCTAGATTTGTCTACTGATCAGACGATTTAGTTAGATTTGGCTAGTGGTGAGAGTATTGGGCTAGATCTGGCCACTGGTAAGAGTATTTGGCTACTAATGAGAGTATTTGGCTAGATTTGGCTACTGATAAGAATATCAGAGTATTGTAGAGAGTATTTGGCTACTAAAGAGAGTATTTGGCTAAATTTGTCTAGTTTGTGGCTAGTGAGAGAGGGAGGTAAGACTTGACCTAAAAGCCTCACTTAACACCCATTTCGTTACACGTTGTAAATGGAATAAGTTAAGAAGTAGAATTGACCAGGTTACAAAAAATACTCCAGATAAGGTGTTGGTTAGCGAGTATTAGGAGCTAAATTAGTCATTCAATTTTTTATATAAAGCCTTTGATAGACCTAAATTAACACCAGTAAACCTGACTTAACTTCACTTAACCTGATGCTATCTACGCCTCACCTAACCTGTCAATATCTTAATTTAATTGTAGCGAACCTAACCTAACCTAACCTAACCTAACCTAACCTAACTTCACTTGAACAAATTTGATTTAAAATAACCTAAACCTCTCTAACAAAACTTAGACTCGCCTAACCTAACCTAACCTAACCTAACCTAACCTAACCTAACCTAACCTAACCTAACCTAACCTAACTTCACTTGAACAAATTTGATTTAAAATAACCTAAACCTCTCTAACAAAACTTAGACTCGCCTAACCTAACCTAACCTAACCTAACCTAACCTAACCTAACCTAACCTAACCTAACTTCACTTGAACAAATTTGATTTAAAATAACCTAAACCTCTCTAACAAAACTTAGACTCGCCTAACCTAACCTAACCTAACCTAACCTAACCTAACCTAACCTAACCTAACCTAACCTAACTTCACTTGAACAAATTTGATTTAAAATAACCTAAACCTCTCTAACAAAACTTAGACTCGCCTAACCTAACCTAAGACTAAGGTAATCTTAACTAATACTATATTAACCTGACTTAACCTCACGAAAAAACTAAACTAATATAGTAGTACCTGGGTTAAACCTTACTGAATTTAACCCGAATATAATCTAACGCTAGCTAACCTAATCTACGTTCATTGGAAGTTAATCTTACAAATTTAGTCTCAATCCAACGTCTTTAAGCTGACATAGCATAAACTATTCGTTCCTTCACTAAATCTTACATTAACATAATTTAACTTACCCTAACCTAATCTGAACTCATCCTAAGTACGACAAATCTGTAGACCCATTCCAACATAATTTAACTTACCCTAACCTAATCTGAACTCATCCTAAAAACGATAAATCTGTAGAACCATTCCAACATAATTTAACTTACCCTAACCTAATCTGAACTCATTCTAATTACGACAAATCTATAACCCCACTCTAACATAATTTAACTTACCCTAACCTAATCTGAACTCATTCTAAGTACGACAAATCTGTAGAACCATTCCAACATAAATTAATTACCCTAACCTAATCTGAACTCATTCTAAGTACGAAAAATCTATAGACCGATTCTAACATAATTTAACTTACCCTAACCTAATCTGAACTCATTCTAAGTACGACAAATATATAGACCCAATCTAACATAATTTAACTTACCCTAACCTAACCTGAACTGATCCAAAGTACGACAAATCTGTAGACTTATTCCAACACAATTTAACTCACCCTAACGAAATCTGAATTTATTCTAAGTACGACAAATCTTTAGATCCATTCTAACATAATTTAACTTACCCTAACCTAATCTGAACTCATTTTAAGTACGAAAAATCTGTAGACCCATTCTAACATAATTTAACTTACCCTAACCTAATCTTAACTCATTCTAAGTACGACAAATGTATAGACCTTAATTAACATAATTTAACTTACCCTAAACTAATCTGAACTCCTTCTGAGGACGACAAATATATAGAACCATTCTAACATAATTTAACTTACCCTAACCTAATCTGAGCTCATTCTAAGTAAAAAAACCCCGGTAGACCCATTCTTACATTATTTAACTTACCCTAACCTAATCTGAACTCATTTTAAGTACGACAAATCTATAGACCCAATCTAAAATAATTTAACTTATCCTAACCTAATCTGAACTCATTCTAACTACGACAAATCTATAGACCCAATCTAACATAATTTAACTTACCCTAACCTAATCTAAACTCATTCTAAGTACGACAAATATGTAGACCTAATCAAACATAATTTAACTTACCCTAACCTAACCTGAACTCATCCTAAGTACGATAAATCTGTAGACCCATTCTAACATAATTTAACTTACCCTAACCTAATCTGAACATATCCTAAGTACGACAAATCTGTAGACCCATTCCAACATAATTTAACTCACCCTAATTTAATCTGAACTCATCCTAAGTACGACAAATCTATAGACCCAATCTAACATAATTTACCTTACCCAAACCTAATCTGAACTCATCCCAAGTACGACAAATCTGTAGACCCATTCTAACATAATTTAACTTACCTTAACCTAATCTGAACTTATTCTAAGTACGACAAAGCTATAGACCCATTCTAACATCATTTAACTTACGGTAACCTAATCTGAACTCATTCTAAGTACGAAAAATCTAAAAACCCATTTTCACATAATTTAACTTCCTCTAACCTAATCTGAACTCATTCTAAGTACGACAAACCTAAAGACCAATTCTAACATAATTTAACTTACACTAACCTAATCTGAACTCATTCTAAGTACCACAAATCTATAGACCCAATCTAACATAATTGAACTTACCCTAACCTAATCTGAACTCATTCTAAGTACGACAAATCTGTAGATCCATTCTAACATCATTTAACTCCCCCTAACGTAATCTGAACTCATTCTAAGTACGACAAATCTACATACTGATTCTCTTATAATTCAACTTACTCTAACCTAATCTGAACTCATTCTAAGTACGACAAACCTAAAGACCAATTCTAACATAATTTAACTTACCCTAACCAAATCTGAACTCATTCTAAGTACGACAAATCTATAGAACCAATCTAACATAATTTAAATTACCCTAACCTAATCAGAACTTATTTTAAGCACGACAAATCTGTAGACCCAATCTAACATAAGTTTACTTACCCTAACCTAATCTGAACTCATTCTAAGTACGACAAATCTAAAGACCTATTCCAACATAATTTAACTTACCCTAACCTAATCTTAACTCATCCTAAGTACGACAAATCTATAGACCAAATCTAACATAAATTAACTTAACCTAACCTAATCTGAACTCATCCTAAGTACGACAAATCTATAGAGCCAATCTAACATAATTTAACTTACCCTAACCTAGTCTGAACTCATTCTAAGTACGACAAATCTGTAGACCCATTCTAACATAATTCAACTTACCCCAACCTAATCTGAACTCATTTAAAGTACGACAAATCTGTAGACCTATTCTAACATAATTTAACTTACCCTAACCTAATCTGAACTTCTTCTAAGTACGACAAATATATAGACCCATTCCTAACATAATTTAACTTACGCTAACCTAATCTGAACTAATTCTAAGTACGACAAATCTATAGACGCAATCTAACATAATTTAACTTACCCTAACCTAATCTGAACTGATCCTAATTATGACAAATATGTAGACTTATTCCAACATAATTTAACTTACCCTAACCTAATCTAAACTCATTCTGGGGAGGACAAATCTTTAGACCCGTTCCAACATAATTTAACTTACCCTAAACTAATCTGAACTCATCCTAAAAACGATAAATCTGTAGACCCATTTCAACATAATTTCACTTTATCTAACTTAATCTGAACATATTCTAAGTACGACAAATCTTTAGACCCATTCCAACATAATTTCACCTACCCTTATTTAATCTAAACTCATCCTAAGTACGACAAATCTATAGAACCAATCTAACATAATTTACCTTACCCAAACCTAATTGGAACTCATCCCAAGTTGGACAAATCTGTACATGCATTCTAACATAATTTAACTTACCTTAACCTAATCTGAACTCATTCTAAGTACGACAAACCTATAGACCCATTCTAACATCATTTAACTCACCTTAACCTAATCTGAACTCATTCTAAGTAAGACAAACCCAAATACCAATTCTAACATAATTTAACTTACCCTAACCTAATCTGAACTCATTCTAAGTACGACAAATCTATAGACCCAATCTGACACATCTTAACTTACCCTAACCTAATCAGAACCTTTTTTTAAGTACGACAAATCTGTAGACCCAATCTAACATAATTTAACTTACCCTAACCTAATCTGAACTCATTCTAAGTACGACAAATCTGAAGACCCATTCCAACATAATTTGACTTACCCTAACCTAATCTGAACTCATCCTAAGTAGGACAAATCTATAGATTCAATCTAACATAAATTAACTTACCCCAGCCTAATCTGAATTTATCCTAAGTACGACAAATCTATAGACCCAATCTAACATAATTTAACTAACCCTAACCGAGTCTGAACTCCTTTCAAGTACGACAAATCTGTAGACCCATTCCAACATAATTTAACTTACCCTAACCTAATCAGAACTGATCCTAAGTACGACAAATCTGTAGATCCATTCTAACATAATTTAACTTACCTTAATCTAATCTGAACTCATTCTAAGTACGACAAATCTTTATACCCAATCTAACATAATTTAACTTACCCTACCTTATCTGAACATATCCTAAGTACGACAAATCTGTAGACCCATTCCAACATAATTTAACTTACCCTAACCTAATCTGAACTCTTCCTTAGTACGACAAATCTATAGACCCAATCTAACATAATTTAACTTACCTTAACCTAATCTGAACTCATCCCCTGTACGACAAATCTATAGAACCATTCCAACATAATTTAACTTACTCTAACCTAATCTGAACTCTCCCTGAGTACGAAAAATCTGTAGACCCATTCTAACATAATTTAACTTACTTTAACCTAATCTGAACATATTCTAAGTACGACCAATCTGTACACCCAAACTAACATAATTTAACTTACCCTAACCTAATCTGAACTCATTCTAAGAACGACAAATCTGAAGACCCATTCCAACATAATTTAGCTTACCCTAACCTAATCTGAACTCATTCTAAGTATGACAAATCTATATACCCAATCTAACATAATTTCACTTACCCTAACCTAATCTGAACTCATTCTAACTACGACAAATTTATAGACCCAATCTTACATAATTTAACTGGCCCTAACCTAATCTGAACTTATTCTAAGTACGACAAATCTATAGACCTAATCTAACATAATTTAACTTACCCTAACCTAATCTAACCTCATTATAAGTACGACAAATCTATAGACCCAATCAACATAATTTAACTTACAATAAACCTAATCTGAACTTATTCTAAGTACGACTGATCTGTAGACCCATTCTAACATAATTTAACCTACCCTTACCTAATCTGAACTCATCCTAAGTACGACAAATCTGTAGACCCATTCGAACGTAATTTAACTTCCCCTAACCTAATCTGAACTCATCCTAAGTACGACAAATTTGTAGACCCATTCCAACATAATTTAACTTACCCTAACCTAATCTGAACTCATCCTAAGTACGACCATTCTATAGAGCTAATCTAACATAATTTAACTTACTCTAACTTAATCAAAACTCATTTTAAGTCCGACAAATCTGTAGACCTCATCTAACATAATTTAACTTACCCTAACCTAATATGAACTCATTGTAAGCACGACAAATCTGTAGACCTATTTCAACATAATTTAACTTACCCTTACCTAATCTGAACTCATTCTAAGTACGACAAATCTATAGACCCAATCTAACATAATTTAACTTACCCTAACCTAATCTCAACTCATTCTAATTACAACAAATCTATAGACCCAATCAAACATAATTTAACTTACCCTAACCTAATCTGAACTTATTCTGAGTACGAAAAATCTGTAGACCCTTTTTCAACATAATTTAACTTACCCTAACCTTTATCTAAACTCATCCTAAGTATGACAAATCTGTAGACCCATTCCAACATAATTTAACTTACCCTAACCTAATCTGAACTCATCCTAAGTACGACAAATCTTTAGACTCAATTTAACATAATTTAACTTACCCTAACCTAATCTGAACTCATTCTAAGTATGACAAATCTATAGACCCAATCTAACATAATTTAACTTACCCCAACCTAATCTGAACTCATTCTTAGTACGACAAATCTTTAGACCCAATCTAACATAATTTAACTTACCCTAATCTAATCTTAACTCATTCTAATTACGACAAATCTATAGACCCAATCCACATAATTTAACTTACCCTAACCTAATCTGAACTCATCCTAAGTACGACAAATCTGTAGACCCATTCCAACATAATTTAACTTACCCTAACCTAATCTGAACTCATTCTAATTACGACAAATCTATAACCCCACTCTAACATAATTTAACTTACCCTAACCTAATCTGAGCTCATTCTTAGTACGACAAATCTTTAGACCCAATCTAACATAATTTAACTTACCCTAATCTAATCTGAACCCTTTCTAAGTACGACAAATCTGTAGACCCATTCCAACATAATTTAACTTACCCTAACCTAATCTGAACTTAGTATAAGTACGACAATTATGTAGACCCATTCTAACATTATCTGAACTTATCCTAACAAGTATAGCCCTTATCTAACATCGTCTAATCTTAACTCATCCTAAGTTTACCAAATCCAGTGTGTCAATCTAACCTCACTTAATTTCAATTCATCCTAACCTCAACAAATATAGTCCTAGTCTCACATTATCTAATCTGAACTCATTTTATCCCTACTAAATCTAATCTTAATCTAACAACACCTAATCTCAACTCACCCTAACTTGATCAAGTATAGTTTGATTCCAAAACCTAATCTAAAATCATCACACCTTCACTAAATCGAGTTCCAATTTACCGTCACGTAATCTGGATCCATCGTACGTTGACCTAATCTCGTCCGAATCTAACATCACCTAACTTTACCAAATCTCATACTACCTCAACGTCACATAGCCTTACCTAATCTAAACTTATCTTAGCTTAACCCAACCAAACCTTGCTCTAAATAAGCTGCACTTAGACTTAATGTTCCACTGCCACATTTACAGTCATGCCATTTGCATAAGTTGCCTCAAGTTTATCGGCGCAGCTTTTCTTCCAAATTTGGTCTCCTTCCCCCCCCTCCCCTACTCACTGTTTAAGCTTTGTTAGTGGGTTTACATTTTGGCGCCGTTTCTAGATCCCTCATTAACTCTGACCCTACAGGAGGAAGGGGGTGGGGGGTAATCGAGGACCCAGCCCCTCTGCATAAAATCGAAATTCCCGAGCAAACGAAGATCATTCCTTGCGAAGGGAGATATGGAGGACCTCCTTCCTCAGGAGGGAATACCGAAGGCTTTCCTGAATTGGACGAAGTTGCGAATTCGCTGAAATGGCGAAAATAGCCCAAGGAATTTATTGGGAAAATGCAAATGATTTAATGAGCAAAACGACCGATTCAAAGCGCTTGGGGATACTTCCGAAATGCAGAGCGCACACACACACACACTTTGTTGAACACACACGCACACTTTTTTGAACACACACGCACACACTTTGTTGAACACACACGCACACTTTTTTGAACACACACGCACACAGTTTCTTGGGCATACGCACAATTTCTTGAACACACACACACACACACTTTCTTGAACACACACACACTTTCTTGAACACACATACACACTTTCTTGAACATATACACACTTTCTTATACACATACACACTTTCTTGAACACACACGCACACTTTCTTGAACACACAAACACACTTTCTTGAACACATACATATTTTCTTGAACGCACACACACTTTTTTGAAAACACACACACACTTTCTTGAACACACACACACTTTCTTGAACACCCTTTATACACTTTCTTGAACGCACACAAACTTTCTTGAACACACACACACACTTTCTTGAACACATACACACTTTCTTGAACACAAACGCACTCTTTCTTGAACACACACGCACATTTTCTTGAACACACACACACACACTTTCTTGAACACGTACATATTTTCTTGAACGAACACACAAATAAAGTTTCTTGAACATACGCACACTTTCTTGAACACACACACACTTTCTTGAACGCACACACAAATACAGTTTCTTGAACATACGCACACTTTCTTGATCAGAGACACACTTTCTTGAACACACGCATCCTTTCCTACACGCTAAACCCTCTACCTACAAACAGATAATGAAAAATCAAATGGTAAAGATACGGACGATTCTGAGATACGAACAAGCACCTATGAAATCTAGGATACAAATACGGTACTTCGAGATACGATGAAGTCAGGACAAATGAGAACGTAACCTATATATACGAACAACCCCATCAATGCAAATGGAAGAACTAAGGATACGAACAAAGCTTTGCTCAAAGACACGAAAAATAATACCCGGCGATACGAAAACTCCTGTTTACAAAAAGGAAAGGCCATAAATATGAACGAATGCCCTCAGATACGAACATTAGACGTAGTGTTACGAACAAACACCCCTAAGATGCAAACATGATCCTAATTATACGAAAAAACACCCTTAAGATGATGCCAGATAATACAAACAAATACCTTTAAGGTAATACGAACAAACACACTTGAGATGGGACCAGAACAAACACCATTATGTTGATACCCGATGATATGAACAGACACCATTAAGATGGTATCCGATGACACAAACAAATAGTTTAAAGATGATACCCTTGATACGAACAAACACACTTGAGATGAAACCCGAACAAACAGCCTTAAGATGGTACGCGATGATACAAACAAACACCCTTAAGATGATGCCCGATTATACAAACACCATTAAGAGGATACCCGATGATAGGAACAAACACCTTTAAGGTGATACGAACAAACACACTTGAGATGATACCCAAACAAACACCCTTAAGATTGTACTCGATGATACAAACAAACACCCTTAAGATGATGCCCGATGATACCAACAAACACACTTGAGATGATAATCAAAGAGACACCCTTAAGATGGTACCTGATGCTATAGAAAAAACACTTTTAAGATGCTACCCGATGATACGAACAAATACATTTGAGATACGCCAACAAACACTCTCAAGGTGGTACCCAATGATACGAACATACACCCTTAAGACGGTACCTGGTGCTACGAGCCAAGACATTTAAGATTATACCCGATGATACGAACACACGCCCTTAAGATGATACCTGATGATACGAACAGAAACCTTGAGATTATACCCAAACAAACACCCTTAAAATAGCACCTAATGCTACGAACAAACACTCTTAAGATGATACCGATGAGACAAGCAAACACACCTGAGCTGATACCCGAACAAACACCCTTAAAATGGGGTCCGATGATACAAACATCCTTAAGATAGTACCCGATGATACGAACCAACACACTTGAGATGATATCAAATGATACGAACAAACACACGTGACATGATGCTCGAGCAAACACCCTTAAGATATTACCCGGTGATACGAACAAACAACCTTGATATGATACCCAAACAAAAACCCTTAAGATGATACCCAATCATAAAAACAAACCCCCTTAAGATGATAACCGATATACAAACAAACACCGTAGAGATGATACGAACAAACATTCTTAAGATGATACCCGAACAAAAACCCTTAAGATGATACCGATAATACGAACAAACACTTAAAATGATGCCATATGATATAAACAAACAACCTTAATATGAACCTGAACAAAATCCCCTAAGATAATACGAACAAAGGACGCACCTCTGAGAATTTGGTGACAGACGTCACAGGCGGTAATCTTCTTGTAAGTGTACTCCTGCAGGATGTGGGAGTTCTCGAAGAGGGAGGGAGGGGCATCTAAACCCCTCTCGCGGCCGTTCTTCCTACAAAGAGAAGGCGAGATTCAGAACTACGAACAACTTACTCCCGGGTCTCCAGGACTCACGAAACTACAGAATATTCATCACGTGTCTCAAGATGGGTCACATGCTACTTACTCGCGGGTTCGAGCCGGTGTACGGAAGCAGCAATGCTATCAATAATACAGTAGGAACAATGAGATAATTAATGATAATGAACGGCGTTGTGTGAGATGAACAGGAAGGAAAAAGATAATAATAATTTGCTTGCGTTGTGTGAGATGAACAAGAAAGAAAAAGATAATAATAATTTGCTTGCGTTGTATAGGATGAACATGAAGAAAAAGGATAATAATTTGTTTACGTTCTGTGAGATGAACATAACGGATAATAATGGTGTTCCACGGGGCAAGAGACCCAGCAGAGCGCTAGACGAGCACTACAGAGCAATCGTCGATTGGGGGGTAAGGGGAGGAGGGATTGGGAAAATTAGCCATGGATTATCCGATCGATCGGAATCACCCATGGGACAGTTGTGCTGAAGAGGATCCAATTTGTTAACTTTTCTCCAACAAGCGGCGAAGGACAGACAATGGAAGAAATTTGCAGCAATTAACACATCAGAAATTATGCACACAAAACTAATATTTACTTACTACTACTAGGATTAGCACTACATAAGGATATATATATATATATATATATATATATATATATATATATATATATATATATATATATATATATATATATATATATATATATATATATATATATATATATATATATATATATATATATATATATATATATATAGCCAACTTGACCTCAGGAAAGAGAAAACGGAATAATTTTTCTTCGGAAATATCTATTTCTTACTTCGAAAAAATCTGAGCTAAGGTGGGATTCGAACCCTTCACATTGAGGCAGCGAGCAACCGCTTTGAAAGGCCGGTTTAATTGAGACCAAAGCGGTTGCTCACTGCCTCAATGTGCACGGTTCGAATCCCGCCCCAGCTCAGATTTTTTCGAAGTAAGAAATAACTATTTCCGAAGAAAAATTACTCCGTTTTCTCTTTCCTGCGGTGAAGTTGGATTTATTTCATCATTCTGTCGCGCTCATGAGAGATATATGCATATATATATATATATATATATATATATATATATATATATATATATATATATATATATATATATCGAGAGAGAGAGAGAGTGTGTGTTACAAGGAGTTACAAGGAAAGCAAGTACCTTAAAAGACCTTTCGGTCCATGCCGTGAAGGTACTTATGAACTTATATAGACACACAAAATAACTATGCGCTGGAGACAAAAGGAGAGTAAAATTGGGGGCTCTTCCTGCGCCCCTCTCCTACCCGCCACGCGGGTCCCGAAAACTGAAACGATACTTGGTTCAGTTGAAATATAAAACTCAACCAGGAATTTTGACCGCAAAGGTTTTGAAACCTACCCGGTTACACATTAATAATATCAAAATTATCATTAAACACATCAACATTGATATAAAAAATCATAATCATAAAAGTTCTGTACAGAATATTTATTTTGTTCTGATCTTTTCAATCTCGTCATTTAGTTTCTATACACCGATCTATATTAATTCTAGATTTTGTCGATCCTGAGAATCTTGTCATTATGCTTATTTCTATTTATATATATATTAATTAATTCCATTATATTTTCAATTTAATAGCTGAGTGTATATATGATTATGTCTATTTTTTTCTTAAAGGTATCTATAGGTTTGCTAGATATTACATCTCTCGGCAGCTAATTCCAAAGGTTAACAATTATATATGAAAAGGAGTTACCAGTTAGGTTTTTTTCTAAAACGCGATGGTACTAGGTTCATCCCGTTGTTCCTTGTCCCATTGTCATTTAACTTGAACCATATTCCAGCTTCTACAGTTTCAATCCTATTTAATATGTTAAAGGCTTCTATTAGTTGGCCTCGCGCTCCGCGTTTCCAGGCTGAAGAGATTTAGTCTTTTCAATCTTGTCTCATAGTTATGTTTTCTTAACGATTGTATTAATTTTGTTTCTCTTGCTTGTACTTTCTCAAACCTTTCAATATCCTTCTTTAAATGTGGGGACCAGAATTGTGCACATTATTCCAAATGTGGGCGAACTAATGCATTATATAAATTTAGTACGATAGTTTCGTTTCTGCATTTAAATTGTCACTTCATGTATCCGATGATCTTGCAAGCTTTTTTTCTGGTTCTATGCATTGAAGACTAAACTTAGATCATTCGATAAATATACTCCTAAATCTTTCTCAACTTTTGTTTTTGTTATTTTCGAGCTAAATAATATGTATATAGCCTGTAGATTTCTGCTTCCAATATGCATTACCTTACTCTTATCTAAGTTTATAGTCAGTTTCCATTCTCTTGACTATTTTTCTATACGATTAATATCTTTCTATTGATCATCTGCATCTACTTTACTAACTACCCCTTTTCCAAGTTTTGCCTCATTTGCAAATTTTACTATTTTTGACATGAAACCCATGTCCAGATCGCTAATGTAAATTATGAATAGCAAGGGGCCCAACACAGAACCCTGAGGAACACCACTCAATACTTTACTCCAATCAGAGGCAGACCCTTTGATTACTACTCTTTAGTATCTATTCGTAAGGCAATCTTCAATCCAGTCTCCTATTTTCCCTTTAATTCCCAGTCCCCTAAGTTTTGCCATCAGTAATTTGTCAGGGACTTTATCGAAAGTTTACTGAAAATCTTGGTATATAATATCAGTCGATTTTTTGTCATCATATTGCTCAAATACATATTGGAAGAAGTCCAGTAAATTTGTTAAACAAGATTTATTACTACTGAATCAATGTTGAGAATCTCTAAGCTATCCTTTTGATTCTAAATGAAATACAATTTTCTAGCAGGTAAATGATTCTAGAAGTTTTCCAATCACTGAAGTTAAACTAATCGGTCGATAATTTTTAACTTGTTCTCTGCAACTCTTTTTAAAATGGGTGTTATATTTGCATATTTCCAGTCATTGGGGGCAATTCCGCTGTCTAATGATTTATTAAAAATATTTGCGAGATGCCTCCTAACAACATCCTTAATTTCTTTTAGGACTCTGGTGTAAAACATATCAGGTCCAGGTGATTTATTCGCGTGCATTTTATTAATCAAATTACTAACATCTTCGGCAGTGCAACTAACATTTTCTAATGAGTCATTGCCTTCATATTTAATATTTAATTCCGGTATATAATTGATTTCTTCATTAGTAAAAACAATCATGAAGTAATTATTCAATAAGCAAGTTATGTCATAATTAGTGAATTTTAAATTACCATCACAATCCCTCAGGGGTCCAATATTGTTCTCTCTGGACATAGGTTTCATGTCAATATTAAGAGAGAGAGAGAGAGAGAGAGAGAGAGAGAGAGAGAGAGAGAGAGAGAGAGAGAGAGAGAGAGAGAGTAAGTGTTACATTGAGTTAGGGTACCTCAAAAGACATTTCTGACCATACTGAGGAGGTACTGTCATTAGAAAAGCCATATCTACAACTTTGAGGCAAGTATAGAACAGATCAAGGCTCTCCCCACACACCTCCCCCACTCGAAACTTCGGGCAAGGAAAAATTGAAAATATACCTGATTGTGCTAGGGAGGGGGGAGGGGACACAGTCAATAAATTGTTATAGTAAAGCTGAAACCTATCTATTTCGTGATCTTATTTGCCCTTAGCAGTACTATTTTCAGCTGTTTCTTGTCTACGCTAACTTTAAGATGGTAACATTAATAAAAATTTGTGATATTTCGTATCAATACTTTAAGTTTTTAATTACTTTGTCTAATCTTTTTTTTTAAACGTTTCTACAGTTTTGCTCGACACTATTTCTTCCCTCAGCTGATTCCACACTTTAACTATTCTATATGAAAAGAAGTTTCCGCAAAGGGTTGTTCTAAATTGTTTGGGAACAAGTTTCTTGCCATTGTTACGAGTATAATTTCTATTCAGTTCAAACCAGATTGACCTCTAATGCGTCTTGTTTCAAGGCTGAATAGGTTTAACTTTTTCAGTCGCTTTTTGTAATTGTGATTTTTGTTATTTGGAATTAATTTTGTCGCTCTGGCTTGGATTCTCTCCGATCTCTCAATGTCTCTTTTCAAATATGGCGACCAAACATGCGCACAGTACTCCAACTGGGGTCTTACTAGGGCATTATACGTATTCAAGATTATTCTTTCATTTTTGTTTTTGAAAGAGAGAGAGGGATATATATATATATATATATTTCGACGAGAGTCCGCCTTCTTCAGTTGGCGGATAGGGCGGAGATAGGAGCAGACTCCCTGGTCTTAGTTTCTCATAAGAAATTCACTCAAGGCCTTGGTCTGATTCCCTCACCAGGCAACCTCGGAGTTCCCACTGATTAGGACCCTAGTCCTCCTTTGCCAGGAGGCAAACGCCCAGGGAGCAGGTAGGCTTGGAAGAAGAGGGTGCTAAAAATACCCCGGTGATTCCAAGCGTTTACGCTTTTATTTGACAACTTCCCTTGATAAGGAATTCTGTACAGCCCTTCTAAGTACACAATAGCCCAATCGGGTCAAGGTAAAGAAAACTATTAAAGACCAAGATAAAAAATAATTAAAGACCAAGATAGAAATCATTAAAGACCAAGATAGAAATCATTAAAGACCAAGATAAAAAATAATTAAAGACCAAGATAGAAATCATTAAAGACCAAGATAGAAATCATTAAAGACCAAGATAGAAATCATTAAAGAGCAAGATAAAATATATTAAAGACAAAGATAGAAATCATTAAAGACCAAGATTAAATAGAAAAAAATAAAGTTTAAAAGAGAAAAAAAAACTCCGTTCCATCATGATTTTTATAACCCCGAAGACCTTTCAACATCCCCCCCTCCCCTAATAAAGAGGAAACCTCACGAACAACATTGAGAGCCGAACTATTACTATTTTGTTTGAAAGATATTTAAAAAAAAACATACACAAATGGAATAACCGAATGGTTCATGTGTACTTCTCAATATATAAAAAAGGTAACAGGGATGAAATAAAAAACTACAAGCAAATCAATCTCGTAAAAAAAAAGGTAAAATGATTACAAATATACTAACTTAGGGCCTAATGCAAACGCGTGATTACACCAACCATTACTACAAGTCCGTTTTTATAATATCGTATGGAAACCTTTACACGATTATTGTAGTGAACTAAAGACTAACCAAGACTTCACGCCATAGCATGCGCAGACGATGAAAAAGCCTTATATCTAGTAAAGATCCGTCCTGTTCTAAGAGCACTACGAAAACAAGGAATGAGCACTACCTACATTGAAACGTGCGACCACGCTATGCCCAATGAAGATATCATCAATGTAGGCAGAAAATGCTGTAATTAATTTTAACATTTCCTACTTTTTGCCCACGATTTACTTTAGAAAGGGACTCCATAAAGTGAATTGCGGCAGTTTCACAGTCTCGGCCGACCCTGAATTTACTCAGAGTGCGTGCCTCGTTCTCACCCACCCTCAAAATGACTGTTAAATTGGTCTATTGGATCCGCTCATTTGCTTAGACTAGGAGAGGAGCGTTGCCCACGGCTCCCGATAAGTAACAACGGGCGTAAACTCTGCAGATTTCCACCACACGATTCAAAATAACCTTCGAGAAGCACGAGAAGAGATCGCTTGGATAAGAACGCAAACACGAACGAGAGATATGATCAAATATCTATAGTTCCGAAGGGGCAATGGCCGGGTTACGTCGTTAGAATAAAATACAAGGCAATTCCTAGACTGGACGACCACATAGAAGAGGTAGGAGGGAATTCGCTCTCTATGTTTAGTAGGGCGGCGGATTTAGCGACAGCTGTGGATAAGGCGGATGGCGATATATTCATATATTGACCCACGGATTCCCCATGGGGGTAAAATTGCCCCAATGTTGCCGCGATACTTCATTTTAGGGTACCTCTCCCCCCTTTGCCTGGTTGTTTGTCACTTTTACGCTGGATTTTGTGTCGTTCATACGTTCTGTTGTCCTTCTTAAAAAGTGGGTACCTATTTATACTCGGCCAAACTCGCTATATCGTTTATAAGACGATGCTTCAACGCTTTAGGACGATTCCCCACAAGTTGGTGGGCAATTTCAGAAAATTAAATGGCAGAGACAATTGATTGCAGCGGATTATTGTAAGGGAGATATTTGCCAGGCGAATAATTGTCAGGGGTGCATTTGGAAAGGAGAAATTGTCAATGGGATAATTGACAGTGGGACAGCTACTAGCGCGATAATTGTCAAGGGTATATTTGCCATGCCGATAAATGTAATGAGGTCAATTGCCAGGGGGCATTTGTCAGGCTCATAATTGCCAAAGGGACAATTGCCAGAAAAATAATTGCCAGGGGACGTTTCAAATGAGAAAACTGCCCGCAGAGGACTTTTGCCATTGGGAGAATTGATCTTACAATAATTGCCAGTCATTTGGTAATTCAGGCAAGGGATAGTCCTCCTTGTATGGACCGTAAGGTCTTCTAGGGTACTTATTATACTTGTAGATCCTTGTAGTTCTTTTTTTAAATGTGTGGGACAATCGATGTTTTGCTTTAAATAGAACGTTCTGATTATGGTGACCGAACTTAGGTCAGTTAAAATGTTTTTTTTTTATTTAACTTCATCGACAAACAACTCGAAAAAATAAAAATAAACAACTCAGTCTCCATCCCCCCTGGTTATTATGCACCTGGCAACATCCCAATTGGAAATTGTCAGCATGCCAACAGTCCGCCTGGCAATTGTCCCCTTGGGTAATTGCGCCCGAGTAACCATTCCTGCAAGCAATTGCCCCTCTGGTAACTGTCCCATTGGCACTTGTCCGCATGCCAACAGTCCGCTTGGCAATTATCCCCTTGGGTAATTGCGCCCGAGTAACCATTCCTGCAAGCAAATGCCCCCACTGCTAACTGTCCCATTGGCACTTGTCCGCATGCCAACAGTCCGCTTGGCAATTATCCCCTTGGGTAATTGCGCCCGAGTAACCATTCCTGCAAGCAAATGCCCCCACTGGTAACTGTCCCATTGGCACTTGTCCGCATGCCAACAGTCCGCTTGGCAATTATCCCCTTGGGTAATTGCGCCCGAGTAACCATTCCTGCAAGCAAATGCCCCCCCCCTGGTAACTGTCCCATTGGCACTTGTCCGCATGCCAACAGTCCGCCTGGCAATTATCCCCTTGGGTAATTGCGCCCGAGTAACCATTCCTGCAAGCAAATGCCCCCCCCTGGTAACTGTCCCATTGGCACTTGTCCGCATGCCAACAGTCCGCCTGGCAATTGTCCCCTTGGGTAATTGCGCCCGAGTAACCATTCCTGCAAGCAAATGCCCCCCCTGGTAACTGTCCCATTGGCACTTGTCCGCATGCCAACAGTCCGCTTGGGTAATTGCGCCTGAGTAACCATTCCTGCGAGCAATTCCCCCCGTCCCCTGATAACCGTCCCATTGGCAATTGTCCACATGCCAACAGTCCGCTTGGCAATTATCCCCTTGGGTAATTGCGCCCGAGTAACCATTCCTGCAAGCAAATGCCCCCCCCCCTGGTAACTGTCCCATTGGCACTTGTCCGCATGCCAACAGTCCGCCTGGCAATTATCCCCTTGGGTAATTGCGCCCGAGTAATCATTCCTGCAAGTAATTGCCCCCTTGGTAACCGTTACATTGGCAATTGTCTACATGCCAACAGTCCGGCTGGCAATTCTCCCCTTGGGTAATTGCGCCCGAGTAACCATTCCTGCAAGCAAATGCCCCCCCCTCTGGTAACTGTCCCATTGGCACTTGTCCGCATGCCAACAGTCCATGTGGAAATTTAAGGGCATGCCTCAGCCCCGTTGTGGTAATGCTTTATATTACAGTGGCACTACAGTAGAGTGCCGAATGGTGTGGTGGCAAATGCCCTGGATGTGTCTTTGTGTTAGCGTGGAGTACACATCACAACTCTCCCAAAACAAGTTATTGCAGTCCCCCCCCCCCGCGCAAAATAGTAAAATTGCTCGTAATTTGAGGAATTTCGTTTCTTTGTCCTGGGTCTTAATGTTCGTAACTCGGAAATATCATGTTCTTATCTATTAGGATGGCACGGTTGATCTCGAGCGCAAATGCTCGCCACTCGGGATTTGGAAATGGCAACCCTCGCGTCTTCATGTTCGTAACTCTGAACTCTAGTGTTCATAACTACGGGATTCCATGTTCGTTCTCTCTCTAGTCTAACTAGTAATCTGTGGAGTAGGCGGAGCTTAGCTTACTAGTTCTTTCACCGTGGCGTTCGTATCCCCGGTCTTAATGTTCATAACTCAGAACTATGATGTTAACAACTTCGAGGATCTCACGCTGGATCTCTGGACACGCTTTCGTAA
Source organism: Ceratothoa steindachneri (assembly GCA_963969495.1). Taxonomy (NCBI): domain Eukaryota; kingdom Metazoa; phylum Arthropoda; class Malacostraca; order Isopoda; family Cymothoidae; genus Ceratothoa; species Ceratothoa steindachneri. The sequence continues at coordinate 8,351,872 of OZ018333.1, read as the reverse complement.
CTTCGAATATTTAGATCGCAACGCCGGGTTCCCCATGTTCGTAACTCTGAACCCTCGGGAGACCCTGTTCGTAGCACAGTATTGCTGTATTTGTAAAGAAAATATCTTGTGTTAATACATCGGGACCCACGCTCGTATCTCGGGACTCAACCGTTTGTAAGTCAGAGTCTCGTACCAAAATGCGATTATAAGACCTCCCCCACACTCACCCCCTCAATCCGTGTCAGTCGTGATTTCGTTTCATTATCGGCTCCTCCCCCACCTCTCCCCGCCCCAAATGGAGCGTAGTCCTCCCCGGTTGGGAAAGAAACCCCCACCTCCCGGAGGTGAGATCAATGATTATCATCTCTCTTCCGCCATTTATCCCTCCTCCCCCCGTACATACACGTGTCCATTACAATCTACACACGTCCCAAAACATGTACACAGGAATAAAATTACACAAGATTAAAAGTATAGAAAACGGCCGGAGAGGAGGATTGGAGATACCTCGGGCGCAACAAGTCTCATAATTCCAATGCGCCGATAGATAAGGGCGTTTCGGGGCAGGGGCGGGAGATGCGGTTGGAGTAGGGGGCCTCCCTTTACGGAGAGGATGGGTGCAGGGGAGTAGGGGGGAGGATACCCCTTCCATAAGCCCATAGAATGGCGGGGGGTATGAGGCGCCTAATAAAAAATCTGAATGGGAGTGCTGTAGTGGGGGTCTAGATGGAGAGGTTTGCTATAAAGGGGTCGGGAGGTCAATGAATGCTATAACGGGGTCGGGAAGAGAAGTGTTATAGCGGGGCCGAATATGGTGAAATGGCTATAAAGGGGTTGGGAATAGCAGGGGGTGTTATGCCGGGGTTATGAATGACGAGATGTGCTATAACGGGCTCAGGTATAACAATAGGCGCGATAAAGGGGTAGATAATAACATAGGGGGCAATAACGCTGAAGATGATCACAAGAGGGTCCTTAAATGAAGTCAGGATGGCAAGGAGGGCCATAACTAAGTCTGGGGATGGCAAGGAGCGCTATAATGGGTTTGAAGATGTTATAAGAAGCCGCTTTAACGGGATAGATAATGATACAGTGTGCTATAACGGGGTCGAAGATGGTAAAAGGCGTTTTAACGGGGCCGATGATGGAAAAGGGGTGCTATAACGGGGTCGAGGTGGTATAGAAACCCCCCTGACCCGATAATGATACAGTGTGCTATAACGGGGTCGAAGATGGTAAAAGGCGTTTTAACGGGGCCGATGATGGAAAAGGGGTGCTATAACGGGGTCGAGGTGGTATAGAAACCCCCCTGACCCATCTTGTGACATCATAACAACAACAAAAACACATCTATTGCCATAGAAACAACAGTGAACTTATATATTGCATTATGAACAATATCGACCCAATCTAGTGCGATATAAACAACAGCTGGTATCAAAGAAACAATAACAACCACATAGGTTGCCCTAGAAACAATAGCGACCTTATCTCTTGACATATAAACAAAAGCGAGTCCACCTGTTACCATTAACATGAGAAGTACACCATATCTTGCCATAAAAACACAGCGCCCCCATAAGTTACCATAGAAATGAGCAACACCCATTCTCTTGCCATAGAAACAACATTGATCCCATCTGTTGCCATTTATATGAAAACTACGCCATATATTGCCATAAAAAATGGCGAAACAATAGGTTGCCATATAAAAATATAAACAAATCTACCCCATCTGTTCCGATAAAACAAAAGCAACCATATATGTTGCCATATAATAAAACAAAGAAACCATTTGCTGTTATAGGGATAACAACGACCCAAATTTTCTATAGAAACAAGAGTGATGCACTTCTGTTGTCATGGGAACAAAGGTTATCCCATATGTTGTCAAAGAAAGAGAAAATCCATATATTGCCATATAAACAATAACGACGCCACATGTTGTTAAAACCCCCCCATAACTAATCCAAGTTGTTGTCGCTAAAAACAAGTAACCTATGATATGACATGGAATCAATAGCGAACTCATCTGTTGCCATAGAAAAAACACCCCCATCTTTCACCTCTTGCTCAGGAAACAAGCAAGACCCCACATGTTCTCATATAAACAATATTAACCAAAATATGTTTCATATAAATCACAGAGAACTAGTGAATTGCAGTAATTAAAGAACAAACGACCAACTGTTGCCATATAAACTACTACACCATTGATTGTCATATAAATAATAGCAAACCAATCTATTGTATACGAAAATAACGCAAAAATCGACTGCCATAGAAAAAACAGTGATCCCATATGTTTACATAAAAGCGACAACACCCCTATATGTTGCTATATAAAAATAACGAACTCATCTGTTGCGAGAGAAATAAATACGAATCAAACTGTTACCATAGACACCCGAACGAACCCATTTGTTGGCATAGAAGCAAAAACGGACCCATCTGTTGCCATAGACAACAGAAGGAATTCATTTGTTGACATGGAAACAAGAACAACGGACCAAGATGTTGCCATAGACACCCGAAGGAACCCATTTGTTGGCAGAAAAGCAACAACGGATGCATCTGTTGCCATAGACAACAGAAGGAACTCATTTGGTGGCATGGAAACAACAACAACGAAACATGATGTTGCCATAAACAGCCAAAGGAACCCATTTGTTGGCATAGAAGCAACAACGGAGCCATCTGTTGTCAAAGACACCAGAGGGAGCACATTTGTTGGCATGGAAACAACAACGGACCAATATGTTACCATAGACACCAGAAAGAACTCATTTGTTGGCATAGAAGCAAAAACGGGCCCATCTGTTGCCATAGACACCAGATGGAACTCATTTGTTGGCAGAGAAGCAACAACGGACCCATCTGTGCCATAGACACCACAACCAACACATTTTATGGTAGAAAAGCAACAACGGACCCATCTTTTGTCTTAGATACCAGAACGAACCTATTTGGGGGCATAGAAGCAACAACGGACTCATTTATTGCCGTAGACACCAGAACAAACCCATTTGTTGGCATGGCAGCAACAACATACCCATCTGTACCCTATACACCACAATAAACCCATTTGTTTGCAGGGAATCAACAACGGACCAATTTGTTGCCATAGACACCAGAACAAACCTATTTGTTGGCATAGAAGAAACAACAGAGCCATTTGTGCCCTAGACACGACAACAAACCCAATTATTGGCATAGAAGCAACAACGGACCCATCTGTTGCCATAGACACCAGAACGACCCTATTTTTTCGCATAGAAGCAACAACGGACACATCTGTTGTCTTAGATATCAGAACGAACCTATTTGTGGGCATATAAGCAACAACGGACCCATTTATTGCCATAGACCCTAGAACAAACCCAAATGTTTGCATAAAATCAACAAAGGACACATCTATGCTCTAAACACCACAACAGATCATTTTTTTTGCATAGAAGCAACAACGGACCCATCTTTTGTCTTAGACACCAGAAAGAACCTATTTGTTGGCAGAGAAGCAACAACTGAGCCATTTGTTGACATAGAGACAAGATAGAACTTATTTCTTGGCATGGAAACAAGAACGGGCCAATATGTTGCCATAGACACCAGAAGGAACCTATTTGTTTTCAAAGAAAAAACAACAGACCAATATGTGTCTCATAGACACCAGGAAGAACCCATTTATGGAATAGAAGCATCAACGGACCCATATGTTGACATAGACACCAGATGGATCTCATTTGTTGGCATGGAAAAAACAACGGACCAATATGTTGCCATAGACACTCGAACGTTGGCACAGAAGCACCAACTGACCCATCTGTTGCCACAAACACGAGATGGAACTCTTTTGTTGGCATGGGAGCATCAACGGACCAATATGTTGCGATAAACACCAGTAGGAAACAATTTGTTGGCAAAGAAAGAAAAACTGACCGATCTGTTGCCATAGATACCCAAAGAAACGCATTCTTTGTCATAAAAAACAATAGACACATATGTTCCCTTAAACACCAGAAGGAACTCATTTTTAGAATACAAAAAAATGACCTATCTGTTGCCATAGACACCAGATGGAACTCATTTTTTTTGGCATCGAAAAAACAACGGACTAATATCTTGCCATAGACACCAGAAGGAACCTATTTGTTGTTATAGAAAGAAAACCAGACCCATCCGTTGCTATATATAACAAAAGGAACCCATTTGTTGGCATAGAAGCAACAACGGACCTATCTGTTTCCATAGACACCAGAGCGAACTCATTTCTTGACATAGAAGCAAGAACGAACCCATCTGTTGCCATAAACACCAAATGGAAACCCATTCGTTGGCAGAGAAGAAACAATTGACCCATCTGTTGCTATAGATACCAAAAGGAACCCATTTCTTGGCATAAAAACAACAATAAACACATATGTTGCCGGAAACACGAGAAGGAACCTATTTGTTGGCATCGAAGCAACAACGGACCCATATGATACCGTATATAACCAAAGGAACCCTTCTTTGGTATAGAAAAACAACGGACGCATCTGTTGTCAAAGACACCAGATGGAGTTTATTTGTTGGCATGAAAACAACAACGGACCAATATGTTACCAGAAGGAACTCATTTGTTGGCATAGAAGCAAAAACGGGCCGATCTGTTGCCATAGACACCAGATGGAACTCATTTGTTGGCAGAGAAGCAACACCGGACCCATCTGTGCCATAGACACCACAAAAAACACATTTTATGGTAGAAGAGCAACAACGGACCCATCTTTTGTCTTAGACACCAGAACGAACCTATTTGTTGGCATAGAAGCAACAACGGACTCATTTATTGCCATAGACACCAAAACAAACCCATTTGTTGGCATGGCAGCAACGACATACCCATCTGTACCCTATACACCACAACAAACCCATTTGTTTGCAGGGAATCAACAACGGACCGATTTGTTGCCATAGACACCAGAACAAACCTATTCGTTGGCAAAGAAGAAACAACAGAGCCATTTGTGCCCTAGACACGACAACAAACCCAATTATTGGCATAAAAGCAACAACGGACCCATCTGTTGCCATAGACACCAGAACGACCCTATTTCTTCGCATAGAAGCAACAACGGACACATCTGTTGTCTTAGATACTAGAACGAACCTATTTGTGGGCATATAAGCAAAAAAGGACCCATTTATTGCCATAGACCCTAGAACAAACCCAAATGTTCGCATAAAATCAACAACGGACACATCTATGCTCTAAACACCACAACAAATCAATTTTTTTGGCATATAAGCAACAACGGACCCATCTTTTGTCTTAGACACCAGAACGAACCTATTTGTTGGCAGAGAAGCAACAACTGAGCTATTTGTTGACATAGAGACAAGATAGAACCTATTTATTGGCATGGAAACAAGAACGGGCCAATATGTTGCCATAGACACCAGAAGGAACCCATTTGTTTTCAAAGAAAAAACAACGGACCAATATGTGTCTAATAGACACCAGGAAGAACCCATTTATAGAATAGAAGCAGCAACGGACCCATATGTTGCCATAGACACTAGATGGATCTCATTTGTTGACATGGAAAAACAATGGACCAATATGTTGCCATAGACACTCGAACGAAGCCATTTGTTGGCAGAGAAGCACCAACTGACACATATGTTGCCATAAATACGAGATGGAACTCTTTTGTTGGCATGGAAGCATCAACGGACAAATATGTTGCCATAAACACCAGTAGGAACCAATTTGTTGGCAAAGAAAGAAAAACTGACCCATATGTTGCCATATATACCCAAAGAAACGCATTTGTTGGCATAAAAAACAATGGACACATATGTTGCCTTAAACACCAGAAGGAACTCATTTTTGGCATACGACAAAAACGGATCTATCTGTTGCCATAGACACCAGATGGAACTCATTTGTCGCCATTGAAAAAAGAAAAGACCAATATGTTACCATAGACACCAGAAAGAACCCATTTGTTGGCATAGAAAGAAAACCAGACCCATCCGTTGCCATAGACACCAGAACGAACCGATTTGTTAGCATAGACGCAACAACGGATCCCTCTTTTGCCATAGACACCAGAATGAAACCTTTTGGGGATAGAAACTACATCGGGCCATATGTTGCCATATATAACAAAAGGAACTGATTTGTTGCCAGAGAAGGAACAACGAACCCATCTGTTTCCATAGACACCAGAGCGAACCCATTTGGTGACATAGAAGCAACAACGGACCCATCTGTGTCATAGGCACCACGACGACTCCTTTTTTGGCATATAAGCAACAACGGACCAATCTTTTGTAATAGACACCGGAACAAACCTATTTGTTGCCATAGAAGCAACAACGGACCCATTTATTGCCATAGACACAAGAACAAACCCATTTGTTGGTAGAGAAGCAAAAACGGACCCATCTGTGTCATAGGCACCAGAACAAACCTATTTGTTGCCATAGAAGCACAACCGACCCATTTATTGCCAAAGACACGAGAACAAACTCATTTGTTGGCATAGAAGCAACAACAGACCCTTTAATTGCCATAGACACCAGAACAAACCCATTTGTTGGCATAGTAGCAATAACGGACCCATCTGTTTCCATAGACACCAGATAGATCTCATTTGTTGGCATGGAAAAAACAACGGACCAATATGTTGCCATAGTCACCCGAACGAAGCCATTAGTTGGCATGGAAGCAACAATGGACCCATCTGTTACCATAAACACTAGATGGAACTCTTTTGTTGGCATGGAAACAACAACGGACCAATATGTTGCAATAGACACCAGAAGAAGCCCATTTTTTGGCATAGAAAGAAAATCAGACTCATCTGTTGCCATGAACACCAGAACGAACAGATTTTTTGGCATAGACGCAACAACAGACCCATCTGTCCCATATGCACCACAATGAACCCATTTGTTGGTAGAGAAGCAAAAACAGACCCATCTGTTGCCATAGATACCATTTATTGGCATGAAAACAACAATGGACACATATATTGCCATAAACACCAGAATGAACTAATTTCTTTGCATAGAAGCAACAACAGACGCATATGTTGCCGTATATAACACAAGAAACACATTTTTTGTATAGAACAACAACGGACCCAGCTATTGTCATAAACACCAAAAGCGAAGCCATTTATTGGCATAGAAGCAAAAACGGAAACATTTGTTGCCATATACACCAGAACGAACCTATTTGTTGGCATATAAGCAAAAACGGACCCATCTGTGCCATAGAAACCACTACGAACCTATTTGTTGTTAGAGAAGCCGAGCACCGATCTTTTGTCTTACATACCAGAACGAACCTATTTGTTGAAATAAACGCAACACCGGACCCATTTATTGTCATAGACACGAGGACAAACCCATTTGAGGATTAGAAGCAACAAAAAACCCTTTTATTGCCATAGGCACCACAACGAACCCATTTGTTGGCATATTAGAAACAACAGACCCATTTGCTGTCTTAGATACCAGAACAAAACTATTTTTTGGTAAAAAAGCAACAACGGACCCATTTGTTTCCATAGACACCAGAACATACCCATTTGTTAGCATAAAGCTACAACGGACTCATATGTGCCCTAGATACCACAACAAACCCATTTGTTGGCATCGAAGCAACGACGCATCCATCTGTGACATAGAGACCACAACGAGCCCATTTTTGGCATAGAAGCAACAACGGACCCATCTGGTGTCTTAGATACCAGAACGAACCTATTTGTAAGCATAGAAGCAAAAACGGAGCCATTTGTTGCCATAAACACCAGAAAGAAGCCATATGTTGGCATAGAAACAACAACGGACCCGTCTGCTGCCATACAACCAGAACGAACTTATTTGTTGGTATAAAAGTAACAACGGACCCATTTGTTGCCATAGACACCAGAACAAACCCATTTTTCGCATAGAAGAAACAACGGACCCATCTGTGCCATAGACCCCACAATGAACTCATTTTTTGTCATAGAAGCAAAACGGACTCATATGTTGTCTTAGATACCAGAACAAACCTATTTGTTGGCTTAGAAACAAGAATGGACACATTTATTGCCATAGTCACCAGAAGGAACCCATTTGTTAGCATAGAATTAACAATGGATCCATCTTCCATAGACTCCAGAACGAACCTATTTGTTGACATAAAAGCAACAACGGACCCATCTGTGCCACAAACACCACAAAGAATCCATTTGTTGGCATATAGCAACAATGGACCCATCTGTTGACATTAATAGCAGAACAAACCCATTTGTTGTCAGAGAAGCTACATCGGACCCATCTGGTGTCATAGACACCAGATGGAACTCATTTGTTGGCATGGAAACAACAACGGACCAATATGTTGCCATAGATACCCAAACGCACTTATTCGTTGGCATAGAAGCAACAACAGACTCATTTCTTGCCATAAATACGAGATGGGACTCTTTTGTTGGAATGGAAACAACATCGGAACAATATGTTGCCATAGACACCAGAAGGAACGCTTTTCTTGGCATAAAAAACAACGGAGCAATCTGTACCACATACACCAGAAAGAGCCCATTTGTTAGGATATAGCCTCAATGGACCCATCTGTTGATATAAATACCAGAACAAACCCATTTGTTGGCATAGAAGCAACAACAGACCCATCTGTTGCCATATACACCAGATGGAACTCATTTTTTGGCAGGGAAACAACAACGGACCAATATGTTGCAATAGACACCCGAACGAACCCATTTGTTGGTTGGGATAGAAGCAACAACAGACCCTCTGTACCCTAGACACCACAAAACCCATTTGTTGGCATAGAAGCAACAACGGATCCACCTGTTGCCATAAACACGAGAACAATCCTCTTTTTTGGCATAAAAGCGACAACCGACCTATTTGTTACTATAGACACCAGAACAAACCTATTTGTTGGGATAGAAGCAACAACGGACCCATCTGTTTTTTTAGATACCAGAACGAACCTATTTCTTGGCATGGAAGCAACAACGGACGCAGTTGTTGTCATAAACCCCAGAACAAACCTATTTGTTGGCATAAAAGCAACAACCGACCCATCTGTTGCCATAGACACCAGAACGAGCCTATTTGTTGGCATAAAAGCAACAACCGACCCATCTGTTGCCAAAGAAACCAGAACAAGATCATTTGTTGGCATAGAAGCAATACCGGACCTTTCTGTGCCATAGACACCACAACGAGCCCATATTTCGGCATAGAAGCAACAACGGACCCATCTGGTGTGTTATACACCAGACCAAAACTATTTGTAAGCATAGAAGCAACAACGGAGCCATTTGTTGCCATAGACCCCAGAAAAAAACATTTTGGGGCATATAAGCAAAACGGACTTATCTGTTGCCATACACACCAGAACGAACCTATTTGTTGGCATAGAAGCAACAACGGACCCATTTATTGCCATAGACACCAGAAGAAACCTATTTGTTGGCATAGAAGCAACAACGGACCCATCTGTGCCACAAACACTAGAAAGAACCCATTTGTTTGCATATAGCAACAAGGGACCCATCTGTTGACATAAATACCAAAACGAACCCATTTGCTGTCATAGAAACAACCACGGCCCCTTCTGTTGACATAGATACCAGAAGAAACCCTTTTAACTGCAGAAAAGCAAACCTAGACATATTTGTTGCTATGAGTATATACAGCAGAACTAAACCCTTATAAAGAGTCAATATGCTGCCATATAAATTTAAATTGCACTGGGGAACAATGTATTTGGTGAATTGACAAAAGTACATTTTCCTACCTAATTCGAGCATATTGAATTCAAATCTGAAATCAGAATTTCTCTAAATGCTACAGATTTTTCGTAATATCAATAACTAATATTATTAAATAATTTTCACTTTATCACGCCTATCATCATGCCCTGAAGTAATTTTGAATCATCCTTTTGTGTTATTTATAGTAAAGCCGTTTTTTTGCACAAACTTTTTATTGCATATGAGAAGAAACTTGAATTACACATTAGGATTACAAATACTGTAATCAAATAGATGCTAATTTATTAATGACCGTACATCAGGCTGGAGGATCTCTTCTTGCTTTCAATCGAGCAAAAATTTGCGTTTGTAACACTTTTGTAAGTCTTCTCTGGCTGATCTCTTCTAATCGTCCAGCAGTAGTCCGCCATCATGTGTCTATTCCAGTGAATTTCGTAGCGCTCTTCCATCGTCATCAAATCCTAATGGAAGCGTTCCCCTTGTTCATCGCTCACGGCATCCAGATTCTCTGGGAATCGGTCGAGGTGACTAATTTGGTAAATGCAGCTTCACACTCATGTTGCATCCCAGATCACCATAAGACAAAAGCCTATTAGTAACCAGATACTCGTAGTTATGTGCTTTTTTGTTTCCCAAGAAGTTACGAACAACGGCAGAAAATGAGAGCCAGGCTGCCTTCTCTTTTTCATTCATGGTGTTCACGAATCTAGAATCACTCAGAAGTCTTCGGAGTTGGGGACCATCAAATACTCCTGCTTTTATTTTTTCGTATGACAAAGCAGGAAACGCCGATACTATGTACTGAAAACAATCATTGTCATTGCTCAACGCCTTGACATACTGCTTCATCAACCCCAGTTTGAGATGAAGTGGAAGGAAAACGATCTTCTCTCGACTTACGATTGGCTCATTAACAATGTTTGGCATTCCGGCTTCCAAAGTTTCCTCAACTGAAATCTTTTTGGGACCAGTATTTGTCACGGGCTCGACTGCCTCACATACAGATATAGCATGAAAACTTTGTATATCCAATTGTGTTCATGGTACTTAAGTAAATCCATGACCATTCTTATGTCACTTGAGTTTCTCGCAGATGGACAGAGTGACCAAGAGGAACTGCACCAAAGTCATTGCCATTATGCAAAAGGACACACTTGAGGCTACGTTTGGAGCTATCCAAAAACAGTCTCCACTCAGCAGGGCTATAGGTGCCAAGTCCCAACTCGGTACACAGACCAGGAACATCGTGGCAGTATACAAATTGTTTGTCCTCAGAGAAATACTTAACAAATGTACTCTCCCTTATTCGGTAATATGATACCCGTACCGACCTGTCAAGCATATGTCTTTCGCTCAACCTGGAGGCTAAAAGTTCTACAGCTTTCTTGGAAAGCGCCAAATCACGTATCCAGTCATTCAGGTACATCATTTTCATCCTCGGAGGAAGCATATCCACTGAAAATATCGGAACTGGTAAAGACTCAGAATGAGGTACTGGCCGGATCGCCGAGGGAATGTTGGGGTAGTCGATCTTGTGCCGATTATTTTTTCCAATCCCTTTAGTATTCACCAGACAGAAATAACAGTCCGATACATGATCATTTGGCTCTCACCACACCACGGGGATTCCAAAAGAAAGACCATTTTTTCTTTGCTTTCGTCCAATCACGAAGATATTCCACACAACTATGGCAAACAGCATCTGGGGGCCACTTCTTATATTGATCGCCAAGAGGAACATCAAAATATGCCTTATAAGTGCAGGTCACAATGTTTGGTATATTGCGCCTTTGACGAACTAGCCTGTAACAGCCACATATGTAGCAGAAGGTGTCTGGATCATTAACGCAATTTCCTCTTGACGAAGCCATCACTCTAACATGAAACCTGAAAAAAGAAACAATAATGTTAATATTTTGCACAATAACACTTATTACTATCTTACTACTATATACTGTGAAGTATTTGCTTTCTACAAGCACCCTCTCTCTCCGTCCGGAGGGCGGTTTTCGGGGAAACGAGAAAATATAAATTATAGAATAACTATAGCATGTAGGTAAAAATGGATTATATATTTGAAATCAGCATGAAAAAAAGAATTAAAATTGGCAGATAAATCCAAGACACCAGAAAATGTGATTAAAATTGTTCCCCTGTGTTATCTATTATCATACAAAGTCAATATTATGCCATAAAACAATAGTGATTTTTATCTGTTATCACACAAAAGAGCTCATTTGATGCCATAAACAATAATGATCTTATATGTTGTCATATAAAACAGCCCATATGCTACCATAAACAATAATGATTTTATATGTTGCCATACAAAAGAGTCTATATGCTGCCATAAAGCAATAGTAATTTAGATGTTGCCATAAAAGAGCCCACATGCTCCGTAAAACAATAATGATTTATATGTTGCCATATAAAAACCCATATGCTGCCATGAGGCAATAAGGATTTATATTCTGCCATCAAAAATTGCCCATATGCTCCGTAAAATAATAATTATTTTATTTTTTGTCATAAACTGAACCAATATAATGCCATAAACCAATAATGATCTTATATGTTATCATACAAAATACTTCACCAGCTGCCATAAAACAATAATGATTTATCTGTTGCCACGCAAAAGAGTCCATCTGCTGCAATAAAACAATAATCATTTTTTATGTTGTCATACAACTGAGCTCATATACTGCCATGAAACAATAATGAGCATATATGTTGACAAAAGAGCCCATCTTCTGCCATATAAAAAGACGCAGTGAGTCACATGACCGCTTCTATTACAACTAGAATGAAACGACCCAATATGCTGCCATAAAGACAACAGCCAACCCTTTATGTTGTCATAGATCCATTTAATATAGCACCAGTTGTCATTGACATATTAATGACCTCACTCGTCGCTAAGGAAAAATACTGACACCATCTGCTACCATAGAGACAATATTGACCCACCAAGTGCTGCCATATAAGCACAAGGGACGTCCAGCTGTTTAAATTTAATCGAAAACATCATAAGTTGCCATGAAAAACATACCTAACATATGTGATGCTATGGTAAAAGGATTGAACCCATCAGTTACCTTGTAAACAACAACAACGACATATGTTGTATAGAAACAACAACGGCCCCATATGTCGCCATAGGCAAACAACAACAATACCATATGTTTCCCTATAACATACCCATGTGTTGTCATAAAACAGCGCCCCAATCTTTTGTCATGCAAACGAAAGTGATACCATCTCTTGCCATATAAAAATAGTGACCCCATCTTTTTACATAGAAACAACACCGAGCTTTTCTGTTACCAAAGAAACTACAGCCAACCCAAATGTTGCCATAAACAATAAGGACTCAATTTTTTATAGATAAACAATAGCTACCTCATATGTTGCAAGATAAACTAAGCGACCCCATCATTAGCTATAGAAAAAACGACCATATTGCAATATAAGACAAATCTACCCCATTTTTGCCATAGAAACAACAGCGACGTCATATGTTGGAACGGAAACAAGAGTGACATCATTTATTCATTAGAAATAAAGCGATCCTTTCTGTTGCCGTAGAAACAACAGCATCTCCAGCTGTTGCCATCGGAACAACAACTAACCTATTTGTTGAAATCGAAACAACGACCACATCTGTTGCCATATAAACAATAGTGAACCCACTTTCTGATATTGAAAAGCGATACTTTTTTGCCATAGAGTAACAAAAACCTATTTTTTGCAATATAAAAACAAAACAAACCCATCTGTTTGTATAAAAAATAATAACCCTATTTGTTGCCATACAATATGCCGTAATAGAAACAACAATGAACACACCTGTTTATATAGAAGCAACAACAACCCCATCTGTTGCCATAGAAACTAAGAGTCCATTTGTTATCATAGAAACCACAGCGAACTCATATTATTGCCAGAGAGGAAACAGCAAGCCAGTCTGTTGCCATAGACAAATCTGTTTCTATATAAAAAATAGAGAACCGGTCTGTTGCCATATAAATAATAAAAAGTTATATGGTGCCTATTTGTTACCCTAGAAACGATAACAAAGCCATATATGGCAATAGAAAACACAGGGACCACACTGTTGCCATATCAAAAATAGCTATCCAGTATTTTGTCACACAAAAGACGAGCCCCCTTTGTTGAAATAGAAACAACAACGACCAAGCCAGCTGTTGCCATAGAAAGAGCAATGTTCCATTTTACCATAGAAACAACAGCCACCCCATATGATGCCATAACAGATAATGAGCCCATCAGTTACCATAACAAACTAGTGCCAGCATATGTTGTCATAGGAACATAAGCGACCCGGTCTGTTGTTAAAGAAACAACAATGACCCCTTGTGTTGCCATAAAACACAACAATATACAATTTTTTGCCAGAAAACAACAATGACTTCACTTTTGCCATATAAATTAATAACTCATATCTTCCCATAAAAAGCGAGACCATATGTTGCCATATGAACAAAAGCAACCAATCTGTTTCCATAGAAATAAAAAGAGCTCATCTGTTGCCATATAAAAAACAAATGGCATTATATGTTTCTCAATAATAAACAAAAGACCAAATCTGCTCTCATAGAAACAATAGTGACCCATTTGTTGGCTGAAAACAAAACGAGCCCATCTGTTGCCATAAAAATAACAAATGGCATTATATGTTTCTCTATAATCAACAAAGACCAAATCTGCTCTCATAGAAACAATAGTGACCCATTTGTTGGCTGAGAAAAAAACGAGCCTATTTATTTCCATATTCAAAGAAACAACAACAACCCTATATGATGGCATCAAAATATTAACGACCCTAACTGTTGTTATAAACAAAATAGTCTCCCCATCTGTTGAGCTTGAGGAAAATGAAACCATTTTCTGAAAAAGAACAGCCACCTCTTCCCTTGCCATAGAAAAACGACGAGCTCATTTGTTGGCATACAAAAAACAGTGCCAGAAAATGTTGCCATAAACACAATAAGTCCCTATTTTGCCACCTAGTATGTTGCCATATAAACAAAAGCGACCCCATATATTACCATAAAACAAACAAACACCCTATATGTTGTTATATAAACAGCATCGACCCAATCTGTTTAAAAAAGAGAGAAGCGACCCATTATGTTGCCATAAAACAAAAGAAACCCCATATATTGCCATAAACCAACAAACACCTTAAATATTGCCATATAAACAACATCGAGCCAATCTGTTCCAATAAAAATGAGAAGAGACCCATTATATTGCCATATAAACAAACGTAACGACATAAATTGCCATATAACCAACAACACACCCTATAGGTTGCCATTGGAAACAACATCGATAAAATCTGTTCTAATAAAAAAAGAAGCGACCCATTAATTGGTCCTACAAAAAAAATCGCCCCATTAATTTGCCATACCAACAAAACGCACCCATATGCTGCCATAGAACCAACATCGACCCAATCTGTTCCAATAAAAAAAGAGAAGCGACCCAGTATGTTGCAATAGAAACAGAAGTGACCCCATATATTGCTATAGAACCAGGGGTCGAGTTGGGGGAGTATGGCATCCCCCCTCGAAATAAAAATGGTCAAAATCATCCCCTTTCTAAAACTCTTATCTCCCCTTTCCATTTTCCCCATCCCTAATGTGATTTCATCAACAAACGGTATTTCTGCTGCTATTTCGTCATTAAGATTTGCGCATATTGATACGGGCGAATGACCGCGAGTCGGGCCGCAGGAAAAAAGCTTTTTTACAAAGTCAGACCCGCTATAATACGAGAACCCGTTAGAGGACACCAGAGGGCTGTGATGCAGTTGGTGTTTGTTTGATTGACGAGGTAGTAACTTGCATAGCAGAGCGAGCGCACGTTACTAGCAGTCGTCATGGAGAAGCAGTTACCAGCAGTCATCATGGCGAAGCAGTTACCAGCAGTCATCATGGCGAAGCAGTTACCAGCAGTCATCATGGCGAAACAGTTACCAGCAGGTAAGTCAAGAGTCATTAATTTAGTTAGCAAAGGTGGAAGCTCTGTACATAAACAATGGCAACGTTAATTTGGAGGTAAGCTATGTTCTTCTCGTTCCATGAGGTGATTAACTGGCTAGATAGATAGCTAACGTTAGCTTGTTGGATTGCAATCCAACAAAGAGCTACTTTGGAACTTCATTTCAGTATGTACTAGTATGTATGTTGTGTTAGAAGTTAATTATCCTACAATAATGAATATTTACGGTACACTGTCGGTCCTCTGTGCGGTCATCAGCACAAATTGTGCCCTCATATCATCAAATCCCCCCCCCCCTAATTTTTTTAAACCCAACTTGAGCACTGCATAGAAGCCACAAATACCCCTCCCCCCCTCTCTGTTGCCCTAGAAACAACAGCGACCCCATCGTCGGTTCTTCTTAGGAATGCGTGGACGCAGTCACAATGTCAACCTCTCCTTAACACTAGAATGGCCAACATATTGTGTATACGAGGGGCGGTCAATAAGTTTTGCGAATCGGTAGGGCAAAACAGAGGAAGGGGGATGGCTGTTTGTGGGGGTGTTAGCACAAGTTAGGACAAATGAGTACCTGCAGCCGCACGCCCCTGCCTCGTCTATTTAAGAAGCAGTAGCTGATCGCAGATCGTCAGTCACAATTTTTTCAACAATGGCGAAGGTTGAGCACCGCGCACTGATCAAATTTTTGACCAAGGAAGGCAAGAATGCAAAAGAGATCCATGAACGCATGGTTGCAGTGTACACCGACACGGCCCCTTCCTATGCAACCATTGTTCTCTGGAATAGGGAGTTCCTCCATGGTCGTGAGGGCGTTGAAGATGACCCACGTCCAGGACGCCCGTCAGACGTGACCAACGAGGACAATGTGGCCCGTGTGGAGAGGAGGATCCTCGAAAATCGACGGGTGAAGGTCGAAAAAAATCAAACGAGAACTTGGAAGTGTTATCAACATCATCCACGACAATTTGGCCATGACCAAGGTCTCTGTCCGTTGGGGCCCTAGAAACTTCACGCCCCATGATCGACTTCAACGTCATCAAAGTCCACAGGGCCAGAGTTGCACAAGCTGCCCTGCGCGAGTGCGGATTTGAGGAGCTCAACCATCTCCCCTACAGTCCAGATCTGGCCCCTAGCGACTACTTTTTATTCCGCCAGCTCAAGGCAGCACTGCGTGGACGCCGGTTTGGGGACGATGAAGATGTCCAGCTCGCCGTCCGGGAGTGGATTGAACAGCAGTCGGGAGATTTCTGGTTGTCGGGGATTCGAAGCCTCAGGGACAAGTGGTGCAAGGGCATTGAAGTCGAGGGTAGTTATATTGAAAAATAATAAAACACTTTTCCTCATATCTTTTTATTGTGTGTGTGATCTTCAGCACAACATTTTCTCCAAGAGGTAGTTCATTTCCCGATTCTTTTTCTTGTGCACCGAGATACGGTATTATATTGGTAACATATTTTGAATTCACTTCAGCCTAAGATCCAAAATTTTATGCCAAATTTATCTGGCTTGTACGGCATGTATACAATAAAAGGACAACGATTTTTCATCGGTAAAAGTTGCTCATCTATTGTTAGGCTAAACTCTGGAGTATAATTTCTTCTTCAATTTGGAGCAAATGCCTCAAAAATGTCTCTTATATTGGTAAATTTCTCATTACTTATACATTCTGATCTCGTACCTTTTAGATCAAAGCGCAGATGTTTTCTGATCTCTTTATAATGTCTTCGAGACATCATTTCTCGAAAAATATCACGACCATAAAGTTTGCTCCAAAGAAAATCTGCACTGTGGCCCTTACCATATATTACTCGAGCATATTCCAATGCAAAACATTCTTTTAATTTTTCCAAAGTAAGAGAGTTATCAAGATTGCACTCTTTTGCTTCTGCAATAGTACATTTAAGAATTTTTCTTAGTAGTGTCTCATCAATAAATGATTTCCATGACATGTATGGAGATTTTGAAACATCATTTATCAAGGCTCGTGTGACACCTGGATTAGGTTTGAATACTGATGTGTTTCTTGATCTGCCAGGCCTTGCTTTCGTGAGAGCTCTCCATGTTACTCCATATCGTGTTACAATATCTTCGCTTTTATCCAATGTAAGGGTTTGGAGAGCTGATTCCTCTTGGTCGTCTTCTGAGCAAGAGTCTGAAGATTCAATTGATTCAAATTGACTGTTATTATGATTGGTCGAATTTTCTTCATCTTCACTTTCACTACTTATATCGTCACCAGAATCCCATAGGATGTTGATTGCTTTATCAATTACAATACAATACATTTATCTTCACCTGAAGACATAATCTAGGTAGATATATAAAAATATCTTATGACGAAAAGTTTAGACTATCAGGTTGTACCACAACACAGATTTGTACGGTACTGAACAAGTATCTAACGATAATTTATAAATACCAAAAGCACTAAAGATTTGAATGGAAATTTCTAGAAAAATAAGAATGCCCCACCCACAACTTATTGCCCCACACTACAAAATGTTATAAATGCTCCACCCACAAATAGGCTCCACCATCTTAATGCATAACATTATGTAATGTTCACTGAAATAAAAATTAGGGGAAATAATATAATTTTCTCATTTTGTATTAGCAAAATATAAATGGTGTCGTTATCGACACCTTGGCCTTCCGAGGTAAACTCGCATATTCCTATTAAATTATAAAAAATGGAAAATTAAAAATTTGCGTTTCAATAACTTCAGAAGAAAATAATAATTGTCATAGAAGCATATTGAGTTATATGCATTGGTTAGGGCTCAAAAAAAGAGACCTTGGCCATTCTAGTGTTAAGTTAAAGGCCTTTTTTGTGGCTTTTTGTTTGCTCGTTCGTTTGGTTGTATTTATACATATTTTGTTTGGGGATAGGATTGATTTTTTTTATTGTATATATTGTAATTGTAAATTTAAATTTAATTAGCCATATATTTGTGAATAAAGGACTGTATATACAATCCGTTTCATTTCTCCCTCAATTTCTCACGTCTAACTCAGAGTAGGAAGCGGGTTAGATAGATTGGGGATAAAGAATAGATTTTCGGCCCGCTACATTTGGCGCCCGAATAGGGACGTGAGATCTCGAAACCGGGAGCGTGACAGGATTGGATTGCATAGAAGCATAATGAGTTATATGCATTGGTTAGGGCTAAAAAGAGAGATGAAAAAATGCAAGTAGTCGATTTAGATACCTTGGTTATTCTAGTGTTAATTAAGCCCCTCTTTTCTCCTCCCCGGATACCTTTTGAAAGCCCTTCTTGGTCGTACTGTTCCATACCCGGCCCCCAAGTGTGGGTCACTTTCCCCCACCCTCCAAAGGGAAGGTCACTCCCCCCAAAGGGGAGGCCACTTTCCCCTACCCTACAAAGGGAAGGTTACTCCCCTCAAAGAGGTGGTCACTTTCCCCATCGCCCAAAGGGGTGGACACTTTCCCCCACCCTCAAAGAAGTGGTCACTTTCCCCCACCCTCGAAGGAGTCGTTACTTTCCCCAACACCCAAAGGGGTGGTCACTTTCCCCCATCTCAAAAATGGTGGTCACTCTCCCCATCGCCAAAGGGGTGGTTACTTCCCCCATCACCTGAAGAGGTGGTCACTTTCGCTTATCCTTCAGAGCGGTGGTCACTTTCCCCACCCCCCAAAGGAGTGGTCACTTTCCCCCACCTTTCAAAGGGATGGTCACTTTCCCTATTCCCCAAAGGAGTGGTTAATTTCCTCCATCCACCAAAGGGGTGGTCACTTTCCACCTAAATGGATGATTTCTTTCTCCCATCCCCCAAAGGGGGGTCACTTTCGCCCATCCCCCAAGGGGTGGTCACTCCGACTTAAGGGGTGATCACTTTCCCTCAGCCCCAAACGGTGTGGTCAATTCCTCCATCCCCCAAAGAGGTGGTCACTTTTCCCACCCTTTAAAGGTGTGGTCAATTTACCCCCATCCCCAAAGGCGAGGTCACTTTCCCCCTTCAAAGGGGTGGTCAGTTTCACCCATCCCCAAAGGGGTGGTTACTTTCCCCATCCGCCAAAGGAGTGGTCAGTTTCCCCATCCCACAAAGGGATGGTCACTTCCCCCCTAAATGGATGATCTCCTTCTCCAACCTCCCAAAGGGCTGGTCACTTTCTTCCATCCCCCAAGGGGTGGTCACTCTTCCAAGGGGTGATCACTTTCCCCCAGCCCGAGAGGGGTGGTCAATTCCTCCATCCCCTAAAGGGGTGGTCACTTTTCACACCCTTCAAAGGGGTGGTTACTTCTCCTCATCACCCTAATGGGTTGTCACTTTTCCCATCCCCAAAGGGGTGGTCAATTTACCCAATCCACCAAAGGGGTGGTCAATTTCCCCCATCCACCAAAGGGGTGGCCACTTTCCACCATCCCCAAAGGAGTGGTTACTTCCCCCATCACCTAAAGGGGTGATCACTTTCCTCCATCCCTAAAGGGCGGGTTACTTCCCCCATCCCCAAAGGGGTGTTCACTTCCGTAGATTAAGAGTAGATGCGCCACAAATAGGGTAGTTATACATGGGATTAGACATATAAAGGGTAGATGAAGAGTAGACTATTTAGTAGTATGCGGGTGTTGATAAAGATCGTTTGGGGTTTAGATGACGTAGGGTGGAAGAAATTTAATTGGGGTTGATGAAGAGGAGGATGAGTAGATTTGTAGATACGCAGAAAAATGAATGACGGAAGATAGATTGGTGCATGCGGTAGACGTGAGAGCCAATGGTTGGTGGGGGGAAACATAGCTGGGGTACAAAACACGACACTAGATCTCACGCCAAGCTTTGACCACAGGGACTAGCGAGGTGTAGTGTGTTGGATGTGAAGGTGATGTTATGTATAAGTCCCCTAGCCTTGCCCATCTTCCCCTTTACGGTGAAGGACAGGTCCAGCAATAACTATCGAGTCCACGCCAGAGCGACAAGATGCAGGAATTAGTAGTACATGTCACAAATCATGGACCGATGACGTCAGGGGACAGAGTTCTTGTCGCACGTGGGCGTTGCTTATATTGGGCGTGGCTAGTTAGAGTGGGAGGGGCTTATGAGAGTTGGGCGGGAGAAAATTCAGGTAGTCTCTCCTTTTCCGCACAAATTTCTCTCTCTCTCTCTCTCTCTCTCTCTCTCTCAAACTCCTCCATATTAACAGCCATTACTGCAGCACCATCTGGTCAACTTAACACACCACACTATTCAATCTCTTCTACTCTCGCCCGTGCGTGCATGAGAGAGTTCTCAGCCGGATCAAGAGGCTAACTACACCATGGCATATACATCCCTGCATACAGCGATAGGCCAAATGATACATCACTGCATACGCCACTACATACAACACTGTATACGCCAATTCATGCATCGATGAATACATTACTGCATACGCCATCCCATACACCAATGCGTACACAAATGAATACACCATTACATACGCCATGATATACATCAATACATACGCTAATGTCTATACCACTAAATACACCATTAAATACACTGCTGAATACACCATTGCATACTCCAATACATACACCACTGTATACACCAGGGCATTAACCAATGCACATGCCACTGTAAACACCACTGAATGCAGCACTGCCTACGCCAATGCACACATCAATACATACACCGCTAATACACAACTACCTATATCAGGGCATTCACGACTGAATACACTGCTGTATTCGACATTGCATACACCAATGAATGCACCACTGCATTCGCTATAGAATACACCTATGAATACACCACTGCATGCACCATGGTATACATCACTCCTTCACCAATGAATACACCGAAGAATACATCAATGCATACATCGCTACACACGCAAGGCCATGCAACACTGCATAGGCCACTGACTACAACACACCATGCATCATTACATACGCCAGAGCAAAAATACAAAGCATGCCCCTCTAAATACACCAGTAAATATGTCAGGGCTTACAATAGTGCATACGCCACTGCCTACAACATTGTATACAATGGTGAATGCACCACTTCATACACCAGGGCATACATCAACCCATACATCGCTGCATGCGCCACTACATACACCCCTTCATTCGCCACTGCATACACTGCTAAATGCATACGCTAGAGGTCTTACACCACTGCATACCACATATGAGAGAACGAGCAATTTATGACATTTTGGGATTACGGTTAATTCGCTAAATAAAACAGAAACATTTTATTATTATTATTTTGCCGACAACGAACGTTTCAGCACATTTTACACATCTGAACATCGCTGTGTAGTTCTCATACCCGACGATGGAACCCAAAGGTGAATCGAAGCGAGAAGAAAAGATTTTCCAAATTAATCTTGCGGTTCTTTCATGAAAATCCGAAGATTTTCTCTTCAGAAGAAAAGAAATCCACTGTTGTTGACCAGCTCGAAGACGAGCCATAACAGTTTAGTGACCTCGAAGATACAGTTGTTTATTGACATCGAAGATACAGTTGTTTATTGACCTCGAAGATACAGTTGTTTATTGACCTCGAAGATACAGTTGTTCATTGACCTCGAAAATACAGTTGTTTATTGACCTCGAATATACAGTCGTTTATTGACCTCGAAAGATACAGTTGTTTATTGACCTCGAAGATACAGTTGTTTATTGACATCGAAGATACAGTTGTTTATTGACCTCGAAGATAAGGTTGTTTATTGACCTCGAAGATACAGTTGTTTATTGACATCGAAGATACAGTTGTTTATTGACCTCGAAGATACAGTTGTTTATTGACCTCGAAGATACAGTTGTTTATTGACCTCGAAGATACAGTTGTTTATTGACCTCGAAGATACAGTTGTTTATTGACCTCCAAGATACAGTTGTTTATTGACATCGAAGAAACAGTTGTTATTGACCTCGAAGATACAGTTATTTATTGACCTCGAAAGATACAGTTGTTTATTCACCTCGAATATACAGTCGTTTATTGCCCTTGAAGATACAGTTATTTATTGACTCAGGAAGATACAGTTGTTTATTGACCTCGAAGATACAGTTGTTTATTGACCTCGAAGATACAGTTGTTCATTGACCTCGAAAATACAGTTGTTTATTGACCTCGAATATACAGTTGTTTATTGACCTAGAAGATACAGTTGTTTATTGACCTCGAAGATACAGTTGTTTATTGACCTCCAAGATACAGTTGTTTATTGACCTCCAAGATACAGTTGTTTATTGACCTCGAAGATACAGTTGTTTATTGACCTCCAAGATACAGTTGTTTATTGACCTCCAAGATACAGTTGTTTATTGACATCGAAGATACAGTTGTTATTGACCTCGAAGATACAGTTATTTATTGACCTTGAAAATACAGTTGTTTATTCACCTCTAATATACAGTCGTTTATTGCCCTTGAAGATACAGTTATTTATTGACTCAGGAAGATACAGTTGTTTATTGACCTCGAAGATACAGTTGTTTATTGACCTCGAAAATACAGTTGTTTATTGACTCAAGAAGATAGAGTTGTTTATTAACCTCGAAGATACAGTTGTTTATTAACCTCGAAGATACAGTTGTTTATTGACTCAAGAAGATAGAGTTGTTTGTTGACCTCGAAGATACAGTTGTTTATTGACCTCGAAGATAGAGTTGTTTATTGACCTCGAAGATACAGTTATTCATTGACTCAGTAAGATACAGCTGTTTATTGACCTCGAAGATACAGTTATTTATTGACCTCGAAGATACATTTGTTTATTGACCTCGAAGATATAGTCGTTTATTGATCTCCAAGATACAGTTATTTATTGACTCGGGAAGATACAGTTTTTTTATTGACCTCGAAGATACAGTTGTTTATTGACCTTGAAAATACAGTTGTTTATTCACCTCGAATATACAGTCGTTTATTAACCTCGAAGATACAGTTATTTATTAACTCAGGAAGATACAGTTGTTTATTGACCTCGAAGATACAGTTGTTTATTGACCTCGAAAATACAGTTGTTTATTGACCTCGAAGATACGGTTGTTTATTGACCTCGAAAATACAGTTGTTTATTGACGTCGAAGGTACAGTTTTTTTATTGACCTCGAAGATACAGTTATTTATTGACTCAGTAAGATACAGCTGTTTATTGACCTCGAAGATACAGTTATTTATTGACCTCGAAGATACAGTTTTTTTATTGACCTCGAAGATACAGTTATTTATTGACTCAGGAAGATACAGTTTTTTTTATTGACCTCGAAGATACAATTGTTTATTGACCTCGAAGATACAGTTGTTTATTGACTCGAAGATACAGTTGTTTATTGACCTCGAAGATACAGTTGTTTATTGACCTCGAAGATACAGTTGTTTATTAACCTCGAAGATACAGTTGTTTATTGACTCAAGAAGATAGAGTTGTTTATTGACCTCGAAGATACAGTTGTTTATTGACCTCGAAGATACAGTTGTTTATTGACCTTGAAGATACAGTTGTTTATTGACCTCGAAAATACAGTTGTTTATTGACCTCGAAGATACAGTTGTTTATTGACCTCGAAGATACAGTTGTTTATTAACCTCGAAGATACAGTTGTTTATTAACCTCGAAGATACAGTTGTTTATTGACTCAAGAAGATAGAGTTGTTTATTGACCTCGAAGATACAGTTGTTTATTGACCTCGAAGATACAGTTATTCATTGACTCAGTAAGATACAGCTGTTTATTGACCTCGAAGATACAGTTATTTATTGACCTCAAAGATACATTTGTTTATTGACCTCGAAGATATAGTCGTTTATTGATCTCCAAGATACAGTTATTTATTGACTCGGGAAGATACAGTTGTTTATTGACCTCGAAGATACAGTTGTTTATTGACCTTGAAAATACAGTTGTTTATTCACCTCGAAGATACAGTTGTTTATTGACCTCGAAGATACAGTTGTTTATTAACCTCGAAGATACAGTTGTTTATTGACCTCGAAGATACAGTTGTTTATTGACCTCGAAAAAACAGTTGTTTATTGACCTCGAAGATACGGTTGTTTATTGACCTCGAAAATACAGTTGTTTATTGACCTCGAAGATACAGTTTTTTTTATTGATCTCGAAGATACAGTTATTTATTGACTCAGTAAGATACAGCTGTTTATTGACCTCGAAGATACAGTTATTTATTAACCTCGAAGATACAGTTTTTTGATTGACCTCGAAGATACAGTTATTTATTGACTCAGGAAGATACAGTTTTTTTTATTGACCTCGAAGATACAATTGTTTATTGACCTCGAAGATACAGTTGTTTATTGACATCGAAGATACAGTTGTTTATTGACCTCGAAGATACAGTTGTTTATTGACCTCGAGCATTTTAAATAGCAAATTTACAGAAGCGTTTCTCACTTGAATTATCAAAGAGAGCGTCGTACAGTCATGAAGTTCAAAATACAGGGGAAAATACGTTCTTTTTTGGATAGATTATTTATTTATTTATTATATTCATTTATTTGTTTATTTATTTATGTATGTATTTATTTAATGATTGATTGATTTGTTTATATATTTATTCATGTATGTATGCATTTATTTATTGATTGATTTTTTGTTTATTTTTTATTAAAAGAACGAGTGTAGTTTCCTTTATTATTCCTCTCCCATTGAAATAATGGAATCTTGTCTCAGTAGTTCAAGACTGATTGCCCCAAGTAGTCTCCTCCTCAGTGGACTCTGAATCTGTACCTTCCACACATGTTCTCAACCTCAACTTCACCGATTGCTTATCTCTCCTCATACGGAGATGCTCTCGTTATTGTTTTTTTTTGTAATAAATAAAGCCCAGTGTATTATTGCTTCCCCCCCCCCCTTTTCTCCACCTCTTCTTATAAAAGCGGTCCCTCGAGCCAAATATACAGCTATTCTTAGCCTCCGGAGACCCCACCATAAAGTGGGGTACTTCCCCCGAACTTTTCGCAGATCTCTTGGTAGCACCTCCCCCCCCCCCGAAAGCAGGCGTAAACGGATCCAGACATGTTCTGGACACGTTTCCAACGAGTCTTAAAAAACGCTCGTATGTTTCGTACAAGTTTCAGATATGTTTTAATCAAGATCCAAACATGTTCTGAACACGTTTTGTACATAATTCCGACACATTTCCAATGAGTCGAAAAAACAAACGCCCGACATGTTTCGTACAAGTTTCCGGCACGTTTTACACAAGATCCAAACATGTTCTTGGCACGTTTCGCACATGTTTCTAACACATCTACAACAAGTCTTAGAAAAACTTTCGACGTGTTTCGTATAAGTTTCCGATGCGTTGTAAACAAGATTAAGACATGTCACGGACACGTTTCGTATATGTTTCCGGTCACATTTCCAACAAGTCTTTAAAAAAAACGTTCGACATGTTTTGTACAGGTTTTAGATACGTTCAGGACACGTTTCTCTGCCGATTTCGTCGGGCACTGCCAAATTCGAAACGGCATCGGAATCTTCCTTTCGTTTTCCTTAAGGAAAAAAGAAACTGAACTACAGGAAATTAACAACAATTAAAGACCTACTTCATGCGTTTCTAAATAATCTACAGTCACTACATCAATATGCGTAATTACACTAGCCAATCCTTCCTTTCTACCTCGCACGCACGCAGAACGCACGTAAGTGGCGAAGTGTGTGTGTGTGTGTGTCAGCCAAGATGTGCAACATGCAACTAAGGAGAAGGGGCGGAGTGGAATGTTTTGGTTGTGGTAGGAAGAGTGACGGGTAAGAGTAGGTAGAGTGTTAAAGTATGGGTGTGCGTTTGAAGGGGTGTAGGTCAAGGTGTGTATATGTGTAAGTGTGTTTGAATGGTATGGCATACTTTGTATACATGTATGTGTATTTGAAAGGTATAACATGCTGTGTGTACGTGTGTGTGCTAACCTGTTGGAATGGTAGTACAAGTTATTTGTAGAAGTGTGGTTGAAGAGTACGATAAGGTGTATGTGGGTGCGCGTGTGCGTGCGATTTTTAAAGGAGGAGGGGGGGGGCTATGACAAAGGGGGTGCTTGTGTGTTTAAAAGAGGGGCAGGGGAGCACAGGACAAATTGCTAGCGAGTGTGAGTGTGTACAAGATGGGTGTAGTAGGTGATGAGAGCAGGAAGAGCGGGTTACCTGCTGGTGGCCATGACGGAGAGAACAGTCGTGGCGAAATTGTATTTCAACTTCTGTCTGGGAGAGGTGAGGGGCAGGCTGGGCGAAGCAGGCCGGGGGGTGATGGGAAAAACACGCATCAGCCACAGTTCAGTCGTGTGTGAGAGTGTATGTGTTGATTGGTCCACTAGGTTGTGATGTGTGTATGAATGCGTTTTGGGTTGAAGCAACTCGAATTGTGAACGTTTTTGCCTACGTCGTATGTATGTGTATAATGCGGATATATTGGTTGGATTTTTATCTGTGTGTGTTTCTACATGCAGCGATTTCGGGGTAAGTTGGTATGTGCAGATGCAAGAAGGAAATAGACAGCCGAAAGTTGACGATCGTCCAGGACTTCGTGTTCAAGACATGTTGAGGGACACCTCAACACGACTCGACAAAGAAAGTCTCAAGTTCTGATTTCCAAACGGAGTAGTGATAGTCAGGAGAAAGACAGCCATACAGCTCAGTGGTGTAGGTATGTTGACGACACTTTTGCTGTTCAGTGATAGAGGGACATCCTTGCATGATAGCTGCCTAAGAGCCAGAAACCCAGAGGAAAATCCTTGCATGATAGCTGCCTAAGAGACAGAAACCCAGAGAAAAATCCTTGCATGATAGCTGCCTGAGTCCTCTGGATGAGAGTTATGTGGTATTTAGCAACCTAGAACCATTGGCCCCCATTGCCTGAGCTCCTTAAAGCAGCTAGTGTCAATACTAGAATTTACTTAGTCCACAAAAGCAGTCAACTTTAAAAAACGGAAAATCTTTAACGTCTCACGAAGTTAGATCTACCTCTTATTATACAACTTCAGAAGTTAGGAATTCTATGTGTTGGGGAAATGCCTTTCTTAAGCATACCAAAGGAGAGTTACCAAAGTATCCATGTTTAAAACCTGCTCCTCCATCTAAATTTAGGGTTAGTTTCTCAAACTCTAACCGGTGTTTTTACTTCTTATAAGGAATATGAGCGTATTTTCGGTTCTAATTAAAGTATACAGGTCGATGTACGTAGGCAAATGTATTTAGATGTCTGTCTGTGTATAAACCACGAATCAACCATACAGAAATTCTTAAGTCCGAGATGGTGACGGAAGCAAGTGCAGAAGGGGAAAGAAGAAGGAAGGATTGAGGAATATAATAAAAAAAACAGGAAAAGAATTGACCAGAGGTTCCACCACGTGTCTTCTCACTCCTTGGTAGTCAACCAAGTCAACGAATCCCGTGTTCTCAAATGACCAGAAGTCCCTTCTTCTATATCAAGCTGTCGTCCACATAGTTCGATATGCGATTCAGAGACAGCAATTCTAGATTCAGCCTCAACTTTCCTTTCTCCTAAAGAAGAAGTAACATCAAAGTTCACTCGGAACTTTAGACATACTCCATTGTTGTCTACTACCTACTACCTGTTACAAACTCGAGTACTATCTACGATCTATTTGTGCTCCTTCCTAACTTTGGTAACAACCCAATTCCCCACAGGAATCGTGCCTTGCCCTTTGTTCAAGGCCACAAAATGTGGCAATTTGTCTTGCGTTCAGAACGTCAAAAAGGTAGCAATTTGGTTTTTGTTCATGACCTCACAAAAGAGTCAATTTGACTTTTGTTCAAAACGTCATAAATGGCGGAAATTTGCCATTAATTTCAGACGTCACAATGCTTTCAATTTTCCCATAATTCCTAGTCTTTTCGAGAATTTTCGATCCTATGTTTTCCATTTGCGAATCCTAATCCAATTTCGTCGGCAAATTTATGTAAATTATTCGAACGGATTTTACCCCAGGGAATCCAGGGGGCAATTGCTTGAGGAACAACGCCATGCTCTAGGTCCATTTTGAGAATGATCTCCCACTCAAAGAGATTCAATTTCAAGGATTTGAATACACCAGTGCTCTTTCATAAAAACTTGTGCCTCGAGGGATCATTATTATCTTCCATCTGGGCACCGGTACTGGGGTTCAAGAAAGGGTCGATTGATGTATGTTTATTATGAATGGAACAAGAAAAGAACGAAGAGAGACGAGTACAGTAAAAGACCAGGAATAGTACAGGACTAACAATAGTACAGAAAAGAACAGGAATAGTGCAGAAAAGAACAAAGAAGAGCCGAGTACAGTAAAAGACCAGGAATAATACAGGACTAACAATAGTACAGAAAAGGACAGGAATAGTGCAGAAAAGAACAAAGAAGAGCCGAGTACAGTTAAAGATCAGGAATAGAACAGGACTAACAATAGTACAGAACAGAACAGGAATACTGTATAACAAAACAAAGAAGAGAAGAAACAAAAATAGAACAGGAATAGGAATTGTTTAAGAATAGGCTTCAATAGAAGTGGACAAAAATGGCACAGAACCAGGAATAGTAAAGGTTATAAAAGAAGGGTATAGGAAAACGACATATACACGACTAGAAAAATAAAGAATAATAAAGAATAATTAGAACAGACAAACGAATAGAAAAGGTCCTAGAAGAGAAGTAATATAAAAGGATGAAGAATAATAAAGGAATGCAGTAGAAACCGAATTCGTAGGGGAATAAAACAAGAAAAGTACATGAATAAAATTGGAAAAATGAATAGAATAGAACAGACGCAGGAATAATGCAGGAACAGGTCAGTAATATAATACATAGTGATCAAACAAGAACAAAGCGAGTGGCAATGTTTCGTGTTTCATTTCTACCACCTAAAAAAGGTTGTGTATACCGAAGTGAGTGGCAATGCTTTCAGCGTTTCATTTCTACCAGAGTAAATGTGAGGCAATACCTTAAAAGGTCGTTTATCCCGAAGTGAGTGGCAATGCTTCCAGCGTTTCATTTCTAACAGAGTAAATGTGAGGCAATACCTTAAAAGGTCGTTTATCCCGAAGTGAGTGGCAATGCTTCCAGCGTTTCATTTCTAACAGAGTAAATGTGAGGCAATACCTTAAAAGGTCGTTTATCCCGAAGTGAGTGGCAATGCTTCCAACGTTTCATTTCTACCAGAGTAAATGTGAGGCGATACCTTAAAAGGTCGTTTATCCCGAAGTGAGTGGCAATGCTTCCAGTGTTTCATTTCTACCAGAGTAAATGTGAGGCAATACCTTAAAAGGTCGATAATCCCGAAGTAAGTGGCAATGCTTCCAGTGTTTCATTACTACTGCAGTAAATCAGTGGCAATATATCAAAAAGTCGTCTCTCACAAAGTGAAGGTCAATGTCTCCAATGTTTCATTCCCCCCGCAGTAAATGAGTGTCAATAACCTAAAAATGTAGTTACTACGGAAATGAGTGGTAATACATCACTAGCTTCTTTTTCAAGACACAAATTCAGTTGCAATACATTAAAAAGTCGTTATTCCCAAACTGACTGACAATGCCTCCAGTATTTCACTCTTACCACAATAAATATGTGGTAGTAATTTAAAAGGTCGTTTCCCTAAAAGTGAGTGGCAATGTGCCAGGTGTTTCATTAATACCACAGTAAATGAATAGCAATACCTTATAAGATCGTTAATTTTAATGTTCGCTTTCACCGCACTACACGAGTGGTAAAAGTTTAAAACGTAGTTACTCCTAAAATAATCGTTAGTTACAAACAATCACGATATTCGCCTTCACCATACCGAGTGAGTGGTAATATATTAAAACTTGTTAGTTTCGAAATGAGTGGCAATACTTTTAAAGGCTCGTCCATCATTCCTACCACAGTAAATAAGTGACAATACCTTAAATGGTCGCTACTCCTAAGTTATTGGTAACACCTACCTCACTACATTCGCTTTCACCACACAAATTTAGTGGCAATAGTTTAAAAGGTCGTAAGTCCAAAGTGAGTGGCCTTGCATCAGTGTTTTACTCCTTACACTGTGAATGAGTGGTAATACCTTAAACGGTCGTTTTCAAGAGTGAGTAGCAATGCATCACCACCTTCAGTCTCATCACACGGAATGAGTGGTGATAGTTTAAAAGGGCGTTTCTCACAAATTAAGTGGCAACCTATCCCGAATTATGCTTCAACTACACTAATGGAGTGGCAATACCTTAAAAAACGTTAGTCACAAAAAAAGAGTGGCAATATTTCCAGTGTTTCATTGATAACACGATAAAGGGTGGCAATATCTTAAAATTTAGTTATCCCCAACTGAGTGGTAATGCGCTCATTATTTTATTCTTACCACAGCAAATGAGGGATAATATCGTAAAAACTCGTTACTTCCAAAGTGAGTGACATTTCCTTAAGATGTTCACTTTCACCACACTATATGAGTAGCAAAATTTTAAAGTGACTATTCCTGAATGAGTGGTAAAATATCAAGATATTCCCATTACCATATTGGTTGAGTGGCACTAACTGAAAACTCGATTCTCAAATATGAGTGGCAATGATTTTAAAAGGTCTTTACTCCCCAAACTGAATGGTAATGCCTCACGACTTCGGAGTCACTAAATGGAACGAGTGACAATATTTCAAATGGCCGTTATTCTCAGAGCGAGTTGCAATGCCTAGAGGATTTGATTCTTAACCTACTAAATGTGTGGCAATCTTAAAAGGCTGGTTATTTAAAATCGAGTGGCAATGTTTCAGATGTTAATTATTACAACAATTATCGAGTGGTAATCTCAAAATGATTGTTATTTTCAAAGCCAGTGGCAATGTTCATGTTTAAATTTACCACCATAAATGAGTGGAAATACTTGAAAATGTGGTTACTCTCAAAGTGACTGACAATGCATCACGACCTTGGGTTCTAGCACACGGATTGAATAGCAATAGTTTTAAATATCATTACTACAAGAGTGAGTGGCAATATCTCTCTTGTTTGAGTCCTTCTACTGTGGATGAGTGTAAATAAATTAGAAAGTTGTTTCTCCCAAACGACTAGCAATGCATGGAAAAGTAGTTAGTGCCAAAGTGAGTGGCAAATACTCAGGATCTTGCTTCCATACACTAATTCAGAGCCAATAGTTTAAAAGGTTCTTAATCTCAAAAATGAGTGGAAATGCGTGGGAATATTTTAAATGGACATTATTCTCAAAGCATGTGGCAATGTCTCCAGGGTTTGATTCCTTTCCTATTAAATGAGTGGCAAAAACATAAGGTCATTTCTCTCAAAGTCACTTTCACTGTCTCACCATCTTCTCTTTCACTACACTAATTGTGTGGAAATACTTTATCCTAAAGTGATAGCAATAAAAAGGTGTTTCATTCCTACTACTGTCAATGAGTGGCAATGCCTTAAACTATCATAACTTACAGAGTCAGTAGCAATGCCTCCAGTGTTTCATTCATACCACAGTAAATGAGTGGCGATTCCTTAAAGTGTTCTAACTCACAAAGTGAGTAGCAATGCCTCCAGTGTTTCATTCTTACAACAGTAAATAAATGGAAATAGCGAAAACTGTCCTAACTCATAAAGTGTGTAGCAATGCCTCCAATGTTCATTCCTACAGCAGTAAATGAGTGAAAATACCTTAAAATTTCCTAACTAACAAAGGTAGTAGCAATGCCTCCAATGTTCATTCCTACAGCAGTAAATGAGTGGAAATACCTTAAAATGTCCTAACTTACAAAGTGAGTAGCAATGCCCCCGGTGTTTCATTCTTACCACAGTAAATGAGTGGAAATACCTTAAAATGTCATAACTCGCAAAGTGAGTAGCAATGCCTCTACTATTTAATTTCTACCATAGCAAATGACTGGAAATACTTTAAAATGTCATAACTCACAAAGTGAGTAGCAATGCCGCTAGTGTTTCATTCCTACCACAGTAAATGAGTAGCAATAATTTAAAATGCTCTAACTCACAAAGTGAGTAGCAATCACTTTAGTTTTTCATTAAAACCACAGTAAATGATTGGCAATACTTTAAAATGTCCTAATTCACAAAGTGAGTAGCAATGCTTCCAGTGTTTTATTTATACCACAGTGAATGAGTGGTAATACATTAAACTGTCCTAACTAAAAAAGTGAGTAGCGATGCCTCCAGTGTTTCAATTTACCAGAGTAGATGAGTGGCAACACCTTAAAATGTCCTAACTCACAAAGTGAGTAGCAATGCTTCCAGTGTTTTATTTATACCACAGTGAATGAGTGGCAATACATTAAACTGTCCTAACTAACAAAGTGAGTAGCGATGCCTCCAGTGTTTCAATTTACCAGAGTAGATGAGTGGCAACACCTTAAAATGTCCTAACTCACAAAGTGAGTAGCAATGCTTCCAGTGTTTTATTTATACCACAGTGAATGAGTGGCAATACATTAAACTGTCCTAACTAACAAAGTGAGTAGCGATGCCTCCAGTGTTTCAATTTACCAGAGTAGATGAGTGGCAACACCTTAAAATGTCCTAACTCACAAAGTGAGTAGCAATGCTTCCAGTGTTTTATTTATACCACAGTGAATGAGTGGCAATACATTAAACTGTCCTAACTAACAAAGTGAGTAGCGATGCCTCCAGTGTTTCAATTTACCAGAGTAGATGAGTGGCAACACCTTAAAATGTCCTAACTCACAAAGTGAGTAGTAATGTCTCCAGTGATCATTTCTACCACAGTAAATGAGTGGCAATACCTTAAAAAGTTCGCTACTCCCAAAGTGTGTGGCAATCCTTCCCGTTGCTTGCCTCCAACTCACTAATTTAGTAGGCTTAGAAGGGAAAGCGCCCCCCTCCCCCTCTACAATTAATTTAAGGAAGTTGGTCATATTTTCTAGCTAGACCATTCATCCCTATCGCAAGGTAGCAATTTTTAGTTTCATCAGGAAGAAGGAATCGACCCCCCGTCCCTAAAACCTGGTCTCCATCGATCGCTACAAAAAGTGGACCCTCTTTAATCATCCAGGCGGCCAGTCCCCACGATTGAGGGAATCTTGGGCCAATTCAACATATATGGGAAACCCCCCACCTCCTCCCATAGCGTTAACGAATCCTTATAGCGTTCAGGAAATCCCATAGAGTTCAAGAATCCCCATAGCGTTCACAAACCCCATGGCTTTCACGAAATCCCATAGCGTTCAAGAATCCCCATAGCGTTTACTAAACCCCATAGAGTTTACGAAACTCCATGGCGTTCACAATACCCCATAGTGTTCACGAAACTACATGACGTTCACGAAGCCCCATGGCTTTCACGAAATCCCATAGCGTTCAAGAATCCCCATAGCGTTCACAAACCCCATGGCTTTCACGAAATCCCATAGCGTTCAAGAATCCCCATAGCGTTTACTAAACCCCATAGAGTTCACGAAACTCCATGGCGTTCACAATACCCCATAGTGTTCACGAAACTACATGACGTTCACGAAGCCCCATGGCTTTCCCGAAATCCCATAGAGTTCAAGAATCCCCATAGCGTTCACAAACCCCATGGCTTTCACGAAATCCCATAGCGTTCAAGAATCCCCATAGCGTTTACTAAACCCCATAGAGTTTACGAAACTCCATGGCGTTCACAATACCCCATAGTGTTCACGAAACTACATGACGTTCACGAAGCCCCATGGCTTTCACGAAATCCCATAGCGTTCAAGAATCCCCATAGCGTTCTCAAACCCCATGGCTTTCACGAAATCCCATAGCGTTCAAGAATCCCCATAGCGTTCACTAAACCCCATAGAGTTCACGAAACTCCATGGCATTCACAATACCCCATAGTGTTCACGAAACTACATGACGTTCACGAAGCCCCATAGCATTCAAGAATCCCCATAGCGTTCATGAAACCCCATGAAATCAGGTCTTCTCCCCCTCTTGAATTTCCATTGAATTTTCATTCTCATATCAGCACAACGTGCGCTCTGGGAAGGCCTCAGGCCTTGAAGAGCGCATTACAAAAGACTTATTATTATTATTATTGCGCTCATGAAACCCCATAGCGTTCACGAATCGACATAGCGGTCACGAATCCTCATAGAGTTCACGAAACCACACAGCGTTCACGAATCGTCATAGCGATCATTAAACCCCATAGGGTTCAATAAACCCCATAACATTCAGAAATCCCCATTGCGCTCAAGAATCCCCATAGCGTTCACGAAACCCAATAGCGTTCACGAACCCCCATTACGTTCACAAAACCCCATGACATTCACGAATCACCATAGCGTTCACGAAACCCCCTAACGTTCGCGAAACTCCATGGCGTTCACGAAGCCCTATAGCGTTCACGAATCGCCATAGCATTCACTAAACTCCAAAGCATTCACTAAACCCCAGAGCGTTCACTAAACCCCATAGCGTTCACGAAACCCCATAGCACCCCTCCAAAATGTTCTCCCTTATGATCAGGAGTTTGCTCTCGTTCTCGGGATATTTATAGCTTGGATCGATAGAAACCCAGCCTTTTCCCCTTTGATTTGACCTCCTGATGACCCGGTTATTATTTGGTCATGAGAGAAGGGGGCTGAGAGCCCCTAAAAATGCTCCCTTCCCACCCCTAAATACTGCGTCCTACCCCCTACTGTTTCAGGTTTGAAAGATGGAACATCGGATATAATCAGGGAGGAGAACCATTGACGAAGACACTGGCGCCTGGTGGAGTGTACTGGAGTTGTGGGAGAGGAACGGAATGATAGCGGTGGAAAAGTGACCAAAAGGAAACGACTTTAAAGAGAAGATTCTTCAAAAATAACCTCAAATAAACATAAATACCAATCAATTCATGTGGTCATATGCATATATGTGGGTGTAGTAAATGCTATTGAAATATCACATGCACTACATGAAAAAAAAGAGTGTAAAAATAGGAGAATGCTTCCGTCACACATTTATTAGAATAAACCGAATCCGTAAGTTGTTTCGTGGGGTCCGTAGGGTTCGGAGAGCTAATTGTGTTGAGGTGTCCATATCATGAGCAAAAATAAATAATTCGCTGACTCAACCAAAGCTCTAGAAAATAAAATGTGAATCAGCGAAAAAAAATCCATAAATTACGCTAGCCTAGCTAGATGAGTGATCCGTGATTAAGAAAGTAAATAAATCAATATAAACGCTCTTAACAAATTTTAAACCCCTAATAAGAGGCCCCATAAAACTTTAGCAAATTTTAAAAATTAACCGAGGGAACAGTCATCGGTTCTTATTTCCTAGAAGTTCATAAATGCAATTAAAAAACATAAAAAGAACATAGCTCATTCTTCTAACGAATTGAAACTAGACAGGCCTCGAGGCAATTTTAAAAAAACTAATTCATTAACCTCTGACACAGTTTGACTTAAAAACTCACCGTCCCCCTCGGGAAATAGGCCCCAAATATGTTAATTTAGGCCACTGTTGTTGACTAGACGAGCAAAGCGTCGAATCAGTTAGAGCCTATACAATTTAATGATTTATTCTTTCATTGATGCCTATTTGCATCTAATCTAATTTCGGACACTTGCGGCCAGCGAACATCCGAGGGGGAACAAGTTTATTTGGCTGACAAACTGCGATTCCCAAACAACATGCATCAATGAATCACTTTCAGATACTAACAGGAGACAATATGCAATTAAAAACGGGAAAATTAAATTAAAATAAATCGTATTTAAAGACTAGTCCTAATAATTAGGCATATATTAAATGAATATTACTTAACCTTTCGAGAATATATATATTTGGGGACTTTTTTTATAAAGACTTATTTTCCATCCCTTGATTCCGAAATCATAGTTTTCGTCCGGAATGCTTCCGAATTTCCCAAACTTAAGATTTTTGAATTTGGGGCTAAGCTTGGGGAATGGAAGGCGAGTTTTCAAATAACTGATGAACCGTGTTAATTAGCCATATTACCTGAATGACACCTGAGTCGATGGCCTTTGGACAGCAGAAACAAGATTGAAGAAATAAGAACATTGGTCAGAAAAAAAAATTGAGTAACATTTCTTTCGAACCGTAGGAACCAATCGTGAAGTATGGATTCCAGTTACCGTCCCTCTTAAACGAATCGATATTAACAAGAATTCGATAGACGTTTAACTTCTATGAACTTTCAAATTTACAGCATTCTATTTACGAATGTATTATTTAAATACTTTTAAAGTGAAAACCTACTCAATAAATGTATCATTTACAAAATTTAACTTCATTTGAAATTCTGAATCTGATGTCTCCATACCTAAATAATTTTAACATACTTAAAGAACGTGTTGTCTATATACCTCAATATTTTTAACATACCTCATGAGTGTATCGCCAACATACTTCCAGTGTAAACGTACCTAATGAATGCATCATCTATTTACATTCAGAGTTTAACGTACCTAATGAATGTAATATCTACAATACGTAATACGAAATTATGAATACTTCGTCTGCATAAAGAATTTTAACGAACCCAATCAATGTATAACCTACATGTCATGTTTTAATTTTACTAGTGATTGTATCCTAGTCCTACTTTGAGTTTTATAGTACATACTGCTGAATCATTTAATTACTTCGAGATTTTGGCGCAGTTTATAAAATTTTAACGAACCCAATCAATGTATAACCTACATGTCATGTTTTAATTTTACTAGTGATTGTATCCTAGTCCTACTTCAAGTTTTATAGTACATACTGCTGAATCATTTAATTACTTCGAGATTTTGGCGCAGTTTATAAAATTATGATATACACACTTAATGTTTGTTTAAATAGCAATGAATATATCATCTACGTATTCTATGATTATTACATTCGTATTATGAATGTGTCGTCAACATAGTTGAGATTTTAACATAACTAACATCTACATATTCTATGATTATTACATTCGTATTATGAATGTGTCGTCAACATAGTTGAGATTTTAACATAACTAACATCTACATATTCTATGATTATTACATTCGTATTATGAATGTGTCGTCAACATAGTTGATATTTTAACATAACTAACATCTACATATTCTATGATTATTACATTCGTATTATGAATGTGTCGTCAACATAGTTGAGATTTTAACATAACTAAAGCAGGTATGTTTAAATAGCAATGAATATATCATCTACATATTATATAATTACTGCATTCTTATTATGTATGTGTCGTCAACATAGTTGAGATTTTAACATACCTAATGAAGGTATCATCGATATACTCTGAGATTTAACATACTTAAAGAATGTGGCGTCTACATCAAGATTTTAAAATACGCAATGAATGGATTATCTAAATAACTTAGGGTTTGTTAAGTTAACTTACGTATTGCTCCATCTCAAATTTAAGTAAGGTATTTTCATACCAGAAACCACACTTCACGTTTAGTTCCCATAGATCTGAGTGGTAACCATTAAACCTAAATAAAAGATATTTCAATGCTGAGCCTTTTTATTTTATATCCCTTTTAATTTTAATAGTAAAAAATAAATGAGACATTTTTACTATCGTTATAAGTAATGGAACGCCCCTGCGAAATAGCCTTTATTTTATTGAATAAAATCATATAAAAGCGATTCAAATATGTGGGACTTTCATTGTTTGACCAAGCTTGGAATTCAACACGTATTGACACGTGAGTCAAGGGTCATTTTGGGGTCAGATTTTAGTTTAAAGAGGGAACAAAAAGTGCACGGCACATTTAAAGGGTATATAATGCATATAAAAGTGTACACAGCAGAGTGCGGTTTGATAAAAAAACAAATTTGATCCAACAAAAACACACCACCGCTTCTGGTCAAAACAAAAACAAACCAAAATACGGCAGAAGCGATTAATAAATGAATAAACACCTTTGGTCACTAACCTGTCTGACTCCCGGCCGCTTGAGCTTGCACTTGGAGCTGTGCTTTTGAGGGATTTGAATGCCTTCATCCACTTAGATTTCATGCTCCCCGCACTCGCGCTCGACAACTTCCTATCGCGGGAATCTGTGCTCGGTCCCTCCTTCGAAGCGAAGAGCTCTTTCTGAGGACGAAAAGGCATCGGATTAGAGGTTCTGCCGTCGAAAAGGCGAAGGATTAGAGGTTCCGAGGGACGAAAAGGCGTCGGATTAGAGGCTCCGAGGGACGAAAAGGCGTCGGATTAGAGGCTCTGAGGGACGAAAAGGCGTCGGATTAGAGGCTCCGAGGGACGAAAAGGCGTCGGATTAGAGGCTCCGATAGACGAAAAAACGTCGGATTAGAGGATATGAGGACGAAAAGGCGTCGGATTAGAGGTTCTGCCGTCGAAAAGGCGAAGGATTAGAGGTTCCGAGGGACGAAAAGGCGTCGGATTAGAGGCTCCGATAGACGAAAAGGCGTCGGATTAGAGGCTCCGAGGGACGAAAAGGCGTCGGATTAGAGGCTCCGAGGGACGAAAAGGCGTCGGATTAGAGGCTCCGAGGGACGAAAAGGCATCGGATTAGAGGTTCTGCCGTCGAAAAGGCGAAGGATTAGAGGTTCCGAGGGACGAAAAGGCGTCGGATTAGAGGCTCCGAGGGACGAAAAGGCGTCGGATTAGAGGCTCCGAGGGACGAAAAGGCGTCGGATTAGAGGTTCCGAGGGACGAAAAGGCGTCGGATTAGAGGCTCCGATTGACGAAAAAACGTCGGATTAGAGGATATGAGGACGAAAAAGCGTCGGATTATAGGATTTGGGGGACGAAAAGCCGTCGGATTATAGGTTCTGGGGGACGAAAAGGGGTTCGATTATAGGCAGCAACGGCTCGGAAAAAACTACCTCACCGTACGGCATTAAAGAGGCTGGCGCAGCGACACGGAGGCGAGGAAGGGGACGCCCTTTGGCTAGGAACACGCAAGGGAGCCTTACATGTAGCATGGAAACCATAGCGTGCCCTTCTGACCCCAAGGCCCGCAGTTGCTTTCCTTAAGCTTCCTGATACCTGCACTTCCTTGCTCTCTAAGTACCAATGTTCGCTGTTTCCTGCCTACCGAGCCCTACTACCTCAACGCCTGAAGCTGGACTTGATGCTATATTTTTCACATATTTTCAGTTCCTCTAACTTCACCACTTTACATCTCTGGGACTTATCAGCACCCGCCTACAGAACACGACCCGAGGCACACAGAAAATCAGCCCCTCAACGAGCGAATAAATACCTTTATAAAAGGAATGTTACAACAGCCAAACCTCCTAAACACACAACATATTAGGACTAGCCCCACCCTACTTTAGATAAGGCGAAAACCAACAGGGGTTTTTCTACCAAGAGGACCCCAAGTATACTGAATAACACCAGGTGGAAATCGCTGGTCTGTGGAGGAGATTGAGAATTTATTGCGGTGGTATTTTACTAGCTTGGTATTCATGTGTGGAGCAAAAAATGGGTTGTAGTGGTGTTTTTAGGGACTTGGTATTGATGGGTGGATGAGGAAATGAGTCGAGGTGGAGTTTAATATGGTTGTGTTCTTGGAATGCAGCAATTTTTACTCGTGTGTTGAGCAGAAGGACTTTGAATGGAATTGGTGTTTTGCTCACGCGGCGAGCAGAAGGACAATATATGGAAATGGTGTTTTACTAGATTGATTACATAAATGGAATGGATTTTGCAATGGACTTCCATTGGGGTTTGTTTTAGGACACAGATCATTATTCTTAGGTTAATTATCATAATTGGAGTAGATAAATTCTGATAGTAATCTTTGATAGCTATCTGCTAATCGCCGCCAGAGCAGTCACGCTAATCCAGTATCCCGTAGACTTTCCCTAATCACTCCCAACACTGTCACACTAATCCAGCATCCCATAGGCATTCCCTAATCCTCCTAAAGTGTGTCACGCTAATCCAGTATCCCGTAGGTTTTCCCTAATCCCCCTAATGGCTGTCACGCTAATCCAGTATTCCGCAGGCTTGCTCTAATCTATCCCAGGTCTGTCACACTAATCCTGGATTCAGAATCGACATGTTTCTACAGAGGCGTGACTTTAACAGGGTCGGAAAATATATTCTCAAT
This sequence comes from Ceratothoa steindachneri, assembly GCA_963969495.1. Lineage (NCBI taxonomy): Eukaryota > Metazoa > Arthropoda > Malacostraca > Isopoda > Cymothoidae > Ceratothoa > Ceratothoa steindachneri. The sequence continues at coordinate 8,311,088 of OZ018333.1, read as the reverse complement.
TATGGCAAGAATGAAACAACAAATAAGCCGGACATTGTCATTTGCTGTAATATCTACCACAACATACAAATGCGGTCTGACCAGATACAAGGACGTCACCACGTTAGGCTCTTGATCTTATTACACCAGAATACAATCCAGATCGTAATGAAGAGAACGAAATCCTCTATCAGGACAGAGTGGAATAATTAATGAAGAAATGCTAAAAATCCTCAATCCTACCCTGATGAAAGGCGATAACGGGAGGAGGTTGTTAGAGGGGCGTGGCCTCATTAAATGGGCGTGAGTTGAAAGAAGGCGCCTTGCTTCATTGAAGGTATGATTGAAGGCAAGTAACTTCATTAAAATGGGTATTTAAGGGGTGTGATTTACTCTATGGGGCGTGGCCTCATTATTAAGGCCGTTGTTTACTCGATGGGGCGGGTCTCGATAAAAGGCATGTTTTATTCAAATGGGCTCAGCGTCACAAAATGGCGTTTTACGATTGTGCGGGGCCCCATTAAAAGGGCGTAGTTTAACTCGATGGGAAGGGCTTCATTAGAAGGGCATGGTTTACACGATGAGGTGGGGCTTCATTAAAAGGGCGCGGTTAATTCGATGGTTAAGGGCCTAATTAAAAGGGCGTAATTTACTCGGTGAGGGGAAGGGCCTCATTAAAAGAGGGCGTGGTTTACTCAATGGGGAAAGATATCATTAAAAGGGGGCGTGGTTTACTTGATGGGGAAGGACATCATTAAAAGGGCGTGGTTAACTCGATGTGGAAGGACCTCATTATAAGAGCGCGGTTTACTCGATGGGAAAGGTCCTCATTAAAAGGGCGTGGTTTACTCGATGAAGCGTGGCTAACGCAATGGGGTGGGGGTGTCATTAAAAGACGGGGTTAAGTCGATGGAGAAGGGTCTTATTAAAAGGGCAGAGTTTACTCGTTGGGACTGGGTCTCATTAAAAGGACGTTGTTTACACCATTGGGCGGGGCCTCATTAAAAGGGTTTGGTTTACTCGATTAGGGAGGAGTAAGGGGCTCATAAAAAAGGGTGTGATTAACTTGATGGGGCAGGGCCTAATGAAAAGGGTGTGGTTATTCGATGGGAAGAGCCTCATTAAACAGGCCCGGTTTACTTGAAGGGCAGTGCATGGTTAAAAGGGCGAGGTTTAATCGCTTGAGCCTATCGTCTTTTACTATGGCGTGGCTCCCTCAGAGATCGCTCGGTTCATTGAGGGGCGTGGCTTCGTTTAAGGGGCGTATCAACATTAAAACGTCGTAGCTTGATCAAAAAAAGCGTGGCTTTATTAAGGGAGCTTGAGTAAAGGGGCGTAGGTTAAGTTAAGGGGAGTATCACCATTAAAGCGCCGTAGCCTGATCAAAGGAAGCGTGGCTTTATTAAGGGACCTTGAGTAAAGAGGCGTAGCTTCGTTTAAGGGGCGTGTCACCATTAAAGCGCCGTAGCTTGATCGCGAAGCATGGTTTTATTAAGTGAGCTTGAGTGAAGGGGCGTGGCTTCGTTTTATGGGCGTGTCACCATTAAAGCGCCGTAGCTTGATCGCGAAGCATGGTTTTATTAAGTGAGCTTGAGTGAAGGGGCGTGGCTTCGTTTTATGGGCGTGTCACCATTAAAGCGCCGTAGCTTGATCGCGAAGCATGGTTTTATTAAGTGAGCTTGAGTGAAGGGGCGTGGCTTCGTTTTATGGGCGTGTCACCATTAAAGCGCCGTAGCTTGATCGCGAAGCATGGTTTTATTAAGTGAGCTTAAGCGAAGGGACGTGGCTTCGTTTAAGGGGCGTGTCCCTATTAAAGCGCCGTTGCTTTATCAAAAAAGCATGGTTTTATTAAGTGAGCCTGAGTGAAGAGGCCTGGCTTCGTTTAAGGGGCGTGTCACCATTAAAGCACCGTAGCCTGATCAGAGGAAGCGTGGCTTTATTGAGGGAGCTTCATTTAAGGGGCGTGTCACCATTAAAGTGTCGTCGCTTAATCGCAAAACATAGCATTATTAAGTGAGCTTGAGTGAAGGGGCGTGTCACCATTAAAGCGCCACAGCTTGATCGAAAAAGCGTGGCTTTATTAAGGGAGCTTGAGTGAAGGGGCGTGGCTTCGTTCAAGGGGCGTGTCACCATTAAAGCGCCGTTGCTTGATCAAAGAAGCGTGGCTTTATAAGGGAGCTTGAGTGAAGGGACGTGGCTTCGTTTAAATGGCGTGTTACTATTAAAGCGCTGTAGCCTGATCAGAAGAAGCGTGGCTTTATTGAGGGAGCTTCATTTAAGGGACGTGTCACCATTAAAGTGTCGTAGCTTGATCGCAAAGCATAGTTTTATTAAGTGAGCTTGAGTGAAGGGGTGTGTCTTCGTTTAAGGGGCGTGTAACTATTAAAGCGCCGTAGCCTGGTCAGAAGAAGCGTGGCTTTATTAAGGGAGCTTCATTTAAGGGGCGTGGCTTCAATGAATGGGGCGTGACCTCGTTGAATATCACAACTTTGTTTATGAAACTTTGATGCAAAAAAATAGATTGCGATTTATCTCGGGAGGTGGGAGTTGGAGGGGGAAGGGGGGCACTTTTCAATTGGTGACCCAATCTTGGGAATCCAACGGCGGCATTTTTGCCTCGTGGTAAAGAGAGAGGGACAGGTGGAAGAAAATGAAAGGACAGCAATCGTACGCCGTCAAGGTGAGGGTGAAAGACCCCAATACTGGAGCGAAAGGGGAGGGGGGTAGACCACGGGTATTAATGGCATGAGCTCCAAGGTGAAGCGCCCCCTTCCCCCGCCCCCTTCCCCCACGACTCGACTCTTTCGCCTTTAGCTCGAAACAAAAGAAACCTTCCCACTAGAATTCGTCTCTGATTCAGCATGTTTCGTTCGTCCTTTTCCCCCTTTAATTCCATTTCGCTCACTTCCCCCTGCTCCTTTTCTCATTGGGGGGGGGGGGAGTGGGGGTGCACGTTGATGAATGGCAATTAATTAACGTCTCATTTCCGCCCTTTTTCCCACTGCGTTTCGACTTTTCCCATATTTTTTCGTTCGATTTGCTACGCCTTTGCAAGCGGATGAAACTTTTTTTAATTTCTTTTATTTCTCTTTTTATTCATTCCTTTTACATTTTTTTTACATTAAATAATAAATATACATCAATATTTATTCATATTTGCATTTAAATATTTTTTTGGCAACAAATGGCGTTTTTTAACGGGTTTGAGCGGGGTAAACGTCCTTTTTTTACGCTCGCTGAGTTGTTGTACGCGGTTTTGCGTCTTTCGTCCGTCTCCGAAGAGGCAGTTGCAAGAGGGGGACAATTATAATGGGGGGATGGGAAGCTTGGGGAGGGGGGATATCTGATCAGGAAAACCCTCATTGCTTATTCATTTTATAAATCACACATTGAAAGTTAAAATAGAAACGAATACCATTAAAATGACCCTGAGTACCATTAAAATAGCCAGGAATACCATTAAAATAACACCAAATACCATTCAAATAGCCAGGAATACCATTAAAATAACACCGAATACCATTCAAATAACACTGAATACCTTTCAAATGGCACTGAATACCATTAAAATAGCACTGAATACCATTAAAATGACCCTGAGTACCATTAAAATAGCCAGGAATACCATTAAAATAACACCGAATACCATTCAAATAGCACTGAATACCTTTCAAATAGCATTGAATACCATTAAAATGACACTGAGTACCATCAAAATAGCCCCGAATACCATTAAAACGACACAGTACCATTAAAATAGCCATGAATACCATTCAAATAGCACTGAATACCTTTCAAATGGCACTGAATACCATTAAAAGACACTGAATACCATTCAAATAGCCACGAATACAATTACAATACTATTTAAAAGTCAACGTTAGCCATCTTCACGCCTGGTATCAAACTATGTGGCTTCTTCGGCGGACGTGAGCCAGGGCAAGCTGCCCCCCAACTCCCCACCGTGTGGTGCCTAGTCACGGGAGTAACCTGCTTTAGTAAATAGTGCCAACTTTAAAAAGAATCCGGACGGAAATTCGAACCCGCCACCCAGCGATTACAGGACAAGAGTGCTAACCACTCTACTAGCCGGAGGGAGATTAAATGTAGGCCCAAATAATAGCGGAATTTAGCGTGTTTGTAAATCGGACGCACACGATAAACTGTCCCTTTTTAGGGAGCAAGAGAAGATGACTCGATCCCGCGATGGGCCCTATGATGTTGCGAGGCCGGACAAATGGACGCGAGGGGTTTTATAAAGAAGGTAACGCTCCCGGGCCCGGTGACCCCACAGGGCTCCCAGGTAATTTTCCATTAAATTATTGTGTCCAAATACTCCTCAATTATTGGATTGAATTAGTCCAAATTATTGGGCTGAATGAGTCCCGAATTATTGAGTAAAATGAGTCCCAAATTATTGGGTTGAATTAATCCGGAAATATTGGGTTGAAATGCATCCAAAATTATTGGGGCGAGTTGGTCTCGAATTATTGGTTGGAATGAGTCCCAAATTATTGGTTGGAATGAATGCCAAATTATTGGATTGAATGACTTCCAACTTATTGGGTTCAATGGAGCCCAAATTATTGGGCTGAATGAGTGACAAATTATTGGGTAGAATGAGTCCCAAAATATTGGGTACGAGGAATTTAGAATTATTGGGTTAAAAGAATCTCAAATTATTAGGTTGAATGAGTCGCAAGTTATTGGGTCAAATGGGGCGCATATTATTGGGTTGAATGAATCCATAATTATTGGGATAAATAGGTCCAGAATTATTGAGTTGAATTAATTCCAAATTATTGGGTCAACTGATCTAGTTATTATTAAGATTGTATGAATCCCAAATTATTGTGCTAATGAGTGCCAAATTATTGGGTTTAACGAGTCCAGAATTATTGGGTTAAAAGGTGTCCCAAATTATTCGGTTGAATGACTCCAAATTTATTAATTTGAATGAACCTCAAATTATTGGGCTGTCTAGGCCTCACATTATTGGGTGGGGTGAATTTCAAATTATTGGGTCGAATTATCCCGTTATCATTAGGTTGAATGAATGCCAATTTATTGGGCTGAATGACTCCCAAATTATTGGGTTGAATTGCGTCCCAACTTATTGGGTTCGATTTCCTCCCGAATCATTACGTGTAATTAGTTCCAAATTATTGGGATAAATGAATCCCAAATTAGTGTGTTGAATTGCGTTGAAAATCATTGTGGGGAGTTATTCTCAAATATTTTGGTTGAATGAGTCCCAAATTATTGGGTTGAATCAATCCAAATTATTGGGCTGAGTGAGTGTCACATTATTGGGTCGAACGAGTGTCATCTAATTTGATCGAATGATTTCTGAATTATTAGGTTGAATTAATCCCAAATTATTGGGTTGAATGAATCCAGAATTATTGGGTAGAATGATCTCATTGAATGAATTCAAAATTATTGGGTCGCATGACTGACTCCGTTATTATCGGGTTGAATTGCGCCCCAAATTATTAGCTGGAATGTGCCCCAAATTATTGGTTGGAATGAGTCACAAATTATTGGGTCGAATGAGTCCCAAATTATTGGCTGGAATGCGTCCCAAATTATTGGTTGGAATGACTCTCAAATTATTGGGTGGAATGAGTCCCAATTGGAAAGTCCGATGGGACGCCGAAGTCCCTTTACAAATGGCGTAGCAAGATATCAATGCGATTTTTATGTGAAAAGAATCCCGTTGATCTTAATTTAATCCTATTTATTCCTATTTAATGATAGTTAATCATTTTTTAAGTTAAAATGTGTCAATAAAGACTCCTTAAACTCCTTCTCGCCATGTCTAACCAACCGGCTCCTCTCGAGACTAAATTGTTGGACAGAGGAGCGAATCTCAGTCTCACTTTGACGCCGCCTCCTTCCGGGAGAGTCTCTTTTTTCTCAAACGACTTTCAGATCTCCTTGCCTCCTTTACTGAGTCGAATTTCAGCCGCCATCTTTGCAATTCCAAACCACGTTTCCGATCTCCTTGCCTCCTTTACGGAGTCGAATTCCAGCATAAATACCCGCAATTCCAAACTTGTTTTCGATCCTTTTGCCTACTTTATCCGAGTCGAATTTCATCCTCAATCCCCGCAATTCCAAACGACTTCTCTGATCTCCTTACCACCTTTACTGAGTCGAATTCCAGCCTAAATACTCGCAATTCCGAACGACGTTCCGATCTCCTTGCCTCCTTTACCTACTCGAATTTTGGTCGCCGATTCTTTTAATGGCATTTTAACGCGGCCGGTCTCGGTTCATCGTCACTTTCCCCTTCTGAAACGTGTCAACCCCTCGTTTCTCTTCGTTTGACACCTTCTGGTTGATGTTTCCCCCCCCCCCCCTCTGGCTCCTCTTTTTTTAGGAGGGAGGGGGGGGGGGAGCCTAAATTTTAAGACGAAAAGTAAAACCGTGATTGGAGACATTTCGACCGGAAGGAGATAGGAGCAATGATGGGGGCTGGGGGGGGGGGTAGAGGGAAAATTAGCACAGATTAGGAGGGGGGGGGGATTTCAATGCCCCCCTCCCCTAATATTTCTAAGAGAAAGAAGTGCATTAAATACTGCCTATGACGTGGCCCAATAAGATGGGGGGCAGCAACGAACAGGGTAAGGAGCGAGATATATATCCGGATGAGGACGTTGCTACTTCCTCCAGAGGTACAGGGAGGATCACTAGGGATGGGAAGAGGGTTTGGGATTCTCCTTATAAAGCGGCTCTGGACTCATTTAAGATACCTTTTATTTTTAGTGGGGTGATTCGGATCTACTGATTAACGTGGATTCCGAACCAAGAGAAATTATAGCACTTGTGATAAAGGAGACCCGAATAGGACACCATTCAGGAACTAATCACACCCAATTGAGTTCAACTTCGCTGGATTCGGAACTGGGATTTCTATTGGTAAACCCTTAGCACGTACAAACGTGTTTGTTCGTCCGTTTGTTTAGGTGACGTCATATTTTCATCTTATACCCTCATGTATTCCTTTCTCTTGTTTATTCTTAATAAAGAATCGAACACTAAGGATTGTTTCTTCCATATATATATATATATATATATATATATATATATATATATATATATATATATATATATATATATATATATATATATATATTTATATATATATATATATATATAATCACTAACTATAATTTAAGAAGGGGATCTTTTTGAGTATTTGAATAATAATTTCATCTTAGTTTGGTTATGACTTATGTTTTTTTATCAAAATTATTTTTAATATTTTTTTTAGAATATCAAAAAACGAAATGGTGAAGTTCAGAAATAAATATAGGTATTGAAATTTTGTGATTTTTTTAAAAACCCAAAGAATTACAAATGGTGAACTTAATAAAATTTATTTTTATATATCTTCTTCTTCTTCTTCTTCTTCTTCTTCTTCTTCTTCTTCTTCTTCTTCTTCTTCTTCTTCTTCTTCTTCTTCTTCTTCAAGCGTTTTAACACTAGTATAGCCCAAAACTATTTTACATTTAAAGTTACTCAAAATTGGAATCGGCTGCCCACCCACGTAGTAGATAGCACTTCGGTTAATATGTTCAAAAATCGTCTCGACGTGCATTTGAATAGTTTAAATATAACGTAGTTGAGCACTGTGAATTTGGACGTCCTTGCAGAGAGAGAGAGTTTGGAGCGGAGGTTTAAGGATATGAAATTATGATGACTAAAAATGATGCCGGCGATTCTCTGCATGTGTAGCTTAGATGTCCCATTTCTTTTCCGCCTATCCTATAAGTAGTCTCTATCCCTAAATTAGCTTTTCACCACTAGCAGTCGAGTGGCTGCGGAAGATGAGAAGAAAAACTTTCTATCTCCCCCGACCCCTAGTTTGATTAGTTAAAATTGCACGATAATGTACACATGTAGATAAGTGTGTACAGTAGATAGTATTAAAAAAAAAAAAAAGTAGCATGTTAGAGATACACTCGTAGATAAGGGTGTATCGTAGTTTTTGATTTAGTGTAGCGGACTAGCCTCGAGCGGACCTTAGGGTCTTTGCTGGTCCTAGATTCTGTAGTTCTGTAGTTCTGTAGTTCTTCTTCTTCTTCTTCTTCTTCTTCTTCTTCTTCTTCTTCTTCTTCTTCTTCTATAACTCTATATTTTAAGTAACGTGATATTTTGAAAGGGGGGAAATTTAGTTCCTTTTTAAAATGATTATAATTGGCGAAGTTCAGAAAAGTTATATAAATTTAACCATGGCTGCTTTTTTTTAGATTTTAATCTTAGTAGCGAAGCGCAGGCTCCCCTCGGAAGGGTGGAGTCACGAAGCCATTGCCTGGTATATTATATACTAAAACATCGGAAAGTGGGACAATTAGGGGCAAATCCCGCCCGACTTTTCCCGAAAGTTCGTATGTATTATCCTAAGAAACAACACCAAACGATAACTTAATAACAACTCAAAACATAAAAGAGAAAACAGAAATAAACCAGCACTTATTTATTTACCTTCATTCTGAATCAGAGTCGGGGGAAAAAGGAGGTGCAGCACAGAGGAGGAAGAGGTTGAAGGCCTGGGTGATTGAGGAAGAGTTTTGGGGTATGTTGTCTGGTGTTTGCGTTTTTGGCCGAAAAAAAGAATCACTTTTTGTTTGATTGTTTTGGAGGTGGATAATTTCACGAGGAAAGTGCCTCAATGAAGTGATGCCTCAACTTCTTTTGACCGCCTTTCAACAAAGGCGGTCAGCTTTTTAATCCTCTCTCTCGCATCACAGAGCTTCAACATTTCTTTCTCCTCCTCTTGGCTATCGCCATCCCTGTCATCACTGCTGTCAGAAGTAGGATGTAATACACAATCTATGAGCTCATCCTCAGTCACTGTTTGGTGTCCAGGGTCACCCTCATCAATTTGCAGCCATTACTCCACCTGGTTCTCTGTCGTCTCCTCTCCTCTTGACACAAGTACCTTGGCAAAGTTCTTGTATTCAAAGCCCTTAATGTCGATGATAGGACAGTCGACATTATGTAACAAGGCCTTCCATACATTTGCCAGCGCAGTGACCTTGACATTCTTCCATGCTTCGGCAATATTAAAGATTGAAGGACGAATGTTATATGCCTTGAGATTTCGAAGTGTGTGTCCTCAGCGTCTTCTTCCGTTTCCTTCACTGCCATGAACTCAGGCAGGAACAGTCTTCGATAGTTAGACTTAGCAGAATAAATAACTCCTTGATCCATCGGTTGTTTTAGGGAGGCGGTAGGAAGAAAAAGGATACGAATCCTCCCATTTAAAGCAACAAGTCTATTCATGTCAGGATGGGCAGAGGCGTTATCCAAAAGCACGATTGTTTTGACTTTATCTACAGGGATCTTGAGTGTCTCGCTGGAAATTAGCAATCTCTCCAACGGTGTGTTTAAAGAAGGCATCACTAAAAATGAAGCTCGTAAACTAAGCATTCTTGCTGTTTGTAGCAATACGCTGGTAAATTCGTCATGCAGGCCTTAAAGCATCTCGGCTCAGCTGATTTACCAACAATAACAAGAGTAAGGCGATGGCTCACATCTGCATTCGATCCACACAGGATAGATATTCTAGACTTATCAAGTTTAACCCCCTTAGCCTACTCAACACGAGCATTAACTTGAGTGTTCTCAGGCAAAGCACGCTAAATCCAGCCTGTCTCGTCCAAATTGTAGACTTGAGAAAGCAAAAATTCTCTGAATCCAAGATGTTGCTTACAGTTTTGAGAAATTCATAGATCTCTTCCATAGTGGCGCAAGCTGATTCACCTCCCTTACCAGCATTATTTAGTCCACATCGCTTCTTGAATCACCACAACCAACCATCTGAACCCTGAATTTTTTTAATGTTCAGTTGCTTGGCCAAAAATACCATAGCATCCTTTATATCGACACTACGCGCTTAAGCACTTGTGCTCATGTGTTGCTGATACCATTTGAGTACTGCTTCTTCTAACTTGGGGTTCTGACCAAACTTTATAAATTTCCTCATGATGTTCTGCCTTCTCACACTAGTAGTTTCACTCACAATAGATGCCTAAGATTGTATTTTATCTTGGTTTCGTTTGAAATCACTGAGAGTCTGCTTAGAGAGACCATATTCAAGAGTTAGCTGTGCATAAGGAACCTCTTTTAATCTTTTCAATGATTTCCAACTTCTATCCGATGGACAATACATTTAATTTACGCTCAGGAAGCATCCCGAATAAACAACACTTCAATAAAACACACACCTACAAAACACAAATGAACTGAATACCGGCACAACCACGAACGATTACACAGCGGGTGTAATCTTTGAAAACAAATGTCATAAAAACAAAAGAATATCTTAATATGCATTGAGTATGGTTACGTTTATCATTTCTTTTTATCTACACATACGTATACTGTATCATTTTATTATCTTTTTATCAAATGTCGTATGTTTTATGTTTTAGGGTGTTTTACATGTATATTCCTTTAATATTTTGATGAATATTATTTTTCCTCCGACTTTTCCCGAAATCTGACTTTTCGAGGTCTGAGCTTTCGAGGTTTTAGTATATATACGAGTATATGAGAGATATTGGTAAGAGTGAAGGGGTCCTCCCTCATCCACAAGCCCCCCCCCCTTCCCTCCCATCGCCTCGCTTGGCTTGACTTCGTCGCGGCACGAGAAGCGAGGTTAAAGGGTAGGGGCCCCTTCATGCATTCTCTCTCTCTCTCCACCTCCTTCTCGGTCTATCTCTCTTTTCGTATCTCGTAGGTGTGGTTTCCTCCTCCACAGCGGAACACACTAAAAAGGGGTTGGGAGGCCACACCCACCACCCATCATGCACATCTATCAGAAAAAATAACATCCAGTTTTGGCTTTTTCTCTCTCAAACACACAATCAACCCACCCTCTTCCAACATCTCACACTCTGACACCTGCTCTTCTATATTCTCTTCACATCTATTCTCTTATATATCCATTCGACCTCGGGATACTTTCAGTCACGCTCCTTCACACTATAACCACCTCTTATCCAGTCCTTCCTCACTCTTTTAATCCTCTTCATACACAGCATACCGACCAACTCGCCCATTTGCCATGCTCAGACTCTATACTACACCAGAACACTTTCAGTCATGTTTATTCATATTCGAGGGTGTCATCACCGACTCAGACATCCCAGTCCACTACATTCCTCCTTTTAGACCCCTCAAATTACATCCTTCAACTCGCCCATCTGCACTTGTCTCACCCTATACCACATAACACTCTCAGCTACGCTTCTTCACAATACAACCACCACTTACCTAGTCGCACCTCACTCTCCCCCCCTTTCTCCCACCAAGCGCCCTCTCTCAAATTGTCCATTTGCACTACACTCACTCGAAATCCTTCCTTCTCTTTCCATACCATCCTCTTACTCCCACACACCGTTGATATCAGCATACTATCATGCATCTTCCACACTTACATACTTTACCATTCACTACTAATCGCTCCAAAGACTTTGCTACCACATTGTGGTCGCAATCTGCTTCATCTCTACCACTGTCACTTACACTGCATCTCCAACTCTTAAAACTTCGCTCTTATTCGAGGGTATCATCACCGACTCAGACATCACACTCCACTACATTCCTCCTTTTAGACCCCCTCCTCTCACACCCTCTATCAAAAGCTCCATCAACATTTCCACATCCATCTCAGCACCAACAACTTGCCATCATCATATATTCCCTCCTCGCTCTCATCAATCTCACAACACTCTGCCTCATATTCAAACTTCTCCCAGTCATCCAGACATTAAAAAACCATCGCAAAACTACACCCCCTCAATGTATACCAAACCAATACCCCTGCTCGTTTCTCACTCTAACAAACACCGTAATTCAAATGTAAAACTATTCTCACATTTAACAATTTTCCACACCTACTCTAAACATTGATAAAAACAGCCATAACATATTTAAATCTCTCGCTTTCTCCAGATCTACCATACATTTGGTAACTCCCATCTCCTGCTTTCTTAACCAGCTGTCTCAGTGCAACTATTGATCTACGCCTTACTCATTCAGGTGCTCCACTTTCCTGCCCATCGTCAAGCATCGCTTGTTATCCGTCTTCAAACTTCAATCACGATTTCACCACTGCATTAACCTCCTTCGATACAACGGTATTACCAGAACATATCCGGATCCTAGGGTACTTTTCAACATTTAAAAACATTACAACACAGTTAGCAGATCTCTTCCGGTACATAATCGCCACCATTATTTAGAATCTTGTTGTCTACTATACCATCTAATACAGCTGTCTGTCAAATTTGAAATATTTCGCAACAATTAAGGCCTTTTAAAGGCATAATGGCACATTGATACATCGCATGGTTTGTCCCCTTTCAATTCCTGATCAGAAAAACCTCCTCCACTTTGTTACCTTCTCTGTTCATGCAACTGTTCCTACCTTGGTTTAACAGTTTCGTCACATCCTACCAAATTAACTTCTTGTTCCCCTCCAAATAATCATTGATTCCCTTGCTAAATGCTCCATTTTTCCAAATTAACTTCTTATTCTTATCCAAATAATCATTCATCCTCCTGCTAAATGCTTCATTCTTTCAAATTAACTTCTTGTTCCCATCTAAATAATCATTCATTCCCTTGCTAAATTCCCCATCCTTCCAAATTAACTTCTTATTCTTATCCAAATAATCCTTCATCCTCCTGCTAAATGCTTAATCCTTTTAAATTAACTTCTTATTCCCATTCGAATAATTATCCATTCTCCTGCTAAATGCTTCATCCTTCCAAATTAACTTCTTGTTCCCATCTAAATAATCATTCATCCTCCTGCTAAATGCTTCATCCTTCCAAATTAACTTCTTGTTCCCATCCAAATAGTTATTCATCTTCCTACTAAATGCTTCATTAGCTTAATCGTTTCACCCCTCTTAATATATACTCTGTCCTGCCTGAATATTAAAAAAATCTCAACCATTCACTCGTTTCTAGAGGATGTTATAGGCCACGAACCTAGTGTAATTCTGTTCTCCTTGTAGACCAGAATTACACTCTTACCAAGGTATCCGAGATCAAGTGTTTATACCAGCCATAAGTACTGAAAGATATACTTAAACTATGAGAATATTAGCACTTCTCTTGCTAGTTTGGTGGTCCTATTACCCCCACTTTCTTTTGAGGAGGTGTAACCCTACAGTCGTTAAACCATGACATTTCCTAACATAAGAGAGCGACCAATAAGTAGGTACTGTTTGGGTTGCTCTAATCGGAGGCATCGGCTCTCTCATATTTTACCAAAAGGTATTTAAGAACAGATTATGGGCAAAAAGGTCATTGCCCAGCTAGCAACCACTGACAAGTCCATAGTTGCGGTACCTAATACCATCACGCAGTTTGAGACCTATTTAATCTGTCGCGCACGAGTAAGCATACCACTTTTCATTCATACAACACTCGCTGCCACCCTCGATCCACGCCAAGTGCCAGCCTTCACATAAACCTCCAAGAAAGCTCTCCATCCTACGCCGGTTGCAGCTACCTGACTTGAAGCAATCAATAAAAATTCTAACCTCAATTTGTTAATAAATAATATAACTTGGGAGCTTGTTTGTACAACCAACCAACCACTCCAGTTGTAACCATGACAAAAATGCTTCTATTTTTTGTTTTTGTTCTTTATCGATTGATAAATTGCTTTGATGAAACGGTTTCTCTTTTAATACTGGTCTTTCTAACTTATTAAAATCATCGCAAGTGTAGTGAAGTCCTCAAAAACACCAGGAGAAGGGAGAAAGGGCTAAGAACACTCCCATTTGCCTTGTAATGTAAGAATGACTGGCGATGGATTTAATGCCACACTGTAACCGGGTCTATTTTTCACACATATTTCTCCGTTCGTAACTTCCACAACCATCAACCAGTGCCATTCATAATTGTAGCTAATACTGATCTCATATCACTCCAGAACCTGATTTCAGCCTCACTTCTTTCATTCCCCCATACACTACAACCATTTTCGCGCTTGCAAATTTCATCAACTTTATCAAGCTCACACATCTATATGAAACTTCCACATTACAATGCTCCTAATTACTGCTGATTTCTGGTCTTTAAAATATTAAACAGCCTTATTAATATAAATTATGGTCCAATATTTGAGCTAGATCACAGAACGACAACTAGAAATAACGGATATAAAACTAGTAAACAAAAAAAAAATTAACGCTGCAATAGCACAAAATTTCTTTTCTTATAAAATAACCCAAATTTGGAATACCTTGCTAGGAATGTCTTGAAACGCAGCACAATAAATATGATTAAAAAGAGAATCGATAAATATTATTCTAAAAAATCACCTTGAAGAAAAGAGAGATATGATACTAATTCTTTGGCCAGATTTAATTTACCTTTTACCCGTTTTTCAATTTGAACTAGCCCTGGGTATGATCTGAATGATTTTGCTAGTTCTTAATTTAGTAAATCCATGATTAATCTCATGGCACTGCCTTCATCGCAAACGCTCTTTTCATTCTTCTTCTTGTTTGTCTCACAATCGCAAGCATCTGCTTACTCCGTGTCTTAGTCATCTTGACTCCCTCTCCCAGTTTTCTCCCATCACATATACCACTCTAATTTCACACATACTCACCCATTTCACACCTGGACCTGGATCGACCTGATTAACTAGACCGTCCCCCTTATCCCCCCGACACACACACTTTCCCTCCTTGAATGTTACCAAACTGGGTGAATGTGTTTGCAGGGTGAACGAAGCTCCAAGAAGGTATGAGGGGAAACCTACCTATGGTGGCTCGTGTTTAGACACTGCGGAACTGCAGCACCCCCTATTTCCACTCGATATTATCGATAACATTCAATATAATGAGTCCGTTTTTCTTAAACTCTTTTTTTATGCTTGTATAATTATAATCCTTAAGCTTAATTTCAGTAGCCATCTCCTAGTTTATAAAAAAACAAAACCAAAATCCTTGTATAGAACTGTGCGCTTCACAGTTCCAGCAACGCGATGTTTGGCTGTTGGGCGCATGTTCAAATGTCCGAGATAGAAAGCTGCAACCTATGCAGAGAGAGAACTGTGGCTCACGCAGTGCCGACTCTGGTATGCTGGTGGAAGGTAGTGTTTCTTTTTTACTCCGCGTGTTTTGCGCTTAAAAACGTGTTTATATTCTTAAATGCGATAAAGTGTAGAATTTAATTCATATTATCTTCAGTTCTTTTATTGAGCTGCTGAAATTTATCTTATAAAATAATCTAGATGATGTTCTTAGTGAAATTACGGAAGTGATAAAAATCCTCTTGACAATTCCCATGACTATATCAGAGGCAGAACGCTCTAAGGAGTCCTATGAATTCTGAAAGACTAAATGCACTTGCAGTGCTTTCAATGGAGAAGAAATTCCTCAGTATTCCTCCAGAGATCAAGAAGAAAATAATTAATCTTTTCGAGCAAATTAAAACAAAAAGAATGAATTTTGTTTTGAAATGAATGGATTAAGCTTGAACTGTAACAATTTAGGTTATTAATAAGTAAAAAAATGTTTGATTTTTTCTGTTTAGGATTTTATCAAGTTTATCTCTAAATTTTCTGTTTATATCTTTATTTCATTCTACACAATATTAAAACAATGCTAACAAATTTCTGATGCAAGATCCCTTGTAATTTTAGCTAAGCGCTGCCACTGGAACCTAAGACCCAATATTTGTAATAATAATAATAGTAATAAGATAATAATAATAATGAGCTGAATTTTTATTTCGCTCAGTACATCCTAAATTTGCCTACATTAGGGCTTAGTGTCACAACCAATTTTAAGGCATATTTTACGTTTTGTAGAACGGATCATCCCAAAATTTGGAAATGAAGACGAAAATATTCTGAAAGAATCGTAACACCCCTTTGGGGGAGGAAGGGGGGGGGGGGAATTTGCTTAAAAAATATATTTTCCGTAGAGTGAGGCTGGTTGTATTCAGGTATTATAGTTCTCGTCTCTGAAGCTAGAAATGGGTCATTTTTGTATAGGAAGAAATTTGGCGCTTTAACTCCCTATGTATCTAAGGTTTAGGTTAGGTTAGGTTAAGGAATTCCTTGTTTGTAAACTACTCGGAGGGCAACATAAATTACTCGATGTATGATGAATTTAAGAGATATTTACAGAGTATATCCTATGGAGGGATATGGCTTCACCTTTTTGAATATATGTTATAGATTCACTCATCACATGTATTATTCCTGTTTTACATTAACGGGTGTTTCTATGATTCATTTTCAGGGCTAAGATAAGTAAAAGAACTAGAATATCAACAAGTCACAGTGTCTTTGGCTACCCACTTCCAGAGATTTCTCATTATGAACTGCAAACAAAAAATAGGTTGGAAGATATATTCAGTATGTAAAAGACAATAAATATAAGAGGAATAAGGATGTTATTCCTGGAGTCTCCGAGGCCCTTACTGAGATTTAAAAAAAATCAGGCTGTCACATCCGGGGAGCACAAAGATAAACCGAGACAGGAAAAAGAAGCAGGTCTCGGGAAGTGATGCGTAAACTCGTCAACATTTAGGACACCTATCTCCAGCTTGCTCCGATTGGTGGAAGAAGCTTCTGTGGTATCAAAACAAGGAAGGAATACCACTAAGAGTAAGAAGATTATCTTATCATCGGGTCAAATTTCGATATAGCAAGCTGCCAGTGTGAAAAGAACATGAAAGTGCCACGTCGAGAGCATGAATTTCTTATTGACCAAAGAACTGGGCGTCACATGAAAATTAAGGGAGTGGGTGTAAAAACAAGTCAAATGATTAAAAAAAAGGAAAATCAGAGAAGATCGATTCATGAAAGAAGAATCACAAAAAAAGAAGAGGGAAAAGAAAACTATAATTTCAGACGAAATTTGGATGAAGAAACCACATCTTCTGACATTTCTGAGGATGAATGGAAGAAAGTCTTTGCGAGAACATAAATGGTAGTTTTAAGTACGATATTACAATTTATCGCATCCTTGTCAAAAATTCTCCCCCTCCCACCCAAACTGTCATTGTTTATTCGATAGGTTGCGACTACTGCCAAAAATCTTATTATGGACAAACCGGGAAGGAACTAGATGTCCGGGTTAAGCAACATCGAGCCAATGTACGTAATCACAGTGAACAATCTGCGCTTTTTCTACATATGTACAATCTTAACCATAGCATTAATTGGAACAGTGCCAAACCAGTCTTAAAATGCAGTAATTATATTTCGAGAAATATATTAGAATGTATCTCCATTAACGCGTTCCTAAATTTCAACGTTAGCCCTGGTGTGTTCATGCTTGTCGGGGAATCGTCAGTTCCCCTTTCTCTCTCAGTGGAGACACGGGACGGTAACCGCAAAGACATCCGGCCCCGGCACCGTGGGGTCAAACTCGTAACCACAGCGCCTCGCCACTCGTCGCTATGAAAAGCTGAAAGGTTTTAAACTACAAGATCTCCCCTACGAGAGTATATTCAATTTCACCTCAAGTAAGAAGTGAAGACGCGTTTCTCTCAAGCTCTAAGGCAAGCGTGAGCCGAGGTAAGACTTGGTGATAAAAACCGTTAGAATAAGAACCCTCCTGGGCCAATCCACAAGCCCTCTCACCTCCTACCCCTACCCCAGTAGGGTGACGAGGTATAAATAAGAAACACTTCGTAGTCTCCAGGCTACGAAGTCAGCGGTTTGAGGCCGGGCTACCAAGACTGGACACGTAAAATACGTGAGGGGCCAGACTACGAAGTCTCCTGCAAGAGAGGCAGGGCTACCTAGGGTGCTAAGAAGCAGCTCATCTTCGAGTTAGTACCTGGTTATCAAACCGAACGTTAATTTAACTTGTTCAAGTTAAACTTACTCTCGTCAGAGAGACTTCTCATATCCTGGTGCATCGTAAAGGCCAGGAAAATTCCTCGCCCTTGAGGAACTACGAAAGGAAGAGGAAAAAGGCTCCACCTTGAGCCCATTACGCGGTGGCCACACCAAACTCATAAGTTAACTGGGTTGAGGAACCAAGTTCAACTTATTCTCGTCAGAGAAATCCCCCTCCGTTATCCTCGCCCTTGAGGAAGACTGGAACTAAGAAGAAGCTCATTCTCGAACTATTTCCTGGTTACCAAACCGACCTTTAAGTTAACTTGTTCAAATTCAACTTATTCTCGTCAGAGAAACCCCCCTCCCCGATCCTCGCCCTTGAAGAAGACCCCCCCCCCCCGAGTACAGTCCTCGCCCATGAGGAATTACGTAACGAAGGAGAAAAACTTCCCCCTGGAGCCCATTACCCGGTGGTCCCACCGAACTCTAAGTTAACTTGGTTTAAGAACCAAGTTCAACTTACTCTCGCCAGAGAGACCCCCGGCTACCCTGGTGCCTCCTAAAGCACCGTGATTGTTCTCGCCCTTAAAGACCCCCCCTCTCCATTGAATACCGTGTGGAACCCTATCTGCTACACTCGCCAAAGTACCTCGTGATCTTGACCACCTTCAACAATCTGGTCGAAGCACGCGTCAAAGGACCTACCAGATTCCTGTGGTGTCTGGGGCTAATTGAGTTCAAGGTCACACTCAAAACATCCCCTAGAGCAACTAAGGTATTTAAACTCCAGTAGAGACAATTATCCTAATTCTTGTATATTGAAGTGCGTATCGAATTTAGCCAATTTTAGAGGGTCAAGTTAATTGAAGTAATTATTGTGTATTTTAATATTCGGAGTATTTCTGTGGTTCATGTTTAGTTTTTGTGTAGTAAACTTGTTAAATTTAAAATATAAGTTTATTTGGGGAATTCCTGTGTGTTTCTCTATATCCTTACGTGTTTGAAGCGGCTTTTCTTTAAAACAACAAACTTAACACTCTTAGAACAAAGCCTGCTTCATCAAAGAAGTATATCACGACCACAAAGAATACCACGACAAAAGTGGTGTCAGGTGTGGAGTAATCAAAAGGGTCATTCTCCTACAAAAAGCTGTGTCAGGTCTGAAGGGCTTTTATTAGAAAGAACCCAGCAGCATCTAATTAAGGGAGAGCCAACACGTAAAGGAAGACCAGGAATAAGAGAATAATTGACGAGAGGAAAATTGGTAAAGTTTGGGGTGGAACCAATTTGAAGGTAATTGCTAGGCCAAGTGGTGAATTTGTTGTCGGAGTGGTATTACAATCAGCATAGTAGTGGGATTAAGGGTAAGTTAGGCTGAGCGCTACCTGGTGAGTGGAGGCATTCGTATCTCAGAATACAGTAAGGAAAATTCGACGGACCAACACAAAATGGATCCGGTCGAAAGATTCAACCAACAAGCCTAAATTCTGAGACTTGAAGGCGAGGATATGGATGCCTACGTTCTGTCAGAATTAAGAATACTAAGAGAAGAAGAAGAAATAATACAGTTTGATAAAGAAATGGAAGAAAAAAGAAGAGATTGGAACAGGTAATACGAACAATGGAAATACGGATGGACAGAATAGGAGAAGAAGACCGAATACAGTGGAAAATAGAAACAGAGGAAAGATGAATGTTGAGAGGAAGTAAAACACACGAAAGAATAATACTGTTTAAAATCGAAGAAAAAGAATTCAGAATAAGGATAGAAAGGAAAGATAAAAAAAGGAGAATAAAGATAAAACGAGAAGATGATGAAAGAAGAATAAAGATAAAAATGGAAGAGGAGGAAAGAAGAACCCGACGGGTAAATAAAATAGCGAAAGCGGAAAAAGAAGCCGAAAAAAGAAGAATGAAGAGGGTAAAAGAAAGATTGCTCGCACTCGAAAGTGCATCTATCAAGAATCAGATAAAGGTCAGGAAGTTGTAGCTCGGCCCGGACCTAGGAAGGGACCATCGATGTAAACCCAGCCAAATGGGGTAATGATGGAAGAAGTAGAAAGTAGGGATGAGGTACCAGCAGGAGTACCTAAGAAAGAACCTACGAAGAGAACCCAGTCAAATGGGGGCAATGATGGACGAAGTAGTAACTAGGGAAGAGGTACCAGCAGGAGTACCTAAGGAAGAACCTACCAGGAGAACCCAGTCAAATGGGGGCAATGATGGAAGAAGTAGTAACTAGGGAAGAGGTACCAGCAGGAGTACCTAAGGAAGAACCTACGAGGAGAACCCAGTCCAATGGGGGCAATGATGGACGAAGTAGTAACTAGGGAAGAGGTACCAGCAGGAGTACCTAAGGAAGAACCTACGAAGAGAACCCATTCAAATGGGGTAAAGATGGACGAATTAGTAACTAGGGAAGAGGTACCAGCAGGAGTACCTAAGGAAGAACCTACGAGGAGAACCCAGTCAAATGGGGGTAAAGATGGACGAATTAGTAACTAGGGAAGAGGTACCAGCAGGAGTACCTAAGGAAGAACCTACGAAGAGAACCCAGTCAAATGGGGTAAATATGGACGAATTAGTAACTAGGGAAGAGGTACCATCAGGAGTACCTAAGGAAGAACCTACGAGGAGAACCCAGTCAAATGGGGGCAATTATGGACGAATTAGTAACTAGGGAAGAGGTACCATCAGGAGTACCTAAGGAAGAACCTACGAGGAGAACCCAGTCAAATGGGGGCAATGATGGACGAAGTAGTAACTAGGGAAGAGGTACCAGCAGGAGTACCTAAGGAAGAACCTACAAAGAGAACCCAGTCAAATGGGGTAAAGATGGACGAATTAGTAACTAGGGAAGAGGTACAAGCAGGTGTACCTAAGGAAGAACCTACGAAGAGAACCCAGTCAAATGGGGGCAATGATGGACGAAGTAGTAACTAGGGAAGAGGTACCAGCAGGAGTACCTAAGGAAGAACCTACGAAGAGAACCCAGTCAAATGGGGTAAATATGGACGAATTAGTAACTAGGGAAGAGGTACCAGCAGGAGTACCTAAGGAAGAACCTACGAAGAGAACCCAGTCAAATGGGGTAAAGATGGACGAATTAGTAACTAGGGAAGAGGTACCAGCAGGAGTACCTAAGGAAGAACCTACGAAGAGAACCCAGTCAAATGGGGTAAAGATGGACGAATTAGTAACTAGGGAAGAGGTACAAGCAGGTGTACCTGAAGAATTACCTGCGAAGAGAATCGAGTCAAATGGGTTGACAAGGAAGGAGGAAAGAGGTGTTAATGAGATACACCCAGGTAAAACTAGTCGGGTGGTAGACGTGGATGAGTATCCCCTACCCCTAGTATTCTCCTCCCCGAACGGAACGTACACGGAGTTCCTATTAAAACTCACAGTCGTAGTGAGCGCCACGCCCATTAACGACCCCGCAAGGAAAAAAAAATTCGAACCCCAAAGATCGAACCCAGACACGATCTTTCCGTGTACCTTGATAAAGAAGGATGACGGGACTCACGCTCCCATCAATTATGCCCCGCTGCAACAGGCCGCTCTAGCCATAAGGTTCAGTTTAAAGTTAGTCAAGTACCAAAATATGGGTAAGTCGAGTAGGTTGAAATACCACTACCATTTAGTGACATACTTAGGTACTCTCATTAATCCTAACGGCCGCCTCAGGCGAGGTAAGGTAATGGTCACAGAGCACAATTTTAATATTAGCTACATCAAAGGAGCCTTTAAAGTACAACCGTTCTATAAGCTGAGACGAAATACCATTGAGGGTTATGTCAGTACCTAATAAGCGTGAAACCTTGTTTTCATTTATTTTTCGTGTTAATAGTTATCGGTAGGATTTAAGTTCTTAAAAGCTTAGAAATGTAAGGAAGTAGCTTGTTTTTTTGTTTTTGTTTTGTTGCGTGTAATCGAGGAATTAGGTTTTTGTTATTTGAAAGTTAAATTGTATTTCCAGTATGTTAAGTAGGCTGCATAACATACCCCCCCCCCCCAGTAGGCTCGTGAGGTCTAGTTCGACCCAATGCCTGTGTACGCGCGCGCGTGTGCGCTCAAGTTTAAAGAAACTTAAAGTAAGAGAAGGTTCAAAGATATACAACTTTGCTGAACTCGACTAGGTTGAGTAAGTTGTTTTGAGTTCCCTGGAGTTCCCCCACCCCCATTAAGTTTTTCGAAGGGTGGTGTGTAGGGGAATCGTCACTCCCCCTTTCTCTCTCAGTGGAGACACGGGACGGTAACCGCAAAGACATCTGGCCCCGGCACCGTGGGGTCAAACTCGTAACCACAGCGCCTCGCCACTCGTCGCTATGAAAAGCTGAAAGGTTTTAAACTACAAGATCTCCCCTACGAGAGTATATTCAATTTCACCTCAAGTAAGAAGTGAAGACGCGTTTCTCTCAAGCTCTAAGGCCAGCGTGAGCAGAGGTAAGACTTGGTGAGAAAAACCGTTGGAATAAGAACCCTCCTGGGCACGTCCACAAGCCTCCCCTCCCATTCTACCCCTACTCCAGTGGAGTGACGAGGTATAAATAAGAAACACTCGGGAAAAACGAGGTAGAATACGTTAGTTTCCAGGCTACGAAGTCCCCGGTTTGAGGCCGGGCTACCAAGACTGGACACGTAAAATACGTGAGGTGCCAGACTACGAAGTCCCCAGCAAGAGAGGCAGGGCTACCTAGGGGGCTAAGAAGCAGCTTATCCTCGAGCTAGTCCCTGATTATCAAACCGAACATTAGGTTAACTTGTTCAAGTTCAACTTATTCTCGTCAGAGAGACTCCTCATATCCTGGTGCATCGTAAAGGCCAGGGAAATTCCTCAACCTTGAGGAATTACGAAAAGAAGAGGAAAAAGGCTCCACGTCGAGCCCGTTCCCCGGTGGCCACACCAAACTCATAAGTTAACTTGATTGACAAACCAAGTTCAACATATTCTCGTCAGAGACCCCCCTCCGTTATCCTCGCCGTTGAGGAAGACTGGGACTAAGAAGAAGCTTATCCTCGAGCTATTTCCTGGTTACCAAACCAACTTTTAAGTTAATTTGTTTAAGTTAACTTATTCTCGTCAGAGAAACCCCCCCTCCTCGATCCTCGCCCTTAAAAAAGACCCCTTCCCCGAGTACATTCCTCGCCTATGAGGAATTATGTAACGAAGGAGAAAAGCTCCCCCTTGAGCCCGTTACCCGGTGGTCCCACCGAACTCTAAGTTAACTTGGTTTAAGAACCAAGTTCAACTTACTCTCGCCAGAGAGACCCCCGCCTACCCTGGTGCCTCCTAAAGCACCGTGATTGTTCTCGCCCTTAAAGACCCCCCTCCTCCATTGAATACCGTGTGGAACCCTATCTGCTACACTCGCCAAAGTACCTCGTGATCTTGACCACCTCCAACAATCTGGTCGAAGCACGTGTCAAAGGACCTACTAGATTCCTGTGGTGTCTGGGGCTAATTGAGTTCAAGGTCACACTCAAACCATCCCCTAGAGCAACTAAGGTATTTAAACTCCATTAGAGACAATTATCCTAATTCTTGTATATTGAAGTGCGTATCGAATTTAGCCGATTTTAGAGGGTCAAGTTAATTGAAGTAATTATTGTGTATTTTAATATTCGGAGTATTTCTGTGGTTCATGTTTAGTTTTTGTGTAGTAAACTTGTTAAATTTAAAATATAAGTTTATTTGGGGAATTCCTGTGTGTTTCTCTATATCCTTACGTGTTAGATGCGGATCTTCTTTAAAACAACAAACTTAACACTCTTAGAACAAAGCCTACTTCATCGAAGAAGTAGATCACGACCACAAAGAATACCACGACAAAAGTGGTGTCAGGTGTGGAGTGATAAAAAGCGGCATTCTCCTACAATACTAGACCCCATTATCACTACATATATAAAATCTTAAATAAAGTTGTTTCAGGATTTTGTACCCCCTAATTAAGGTTCAGAGGTGGGTTGTCTAATCCCCCCCTTCCACTATTTAAGGCAATGTATGTCCAGCCTCCTGTTCCTTTCTTGAAAATTCTTTAAGAATAAAGACGAAAGCGCTGGGAATCGTTTTTCACTTTTCCTTTTGTGGTTGTATCTGCATAATTTGACTCATGTGCACTTTGTGTGCTTTTTTCATATATATATATATATATATATATATATATATATATATATATATATATATATATATATATATATATATATATATATCCCTAATCTGTTCGAGAGGAGGAACGTGAGCTGAATTAGACCGCCACGAGACTGGTAATCTTTACCCGACAATGTTGGTTACGTGTGGGAAGCAAAAGAAACCTGTTTCTGCCCCGCCACAAGAAAAAACGAAGAATATCGTCGATCAAGAAGAGGTAGGACGTAGCATTGGTTAAAGAATAATTTTGTGATAAATATAAGAATTTCAACCTATATCTTGCTTATGATTTTGTTTTTTACCAGGCTACATCATTCTGCTCGTATATATATATATATATATATATATATATATATATATATATATATATATATATATATATATATATATATATATATATATATATTATAAAGAAGCCATGTTGGATATAGTAATTGTTATATTTGACAGCAGAAGATGCATTTTTTAGTTTCTTGATAACTTTCATAAATGATTATCCCCTAAAAGAAGGACGACCATAAATAGCATTTTAAATCATTATTCCAGACCGATCGATGAATGTGAGCCGAAACTTGAGGTAAATTGTCGTGAAATCAAAGATTATTTCAGAAAGAGATGTGTTACTTTTGCTGTTTTCTCCTGTTAATTTTTTCTAACATATGTTCGTTCTAAATAGGTCCATTTTAAATTAAAAAAAATGCCTTTTGATCTCAAGTTTATTTTTTCTATGTTAGTCCTCAAAAATCTTGTAAAATATATACATATATTCTGTATTTATAGAGCCGAAACTAAAAATTCCTCAACTGCTGTCAAATATAACAATTACTAGACAAATATATATAAATATATATATATATATATATATATATATATATATATATATATATATATATATATATATATATATATATATATATATACCCACTTTGTATTTATGTTAGGCCAATATTTATATAGGAGCCAATTTTTATATATAATATTTTTTTTAAATCACCCAAGATGACCGCGCCGGTCAAAAGACGTCTCAGACAATAGACAATGGAACTCTCCGATCTTTTGAATTCCCTTTCCCCCGACCCAAAAAGGCTCTTCAGGAAATTTGAGAAACTCAAGTTAAAAATCAACAACGCAAATGCCACATATATATAAATATATATATATATATATATATATATATATATATATATATATATATATATATATATATATGATGAAAAAAACAAACACAGTGGCACGTGAGGAAAGCAATAATATTTAAATTAACACAGGAAAAATGAAAAGATGAATATAAACACTTTCGAACTATATTTGCAAATATAGTTCGAAAGTACTTTGATTCACTTTTTCATTTTCCTGTGGGTTAATTTTCATCTATATATATATATATATATATATATACCAGGCAATGACTTCGCTACTAAGATTAAAATCTAAAAAAAAAGCAGCCAGGGTTAAATTTTTATCAATTTTCTGAACTTCGCCAATTATAATAATTTTAAAAAGGAACTTAAACTAAATTTCCCGCTTTCAAAATATTACGTTGCTAAAATATAGTTATAGAAGATATATAAAAATAAATTTTCTGAACTTCACTATTTGTAATTCTTTGGGTTTTGAAAAAATTCACAAAATTTTCGATACTTATATTTATTTCTGCACTTCACCATTTGGTTTTTTGATATTATAAAAGAATTATTAGAAATGACTTTGATAAAATCATAAGTCATAACCAAACTAAGATGAATTTTTTATTCAAATACTCAAAAAGTCATCCTCTTAAATTATAGAGTTAGTGATATATATATATATATATATATATATATATATATATATATATATATATATATATATATATATATATATATATATATATTGGAAGGAGGCCATTTTTTATGCAGGATTCATTTAAATCGACAGCAACGGTTGCATTGTTCACTTTTGGTTGCAGCTTTCTTATAGCTTTGACTATACTCTCAACAGATGGCTCTAGGCGACGAAAATTGCTCGGAAGAGGCATATCTTTATTTGCCTAGAAGGTCTTTCGACCTAACAGTAGGTCATCTTCGGGGCAGAATGGTGTACGTGATAACGCACCTTACTAACGCATCGTTCGACAACCAAACCGGACATAGTGTTAGTGAGTAAAAACTTCCCCTTTAACATCAGCAATGAGCCTGGACCCGTGGTACTGAGCGACCACATCCCGATAATGACTTCAATCTCGCTTGCTCCATTACTCAAGCCCGGAGATATATAGAGAGATACTCAGCGATTACCAACCAGCTGCCCTTGAAGACGGCAATCTCGAAGAGATAGATGAGGAGATAGACACCATCACTCTTCTCCTCATTCAAGCTGACGAGAGGTGCGTCCCCAGGAACTCCTATAGCTGCTCCTCCACCAAGGTGGACGAACGAGTTGAGGGAAATCTCTCGGGAACATAAAGAAGTCTATGAGGAAATAGGCAGGACAGACCTAAATCGGGAAAGGACAGCCAGAATGAGACAACTAAATGAGGAGCTTAAATACATAATCATAGAGAAACAGAAAGAAATGTGGAATGCATCATTGGAAGGCTGGACAGGGAAAGCAATCCTGTAAGTTTGTGGATCAGCATCCGAAGACTTAGAGGAATGGCCTCCAAAACCAGAAGAAAAATTAAAGACGGATACGACTTCATTGAGGATCCAGAGTCTCTCGAAAGAAGATTCAGGACACACTGGCAGGAGATTTTCGCTATAACTTCTGAGGAGGACGACGACTTCGACCAGGACTTCGAAGACCAACTGCTCGATGGCCTCAGCACAGTGATACATAGAACCCACCCCCAGCCGTAAGTATCTCAGGAAAGAGAGATGGTTAACCAAGGGTGCCCAATTACCCTTGAAGAGACAATGAACACCATAACGTCCTTCAAGCAAAGGGCACCAAGCTGGTCTGGGATCACGAAAAACAACCTCGTGTTGCTCCGAGGCAAATTATTCAGGGATTGGTGAATACCTTGAATTCCGCTCTGAATACAAGCTACTTTCCTGACGGGTACAAGATGGCTAAAATAATCTTGATCCCATAAGGAAACAAACCCCCAGACTAGGTGGCTAACTATCGCCCGATCTCTCTTCTGGTGATGCATGGCAAGTTCTTCGTAAAAATTATAGCTAATAGGCTACAAGCCCAACTGAACGAGTTAGGAGCGCATAACCCCAAACAACACGGGTTCCGTTCAAAAAGGGATACCAAAACAGCCCTGGCGCTCCTAACAGAGAAAGTAGCTTATTGCCAAGTTAATGGGTGCTATGTAGACATTGTGATGAGGGACGTGCAAAAGACCTTCAATAAAGTCTGGCTGGAAGGATTTCAATACAAGATCCTGAACCTCCACCTAGACCCAATCCTGGAAAAGATCTTTATGACTTTTGTCATGGACAGAAGGGCATGTTTTATGATTGAAGGATACAAGGGACCTGAGTTCGAACTCAATGCGGGCGTTCCTCAAAGAAGCTATCTGAACCCATTTCTATACTTGGTCTTTACCATCGACCTCCCAACTCTAGTGCACAGGGACACGATGTATCTGCAATTCACAGATGACATCACTTAGATCGCCCCTTTGCCCAGAGAGGAAAACAAGGGCGCAGAAAACGCGCACAATAGCCGAAATCAATAACATCAACCGATACAAGCGACGATGGAAGATTAAAACAAACATGGATAAGTTCAAAATCGCACCACTGAGCCTCAGGTCGACGTGGCCCATCATTGTTGAAGAAAGGAGATACAGCTCCTCCACCGGAGGCAACTGTCCTGGGCCTAAAGATCTCCGACCACAGATACTTGAGACACTACACGGAGAGGCGGCACCTGCCAAAGAGCGAAATCTCCAAGTTATTCAGGTTTAGAGATCTTAGCTCGGCCAACATTAGAAAAGTATACCTGATGTACGTCCAGGCTAAGCTTATCTACCCCGCAGTAGTGACTCAAGCGGCCAGAAAGACCTCAATGAGAAAATTCCAACAGGTCCAGAACTCCGCATCTCTAATAATCAACAAAGCCAGAAACCGTGACTACCATCGACAAAGAGATCTTCACACCAAAACTGGGAAGAAAGGTCTGGTCCACCCTGACCAATGTTGTCATTCCGGAAATACAGGGAACAGGTGGCAGACTAAGCGTGCCTGCAAGGCTACAGGAGAAAGTCTCCCGTCGTAGCCACTTCCCGGGCACTAAGCTATGCTGACTTGAGAATATCGCCCCAATGTACACGTAACAGAAACACTGAACACTAAAATCTAACACAGTACGACTCGAAACAAACAAGAAGAAAATAAGCAACAGGACACAAAAACAACAACCAACACGAGGTAAATTGCTGAGTCAAAAGCTAATAAAGGCTTGAAAGCTAAAATATTTGGCCCGAAATAAGTACATCGAAAATTAAAACACAAACAATAAGAATAATACGCTAAGAGCACATAAAGAAACACAAACATGGAAAAACACAACTTACCAAAGACAAACAGGAAAATAAAATAATGAACGTAAAGTGATCCCCTCCCTACTAGGGCAAAATATCCCTCCCTCTTTTAATTTTCACCCACTATTATCTACCACTATACAACCATATTAAAAATTAAGTACACGATCATCATCATCATCATCACCATTCTGTAGACCAGCTCCTATCGGAAGAGGGGGCGAGGATCCTCAAGAACACTGGGCTTGATGCAAAGACCCCTCCACAAGTAGCAGCAAACCGAAACGTGATCTGCCTCAAAGGGGAAAGCTGCGGGGGTGAGCATACGCCTAAAGAGGAGATCACTAAGATCAATCCCTGGGCACAAGTTTGTGAAATAATCAAATTTCACGAACATAACCACGTATTTAAGATTACTTTTGCTACCACGGACATGACCACGAAATCGAGATATAACAAAAAACTAGTATTTAACATGAGAATATCAGGCGAAAACACCCAGCAAGAAAAGGTCAATAGCATTCAGATGTGTTTTGCATGCTACATACTAGAATACCATACTACATCAACCTGCCTAGATAAAGAAAAAATTGTGGTGCAGTAAATGCACCACAGAGGACCACCGTTTCGATAAGTGCGAAAGCACTAAAAAGAAGTGCCTCAATTGCAAAGGAGAGCACCGAAACATGGCTATAAACTGCCTTAAAAGAAGAAAGATTATTAAGAGGAAAGAAGAACAGAGGAAGGCCAAATAAATCACTTACGCCAATGCCGCCGCGAAAAGATGTGGGCCTTTAAAAACATCAGCAACTCCACTAAACTTCTCGTCGACCTAAGAGTTAAGATACGTATCTGTATCACACACGCTAACGTCGCTAATGCGGTTAAGCCAAGCTGCTACAACGAGGCTTTAAATGCCTTACTGAACGACAATGGACAACCTTCAGTGGAAATGCCCGACAACCAAGAGTGCTCGAGGATTTTCAAAGAGACAGTGGCCAGGAGCAACAACCAGGTGAAATCTGGTCTCGAGAAGGCAATCCAAGAAGCCCCTTGATCGGAGAAATCTGTGGATGAGAAGGAGAAAGAAGAAGAAGAATCAGCCTCTTCGGATAGTAAAGAGGGCCCACGCATTTGCACTCGTGCCACGAAGAGCAAATCAAAAACTCCAAGCCCTCCACCGAAGAACGAAAGGCCGAGCCATAGTAAAACCGCTATCCCTACACCACGAAGTGCAATGTACTTGGAATGAAGCTTACTTCAACCGGGCACAGGAAACACGTCGCAGAAAGAATCACCAAGGCCACAGCTGCAGTCAAAACTCTATACATGTTCATAAATCTTCGCCAAAGCAATAAGAAAAAGACCTGCAATGCACTCGTAAGATCGACGCTGCTATAGCCCGCTTCCGCCCTCTTTTGTGTCTCGAAGACACAAAAGAGGCGACTAGAAGTGGTGCAGAACAAATGTGTGTACCTAATTACAGGTACAATCAGGTGAGAAAGAAGACACCAGGAAGAATTGCACCGGGAGGTGGGGTTAAGTCCCATTAACATTGTCATAGAAGAACGGACAAGGAATATGAAGGAACTGGTTAATCGTGAATTGGAGGATGATATCGTCCAAATGATTGACCAGAACAGAAGTGGAATAAGTCGCGCCAAATTTCCGAGCTCCGCTGGGCTTTTAACTGGCGGAGCAGAAGTGCCGTTCTACGCATGAAAATAGAAATGTTTTTACCCTAAACCAAAAAAACCCGACCAAGAAAAAGAAGCCCTAATTATGAAACCTCACCGATTTCTACAAGTATTCACCGAATATTGACAGTAAATTCGCTGATGAAGACCAAACTATAGCGAAGAAGACATCAAAGAAAAACCAAAAGACACGATTTACACTCAGTACAAAATATACAAAATACAGAGACACTAAGCGTAATACTAAAGTAATTTATTACTACAACAGTAAATGCGCATAACATATCCAAGAACATTAATCTTATAGAAGACAAATGGCTTGAACGCCATAATGATATAAACTATCCCAAAGACGACAAAGGAAAAATAAAACAAGAAAATATTTAAAAGCGATAGAACTGATCACTAGGCACTTAGCATCTCTTTGCAGCCTACCACACTTCTCTCTCTTTTCACCATTTGTCTATTTTCCGCTATCTGTCTCCACACCCTTTCTTTGTCCCCTACCCACATCTACCCACTTACATCAATTCATAATTCATTCATTTACCATTCTGCCCGAAGGGGACCTACTGTTAGGTCGAAAGAAGACGTCTCGGCAAATTAAATTATGCCTCTTCCGAGCAATTTTCCTCGTCTAGAGCGATCTGTTGAGACTATAGTGAAAACTATAAGAAAGCTGCAGCCAAAAGTAAACGATGCAGCCGTTGCTGTCGACTTCAATGAATCCTGCATATATATATATATATATATATATATATATATATATATATATATATATATATATGAAAAAACTCACAAAGTGCACGTGAGTCAAAATTATGCAGATACACCCATAAAGAAAAAGTGAAAAACGATTCCGAGTGCTTTCGTCTTTATTCTTAAAGACCTTTTCAAGGAAGGAACAGGAGGCTGGACATACATTGCCTTAAATAGTGGAAGGGGGGGATTAGACTACCCACCTCTGAACCTTACTTAGGGGGTACAAAATCCTGAAAAAAAACTTTATTTGAGGTTTTATGTATGTTGAGATAATGGGGTCTAGCATGGACAAACCTGGGCTAACGATGAAATTTGGGAACGCGTTAATGGAGATACATTCTAAAATATTTCTCGAAATATAATTACTGTATTTTATGACTGGTTTAACACTGTTCCAGTTAATGCTATGGTTAAGATTGTACATATGTAGAAAAAGCGCAGATTGTTCACTATGATTACGTACATTGGCTCGATGTTGCTTAACCCGGACATCTAGTTCTTTCCCGGTTTGTCCATAATAACATTTTTGGCCGTTGTTGCAGCCTATCGTTTACTTAGGCCTCTGGACATAAATGTTATTTTTGAGTACGAGACTACAATTTATCGCATCCTTGTCAAAAATTCCCCCCCTCCCCCCGACCTGGCATTGTCTTTATCCCTTGAAGATTTATATATAGTTGAGAATTTTTCAAACACTTTTTTCAACATAGACACCCTGAAACCTCTAGGTTACTTCACCCGGTTTGATATATAGAAAAACCTTCGTCAGATCTCTTTTTTGCATCTAAATTTGTTTCATATACGAAATGATAGTAAAAAAGCGCCAAAACCCTAATTTTAATACATTTTTTCAACTTCACGATTTGTATGTTTTTTCATTCCAAATCATTCAATAATTCTATTTATTTTTTCTGAACTCTTAAAAAGAACTTAGATAAAAGCTCGAAACATACCAAAAACAGCCCTGCGAATAAAAGTTTCAAATAAACCTAAACTCAAAAACATGAAAGGTTACTTGGCCACTAAGCAAAAAATACATTTTCAAAAATTTCAAAAATTCACCAAGTTAAATTATAGAGTTAAGGATAAAAGTGTAAGTTAATATTGAGGCCTAAGGCTAATAAAAATAACCTAACCAACGGGGAATTTGGGATTACATTCCGTATAAGATTCTGTTTGGTCTTTTAAAATCCAAACCTTTTCTAACTAACTTTGATCTATCATCTCTTAGCAGTAATTTGAAATCAATCATAATTTTATATCTTTAATCGAAAGAAAGTTTCTTCTATCTTCAACGCTGAGGATATTTCTTTACTAAATTCTTTATCGCGCTGCTCAAACCTAATTATATATAAGCCTGACAATAAAAGGAGTGTTGTCCTTATATATATAGCTAATTATATCAATAAAATCAATAATGTAACTGTATGACTCTAATGAATTTAAATGGGTACGTGAGAATGTAATTCAGTATACCATTAAAATTAAAGATAATTTTATAGGTTCTAACGTAAACTTAAAATATTAATAATTGATTTATCAAATATACGAGGGGCGGTCAATAAGTTTTGCAATTCGGATATAAGGAAACGAGATATGAAGAAAAGTGTTTTATTATTTTTCAATAAAACTACCCTCGACTTCAATGCACTTGCGCCACTTGTCCCTGAGGCTTCGAATTCACGACAACCAGAAATCTCCCGACTGCTGTTCAATCCACTCCCGGACGGCGAGTTGGACATCTTCATCGTCCCCAAACCGGCGTCCACGCAGCGCAGCCTTGAGCTGGCGCAATAAAAAGTAGTCGCTCGGGGCCACATCTGGACTGTAGCGGGATGGTTGAGCTCCTCGAATCCGCCCTCGCGCAGGGCAGCTTATGCAACTCTGGCCTCGTGGACTTTGACGACGTTGATGTCGAACATGGGGCGTGAGGTTTCTAGGGACCCAACGGACAGAGACCTTGGTCATGGCCAAATTGTCGTGTATGATGTTGATAACACTTCCAAGTTCTCGCTCGATTTCTTCGACCTTCACCCGTTGATTTTCGAGGATCATCCTCTCGTTGGTCACGTCTGACGGGCGTCCTGGACGGAAGTTATCTTCAACGCCCTCACGACCATGGCGGAACTCCCTATTCCAGCGAGCAATGGTTGCATAGGAAGGGGCGGTGTCGGTGTACACTGCAACCATGCGTTCATGGATCTCTTTTGCATTTTTGTCTTCCTTAGTCAAAAATTTGATCACTGCGCGATGCTCAACCTTCTCCATTGTTTAAAAATTTGTGACTGACGATCTGCGATCAGCTACTGATTCTTAAATAGACGAAGCAGGGGCGTGCGGCTGCAGCTCCTGACTTGTCCTAACACCCCCACAAACAGCCATCCCCCTTTCTCTGTTTTGCCCTACCGATTCGCAAAATTTATTGACCGTCCCTCGTATATAATCAAGTGTTTGTATCTTGGTCTTCTCCTGGATTAGTGAATGAGCTCACTAAACCACATAAACCTCATACAACATCCCTTCATATGTTTTGGGAAAGTATTTATTCCCCATTATTTCTCCATTTTTTGCTGATAGTTATCGAGTTAAAAACGTTCATTCTTTCGTTCAAGAATTAATTCACATTAGTAATGCGGACACACGTTAGTTTTGATGCCGAAAGTCTCTTTACCAACTTTCCTTCAAAGGAAACTATTAACATGTACTTAAATTTTCTTTTCAGAGACGAATTCATTTTTAGGTTCTCCAAAGACCTATTTAAAATCCTCTTAGATTTTCATGTTTGTGAATATTTTTTTTTATACTTTATAATTATTTTTATAAACAGACTGATGGTGTAGGTATGGACGTTTGTCTCTGAGCAACCCTTGATAATTTTTTTTATATATCATTGAAGAATCAATATCGCGAATGTAATTATGATTTTAAGTCTGTATTCTAGCGCAGATATGTCGATGACATGTTTGTAGTGTGTCATTTGAAGAATGACTCTATTAAATTCGTAGACTATTTCAATTCTTGACAATCTAATAGAAGATTTAAGATGGACCATGATGAAGATACTTCTATTTTCGGACCTAAATTTGTCACCTCAGGTTTATCGTGAACCAACAACATGTCGATAAGCTATTTCAATTTTTGCTCTCATAAATTCAAAGTACAAACCATTTTCACATCATTGAATCAGGCTTAATATTTATGTTCTAATTACGACATATTTCATTTTGAATTTAGTTACCATAAGCAATATATATATATATATATATATACTTTTTAAATGGTTAAGCACTTTTGTCTTCTAAATGTAAATAGATTTCTTAAGAGAAAATAAAATGTCTCATCCAGTATATAAGGTTCTTAAAGAAGAATTATTTATAATTTCCCGCTATTTTGGCCACAAAAGTATACTGATAAAATGGGAAAAATCAAAATTTCATAAATGTTAATTTCCACCCGTTAAATGCTAAAATTAATTTTGTCAATCCATTCAAAATATGGTAATTGTTTCAATTCAAGGATCACCTTCCTAAAGAGTTGATTTCTCATTGCATAAACCGTAACCATTGCATCTCTCTAGTGACGTCAGATACGTCGTACAACTGAAGGTTCACTACATAGTCATTTTTCGTAGCACGCGGCCCTATTCTCCCGTATAGGTTTCCTTTAACTACATAAATATGATTCTTTATCCATCTCTGACATTAGTCAAACCTGCGTACCCCCCCCCCCAGGGAAGTTACGAAAGTGACTTAATTATTCTTGAGTCTCCATATATATATATTTAAACTAAAACCTTCCTTTAACAATATTCAGAGCGCCATGAAACTAAATGTTGTATCAAAATAATTTTATTTATCTTTAATTCGTTTCATTGCAAAAATGCGTCTCCGAATTCACAATTAATATATATATATATATATATATATATATATATATATATATATATATATGGTGCGGTTAAGGTAATGGCAAAATTAGACAACTGCTCTGCTTCAGGTCCAGCAGGTGATCCTATCCTCCTTGAACTGGAAGACAACACTTAGGGATGACCCATCCATCAGTGTTGTCTTCCAGTTCAAGGAGGATAGGATCACCTGCTGGACCTGAAGCAGAGCAGTTGTCTAATTTTGCCATTACCTTAACCGCACCAATTTGTCTTGGATATTTTTCCATATATATATATATATGGTAAGGGGAACAATATCACTTTTCCGTGATGCACTTAAGACAAACACGGGATATACCTGTTGCCGGGGAAACCTCCCTCACTCCTCCAAGAGGAAGAGGGGGAATCAGACAAAGGGACCAAACAAAAGAATTCGCGGGAAATAAAAATTAAATGAAAATAATTATTATTTTCTTGTCCAATTTTTCGATTTTTTCATCGGATAAAAGAGGTAAAGAGACCAGAAAGAGGAGATTTCCTTTTCAAAGAAGGCAAAGATCTGGATGAGAGGGTTAACCAATGGGTGGGGTATTAATTAAAAAAAATAAGGGGGGGGGGATTTCTATTCTTCCTGGATTAATATTAAAAGCGGCATGTTGTGTGTGAAGGGCCTCAAAAGACCCCGGGATCCAAGAGTGTGGGTCAAAAGAGATATGCATTGGGGGATAACTACTCCCTATCCTCAACCTCTGATAAGGAGGGGGGGGGGGCACTATTTGGCACTCTGGTGTCAGAAACCTTTTAGCCCGAGGACGATAAGGTCGCGCCTCTAATCAAGAGGGGGCAGGGGTCATGGGGGAAATACAACGGTGGGGGGATGACCTCTGGGGGTAATTAACGAGCGGATTAACAATCGAAAATCCTGATCGAGGGAGGTTGCGCACGTGGCGTTGATCCACCCTCCCCAAATCCACAACCCCCATATGACTCCCTCCCAAAATCCACAACCCCCATAGGAATCCCTCCCGGAATCCACGGCCCCCATAAGCCTCCCTCCCCGATCCTTCATACATTCCTCACAGGTAGAGCACTGAGCCTCGCTCTTCTCCCACCCTGGCACTCCCTCTCGCTTCCTCTCCAACATTGGCACTCACTTTCGCTTCTTCTACTACCCTGGCACTCACTCTGGCTTCCTCTCACACTCTGGCAATCACGCTCGCTTCTTTTTACACCCTGGCACTCAATCTCGCTTCCAATCCCACCCTGGCACTCAGTCTCGCTTCTTTTCACACCCTTGCACTCACTATCGCTTCTTTTCACACTCTGGCACTCAATCTCGCTTCCAATCCAACCCTGGCACTCAGTCTCGCTTCTTTTCACACCCTGGCACTCAATCTCGCTTCCAATCCCACCCTGGCACTCAATCTCGCTTCCAATCCCACCCTGGCACTCAGTCTCGCTTCTTTTCCCACCCTGGCACTCACTCTCGCTTCCAATCCCACCCTGGCACTCAGTCTCGCTTCTTTTCCCACCCTGGCACTCAGTCTCGCTTCCAATCCCACCCTGGCACTCAGTCTCGCTTCTTTTCACACCCTGGCACTCACTTTCGCTTCCAATCCAACCCTGGCACTCAGTCTCGCTTCTTTTCACACCCTGGCACTCAATCTCGCTTCCTCTCCCACCCTGGCACTTACTACCCTTCTTCGTTCAGTATCCTACAAGTGTGAGACCTCCACACGGTGCTCAATATAAAATTACACCTCCCCCCCCGTTGGACCTTCAAAATATGACGCACCCCCGTATCCCCCAAATAAGATTCCCCTTTGGAACCAATTCCCTGATTGCCACAAAACCTGACCCCCCCCCTCTTTCTCCTGTATATGAATAACTAACAAACGATGGGAGGTTGGGGGGTGTGTGTGGGGGGGTACCCTTCTATGATCCTCTTAACTCCATCACTTTTGCTACAAATTAAACCTCAATCCCACCCTCCTCCTTAACCGGTTGTCATAGCAACAGTTTAAGGTGTGCCTGAGTGACCGCTGTTAATCGACTGACCAACGTCAAACGACTGTATTCCATTCAAAATTGATCTGTAGGCTACAGTCACTCGCATGGCCGTTCGCCCTCAACCATGCCCTATGAAAGGGGTCATGGCTACCCATTGCCATGGTAACCGTTCGCCAATATTGACCTCCCCATTTTCCTTCCGATCCTTTTGACCAGTAATTACCACAAATGCCACCGGAATCGAGTTCTGTATCCAAGGGTTGGTCAATGGATCGCAAATTTCTGAATATAAATCACCTCGTAATTAATGGCCGGCGATTATTGACTTAACTTCTGGTCCCCTCTCGTTAAATTGGTCAATCAAGACTGATTTCGCCTCGATTCCGTCCATTAATTAACGATTGACCAAAATGAGCTGCTGCTGCAAATTGCTTTTATCGAAGGTGATAAAAAAGTAACGTTCGTTAGTCAGTATGAAGGTTAGTCATCATGCCGGTCATTCTATCTGAAGGTTAGTCAATATGAGCGCTAGGTAGTTAGTGTGGTAGTTTATCTGCACTTTTGTCAACTTTTGGTCGAGTCAATCTTAGTGCTCAGTGACCTTGAGGGTTGGTCAATCGAGGCTAAGTCAGCATACGGCTCATTCTATCTGAGGGTTAGTCAATATGAGAATTAGGTAGTCATTGTGGTAGTTCACCTGCAGGTTTATTTACTTTTAGCCCAGACTTCAGCCACCATGAGGGCTAGTCAATTCAGGGGTTTGCCATTCAGATGGTTAGTCAATCCTCCTCGTTGAGATATCAAGAGCGGAGAAATCTTGGCGATCGATCATAAAATAGACCTGTTTCAAAATAGGGCGAATTATGGCAAGGGTGGCGGACAGAAGGGAGGCCGGAAGTATTGTAAGAGTCACGCCCCATCTTCCAGTACCATTCACGAGCAGACGGTACTGCAGTGGTGGGTTGAGATGCCATCCACGCAATATCCGTATTCCGCCTATGCTGCTTCTGGCGAGGCTTCCCATAGTCCAGTTTTAGCCCCGAGATGTTAAGTCACAGGGTCCCACTGAGACTTTAGGCCTGAGATGTTAAGTCTCAGGATCCCACTGAGACCTTGTCCCTGAGATGTTAAGTCTCAGGATCCCACTGAGACTTTGGCCCTGAGATGTTAAGTCTCAGGATCCCACTGAGACTTTAGCCCTGAGATGTTAAGTCTCAGGGTCCCACTGAGACTTTGGCCCTGAGATGTTAAGTCTCAGGGCCCTACTGAGACTTTGGCCCTGAGATGTTAAGTCTCAGGGCCCGACTGAGACTTTGGCCCTGAGATGTTAAGTCTCAGAGTTCCACTGAGACTTTGGCCCTGAGATGTTAAGTCTCAGGGCCCTACTGAGACTTTGGCCCTGAGATGTTAAGTCTTAGGGCCCCACTGAGACTTTGGCCCTGAGATGTTAAGTCTCAGAGTTCCACTGAGACTTTGGCCCTGAGATGTTAAGTCTCAGGGTCCCACTGAGACTTTGGCCCTGAGATGTTAAGTCTCAGAGTCCCACTGAGACTTTGGCCCTGAGATGTTAAGTCCTAGGGTCCCACTGGCTCGGTTGCTCATACTACATCCAAGCCTCCATCACACACACCAAACATACACCGCCACATTGAAGTGCGCATCATCCAACTCATTTTTGAAATCCCAAAATCTACAGCCCCACGTAAGGGTGGATGTGAAGTAGAACCGTCTACAGTCGGCGTAGTTGATCGAAGCTGCCGGCATTAAGCCAAAGGATAAATGTAGGTAGATGCATTGTAAGGGTGGAGTCGAACTTGACAGAGATGGATTGATTTGAAATGTGTAATGTTAGACCTTTTATTAATCGCGAAGATTTCCAGTCAAGTGGGAGAGAACGAATAAATAATCTATTATAGTAGGGCCTTTTCACAGTTATTAATAGTAACAGTTGAATTGATTTGTGTGGAAGATCAAAAATATCTTCAATGGCGTCGTCATTCCTTCCATAACGATTGCTCCTGCTTCAGAAAATGTTTGGGAGACGAACATAACCACAAAACTATTCAGACTAAATATTATATATGAGCACTCAAGAAGTACTGAATTAGAGGCCATTTGAGACGCCGAGATCCACTTGAAACCACTCCGAGAAAGGAGAGGAGGGTAGATGTGGGGGAAAAAAATCGAATATCAATTATTCGCAGCGTTGATTTTTAATATTCATTTTTTAAAGAATATTTATCAATTTTATTCTGGCACGTCATTACTAAGAGGGTACATTCACATATTTAAGAGTCGAAGGGTGTAAATTATTCCATAATATAGAGAAGTGTAATGTAATGCATTTAAAAAACCTAAAGCCACGGGTATTAGTCGAGCATTCTAAAAGTTTTGTCCCCATTTAGAATGTCTGATAAACCTGAATGGAAAATCGGACTTGAAGTTTATTTATTGTTGATTATTATTCCAAAAGTGTATTTCCAAATCCAAAAGGATTCCATCCCATTTCGTTAAAAGACGTTGGATTTGAATCACGAAAACTTTTCTACTTCGCTTCGCCATTTTTGTAAAGTTTTTGTCTCCTAAAATATTGATCCGACTTCGATAGCATCTGAGTGGCTGTTATGATATCTGTTATTGTAGTTATTTCATGGATACCTTTTGATAGTGGAAGATATCTATCTTTATTTGTCTATTCTATTCTATAAAAGTCAAAGAAACACGGTCACAACTTGAGGAATAAAGATTCATAAAAAATATGAACTTAGGAACATATGAAAAGTCCATAACAAAGGAAAGGGACTACTTATGGCGATGCGAACTATGAAAGGCTATAAATTTCCCAGAACAGCAATGTCTTGCAACAAAGACCCCCTTTAAGAAAACAAGCATCTAAAGGTATTGGGTCAGGTACACTGTAACCATTCAATTTAGCTACAGTTAACTTATATCATATGGAGGAATCTTTCCTGATCATAGATGAGGTTCCATCATTCCTCTCACGCTACGACTTAGTCTAGTTAAATCGACGCTTACGGAATTCAGGCGAAGATTGGTTGTGGCTAGTTGGAGATAAGTTCCGATTTGGGGCAACTTTGCAAGGGCTACATGTAACGCACCGTGGTTTGGACCTCAGGTTAAATTTTAGGCTCATCACTACAATCAATGTCAGACAATGCAAATAGTAGAAAAACCAAAACAAAAATACAACCATCGCTTAAAAGCCCTATCTTCATAGAGGGTCAAAGATGAAAAGATGATTGGGCACTAATTTCAGAGATTCCATTGACTAATCATCTTCATAAGCCTGACTAGCTAACTACAAGGTACATGCCAAGGGGTGGTCAACCTTTTGAATACAC
Organism: Ceratothoa steindachneri; assembly: GCA_963969495.1. Classification (NCBI taxonomy): domain Eukaryota; kingdom Metazoa; phylum Arthropoda; class Malacostraca; order Isopoda; family Cymothoidae; genus Ceratothoa; species Ceratothoa steindachneri. The sequence goes on along the minus strand of OZ018333.1, from coordinate 8,270,922 downwards.
GGGCCAAAGTCAGGTAAATATTTTTTAAGCTACATTTGTGTCATTGGGAATAATGAATAGTTTTATTTAAAAGTTTTAGTTTTCAACATTAACTTAGTATATTTGATGTTTTTTTTGTATTGCATTTTCTCTTTGTTGTAACTCGTCCTAATAATGATGATAATAATAATGGATTTCATTAACGCGAAATCAGAATCTAAGCCTTTTGATGAATTGGGGCTTCCATTTCTTCAAGTTGCGTTGGCATCGCGTGCCTAAAAATAATCCAAGCGTGTCTCTTTCTCGTGTCATAGATCCTCCCCCCCCTGGTCAAGATAACGTTTAATTAAATATTTTTAGTATTTTGTACTCTGAAAAAAAACAGATCTCTTTTTGTTAAGTTTAACTAATGTTTACAACCAATGCCCTCTACATATGCTGCCTGTTGGGGGGTCAATGATGCTTAGAAGAGTAGAACAGGGCCACACCTATTCTTAAAGAGTAGAACAGGGCTACATGCACTCTTAATGAGTAGAACAGGGCCATATCTACCCTTAAAGACTAGAAGAGGGTTTCATGTAATCTTGAACAAGTCTAGAAAGAGGCCATAGGCACTTCTTTGTTAAGATCTCTAAGTCATAAACATCGAAGAAGCAAAAATAACACAAATACACAAAATGCAAACAAAAATTAAGTAAAAGAGGAAATTAAAGGCTATGTTGCAGGAGGGGGGAGGGGTGGTATCGAAGTATTTTCTATGTTCATGTTTCCCTGTCGTCCTCCCCCCAAACTAATAATTTTACCCACACACATTTCCTCAAAAGAGTTTTTTGACGCTAAAGGGGATGGGGTAGGGCGAAAAGGGACACGAGAATAAGTGATTGAGACAAAAGGGATATGAAGATAAGGTGATTGGGACAAAAATGGAGCCGAGAATAAGTGATTGCGGAATAGACGGACATGTGGATAAGTAATTGGTGTCCCAAAATGGGTAAGAGAGAAGGGATTTATGCAAAAACAGACATAATGATAAGCGATTGGTGCAAAATACGGATATGATAAGTGATTGCGGCAAAAAACGGACATTACAATGTCATTGCGGAAAAAACCGGAAATGACAATGTTATTGCGGCAAAAAACGGACATGACAATATCATTGCGGCAAAAAACGGACATGACAATGTCATTGCGGCAAAAACGGACATTACAATGCCATTGCGGCAAAAAACGGACATTACAATGTCATTGCGGCAAAAAACGGACATTACAATGTAATTGCGGTAAAAACCGGACATGACAATGTCATTGCGGCAAAAACCGGACATTACAATGTCATTGCGGCAAAAACCGGACATTACAATGTCATTGCGGCAAAAACCGGACATGACAATGTCATTGCGGTAAAAACCGGACATGACAATGTCATTGCGGTAAAAAACGGACGAGTGGATAAGTGATCGGTGCAAAAACCGGATACGAGAGAAAGTGATTTGTGCAAAGAACGGACATCAGGGTAAGCGGGGAATAAAACCGGGGGATAAAGGTGAAACTAAATAATTTGGGTAAAAAAAAACACTGAAAAAAAAACAAACCCCCAAACACTTACCAATCTACTTAAATTATAAAGGCCCATGGCTGACCGCAGGGATCGCTTTATACTAAATAGTCTTAGGGGGGGGGGTAGTTTCAAACTGAGGGATTAATCTACCAAAAAGCTTAGTTCAAAAAGTCTCTCTACCTCTATCTATAATCTACCACATTTAAAAAAAAAAGGAGGGAGAATTTTAATGCTTACGGGGGATGAGTTGAACATAAAGGGGAGGAATAATTTAGCTAATAAAAACAAGTCTCAATTATCTACGTCACTAGTCTGATTTAAAAACAAGAATCTACCAATCCGTTCGACTTTTAATAACCAAAAAAACAACACATATCAAACAAAACACACACAGATGCCTGTGTACGCGTTTAATAATACAACAACCAAGCAGAAACAACACGGGTATAAAAAAAAAAATGCCCACCCTAAAGATATTACGAGGCTTTTCTCATTTACTAGGCCTACAGAAATATGCTAGAGCTCTTCGCTTGTGGTGAGGGATCCCGCTGTTCTTTCCAAGAATTTCACCCCCCCCTTCAAAGTCCATAAAAAGAAGAACAACCGAAATTGCGGATTGACACCAACACTCCACCACAAACGTCTGCGACTGACTGAAGCGGCGGAGGAACAATTCGTCCTTTAAGGACTGCTGGGTCGCCCGTATAGGCTAGCCACCCAGAGACACTACCACGGGTGGCAATGTAAATATTCCCCCATCATTCTAATTACTACTCCTAGTCTCTAATTACCACTCCTATAGTTTAATCGCCACTCGAGGGAGATGGCGGATATAATTTCCAATGCTTAAGGAAAATTCCGTCTCGAAAATAAAGATGGACGGCGCATTTATGCTGCCGAAGAGGAAGCTCGTTCGAGGAGAATCGGGGCACTTCGTTTCTGCGCCGAGCGGGGGCGCTTCAAACCATCCCACGGAGGGAGCCCGAAAAGCATGAGGGGGGGGGGGGTGTAAGGCATCCTGGTAGTCTCAAAATTGAACCCTAGGGAACTACTATTATTATTATTATTACCACAAAAAGAATAATAAATCCCGCCTAAGAAGATCTTCTGGGGTCATGATAGGTTCGAATCCTTCGAGATATCCGTGGGCCCCCGTGGGGAGGGGGGGGGGGGGGAAGGGCCACCCTCCGAGACCAAACACGGATCTCCCCCCCCCCCCCCCCCTCCCATTCTCTGGCAGCCCTGTCCCGTTTCTTTAGAGAGCAGAGAGTCGCTCTCGCCGTGAGAGGGGAGAGATATTGATCGGGCTGCGGGGGGAGAGAGAGAGAGAGAGAGAGAGAGAGAGAGAGAGAGAGAGAGAGAGAGAGAGAGAGAGAGAGAGAGAGAGAGAGAGAGAGAGAGAGAGAGTGTGTGTGTGTGTGAAAGTGAATGTGTGTGTGTGTGAGAGAGAATGAGCGTGCGTGTGTGTGTGTACCTTATAGACGCTACGATCCTTAACGAGAAGGTGGCTTTTTTTTGGGGGGGGGGGGGGGCGGACCCCTTCACCCTTCTTTTTTATGTTCTTTTCCATTAAGAGTTCGAGGGAAGTGGAGGGTAAAGCGAGGAAGACTCTCCCCATCCATCTCTCTCTCTCACTCGCCACGGTGGGTATGAAAAGTTGAAAAATACCCATTCCATTAAAAGACAACGAGGAATTTTGGTACCGTCTTTTGAATTCAGAGTTCATTATTATTAGTTTCTGATAACTTTATCTTATCTTTTTTCAAATTTTTCTACGCTATTAAATAAGTATCTCCGCAACTGGTTCCAGAGATTAACTATTGTTTGAGAATAAAATCCAAACTTAGGAAGAAATTCCACGCCATTGTTACGTGTAGGATTTTTTTTTATTCTTGTGGCTACAACTGTGATGTGGAATGGTTTGCCTAGTACTGTTGTGGAGTCTACTCATCTCCTACCATTTAAGAGGGGAGCTAACTCATTCTTATTCTCTGCTGACATCACCTGATTTCCGGTGGGGTGTTTTTTTCTTCTTGGTATTTAATCTTTAATCCTCTTTTGTCTCTATCGTATTTTTATTTGCAGACTGATCTCCTTCTGGAGCCCCTTGGGTTTATAGTCTTTTGACTTTTTCCATGGGGGTGGTCAGCTCAAGATTTAAAGAAAGATTGAATGGTTCTCATTATCTATTGCTCTAAATTTTTTAAAAAAAACTTCAATTAATTGTTATTTCATACGTCTAGTTTCCAAGCGGAGTAGATTTAACCGTTCTAGCTGCGTTTCTTTATGTGGTTTCTTAGAGATGGGATTAGCTTAGTTGCCCTCGCTTGCAATTTTTCCAATCTTTCAATATCTTTTCTCTAATAGAGAGATCAACTTGTATCCTCTATTTTGGATGGGGTCTTATCAATACGTTATACGTGTTTAAAATTATTTTCTCGTTTTTTAAACTGAATAACCTTTTAAGGCCACTGAATATTTTTAAAGCCTTCTTACCTACCTTTATGCATTGCTGCGAAGATTTAAGATCGCTTAATCATAAATGCCGAGGTCTTTTTCTTTTATTGTTACTGCCATTGTCTGTCAACTAACTTTTATTCGGGTCTGCGATTCTTATTACTAACCTGTATTATTTTGAATATTTTTTCTAGATCTAATTTCAAATCCCACTGCAAGAACCAAGTAGCAACATGATCAATATCATTTTGAAGATCTTTGATATCCTCTTCACTAATTATACTCTTACCAAACTTAAGTCATTAGCAAAGTTTGGACACTAAACGAATGTGTATATTGCTTACATAAATTATAAATAACAAGGGGTACTTGACCAAACCCTGTGGAACTCTGCTAGTAACATATGTTAAATCGGATGCTATTTCATTTATTACTACTTTCTGTCTACGGTCAATCAGCTAGGTTTCAATCTAATTTGTTATTTTTCAGAAAATTCATAATCCTCTAATTTTAGACATTAATCTTTGTGTCTCTTTATCAAAAGCTTTTTGAAAGTCAAAATACAAAGCATCAAGTGAACTTGTGTTATCGTAAATTGAATTTATAGAATGGTAAAATTCTAAGAGATTAGTTAAACATGATCTATGTTCCTGAAACCATGTTGTGAGTCACGCAATAATCCGTTCAGTGCTAGATGTTCACTATTTTTTCCGCAATGAGGCTTTCGCGTATTTACCCTACAATAGACCTCTAGCTTATGGGCAGATAATTCCTGGCTATATTTTTTAACCTTTTTTATATATTGGCGTTACATTACCTAACTTACAATTTTCAGGGACAATTCCAGTTTTGAGAGAAAAAATTTAAGACTTTCCTTAGTTGTTTGTGTGGATCTAATACCAATATTTTTAGTTCTAGAACTGTGCTTGTTTGAATCTAACATCGATGTTTAGGTTCAAGAACTATACTGGTTTAGGGTTGGACGTTTGTATGGTAATTAATTGGAAAATTTGGAAGATATCTGGAGTTTCAAAGGGTTTACCAAACGGCAGATTTTAATCACCAGGACACAGTTTACTGCTTGGTTCTTTTTCCTGCCTTGAACATTTAGCTCGGGAATGATGTATTAAAATCAAGATGCTACGCCATTCTGGGGCATGGCATGTAATTTCTGCGTTAATGATACAGCCTGATAGGAGTTCCAATTAGTTTGGGTCACAGGGTCAGTCTTGGCTTGAGGGTCACTCAGATATTGGGAATCGGCTTGAGCTCTGAGGCATTTCCAGGCCTTGGAGCCAATAATTAAACTCCTCGACGTCTGATCTACTTCATGAGTATTTTTAACATATGGCACATGGGTCCTACATGCTAATATGCGCGTGGGTATTCACCGAATTGATCTTACTCACAGATGATCTTCTGTGGCTCCAAGGTTTTGAAATCAGAGTTATCCTTCTCTTAGGTGGACTGCCTGTCATCATGGCTACGAGCTCCAACTATCCGTCTCCACCGTGATACCCAGTCATGGAGGTAATCTCCCTAGTAAATAGTGTCAGCTTTTTTTAAAATAGAATCCGGGCGGAGATTCGAACTGCCGCCCCAGCGATTGACAGACAAGCGCGCTAACCACTATACTAGCCTGACATTATATTCTTATTTGTTTTTCGCACTGGTGTTTTATTGTGGGGATAGGGGAGATCAACCACATCCGTGGATGATCTTAGGATGCTTTACAGTTCGCACCATGCAGGAGTTTAAGTAGCATTTTCCCTCCCTTCTCCTGACACGCCAATTCCTAGAAGGGCCAAATTGTACGAAATTATATTTATTTCAAAATAAAAACATTTGTACTCTTTCAATATTTTTCAAAATTTGTACTTTTGCCAGAGGTTAACCTTTCCTTGGTCTTTATCCATTTGAGTATTGGTTTCCTTGCGAATTCCCTTGCCAAGAGGCAGTTGTCAGGAAGTCCAGAACTCACAGTGTTCGCATATGCACTCAAACTTGCTTTCAACTTCTACCCTACTGTCCCTAACAATTATGATGTGAACTCTACAGGATGAGGCAGTTTCGGTGCCTTTTATACACATCGAGACGTCCTGAAATCTTAAGCTTCGCGGCGTCTTGACGATTCCTGTGACGTCATTTTCCAATGATCATTCTCTTCGGCAAATAGCACACCTTGACAAATGGTACTGGCGGTTGGACATGTGTCTTTGTGTGTGACAATCCCTAACGAATGATGGCAATGCTGTCAGGAGTCGAGGTCGAACCCTACAGCTTTAAATTTCCGCTGAAAAGCACTGCACTCACCCATAAATTTGCCCATGCTAACAATAATACAGCGGAATTGGGCTGGTTAGTTGATTACACTGTATAGTAAATTGCAGTGTCAAGAAAAAAACATAGATCTCATGTGCATTTTATTATGAAGTTAAATGTGCTGAATTCGGATTTGATAACAAAGATTTCACATTACGGAACATTTTCTTGTAAATTGCCGTTTTAATAATTATACAATTAATACCGATTTCCACGATACCATAAATGTATTTCACTCCCCAAATCAGATTAATAAATTCATGAATATATAATGAATCAGCATTTTTGTTAGCATTATACAAGGTATTAACCAACACTTTGGTATTTACTTCTTTGTTTGTAAGACGTTTCAAGTGTCTCACGCTTCAAGTTCCAGCAGAAGTCAGCCAGCATAGCAGGGCTCCATTTTATCTTATACCTGTTTTCCATAGACGCTATAATTTGATGCACTCTCTCTCTCTATGTTCATCATTCACATCTCCTGCATTCTCTGCGAAGAAGGACAGATGAGAATGAAGAAAGTGGATCTTCAGTGACATATTGGGATGAAATTCAAATTAATCCAAATTAATGAAAATTTATTCGTTTAAATTGTAATTTTCATTTGCCTGTTGTTGTTGTTGTTGTTGTTGTTGTTGTTCTTCTTCTTCTTCTACTTCTCATTTTTCTACTTTTTCTTCGTTTCTTTTAAGAGGTAGGTGTATGCGAAGACGTCACTCCCATTATTGTGGTCATTCGTCACCCCTTTATTTACACCCACACAAATAAATCATCACCCCCTTCCCCCTCTCTCCCATCCCTCCCAGCAATAAATCCAGCCAAGAGACCATCCCCCCTTTATGTTCAATGTCAAGGGCATCTCACTCTCCCCATCCTTATTTGCCCCCACCCCCTGGCACCCCTGACCTTCAAGGAGCCAGATTTTGGCACCGAACTTAAGCTGGCACCAATTGCGCCCCCTCCTTCTACTGGCACACTCCTGAAAGGGCCCACGCGTAAGGAAGGAGGGGGGGGGGGTACATGCATACACACATACATACATAAATACATACATGAAGTTATAATTGAGATTTGATTTTGTTCGTTTCGTTATTGGGGATTTTTTTATTATGGGATTTTTGTTAAGAGGTTTGGTGTCGGTAATCTTATAATACCGGTTTTAGATTATCGGGTTTTGTTATTGATGATTTTATAAACCAGGTTTTGTCGCTTAGGAGGTAGTAGTGCTGAATTATGATGCAAGTTTTGTTATTATGCTTTCTACCTTCGGAGATTTTATAATACCGGTTTCATCTCTTAGAATCTAGGTAATGGGATTTATAATACCGGTTTTCGGTTTTTGCTTTTTGCTATCGGTAATTTTATAATACAGATTTGGACTTTGGGAATTATTATTATTTTGGATTCCCTTATTACCATGTTTTGGTTATTCATAGTTTGCTTGGGTTGTTCTTTGTCATTTTTATGGATTGATTTGATTGAATGTTGTTTTTATAGATCTTCTATCACCGGTTGTGACATTCCAAGCCCACGCCATAACACAATCACTCATACTTTTTCAGCACTTCACTCACTAAATCTATAATCCAGCTGCCTTCCCAATCACCAGACCTCACACAAGACCGGCAACCTCTTGTATGGCTATCGGTTTAATACCCTGGTATAGTGCCTGGTATACAAACATATTCAAAGTCGCTTCATCTTCCTAATACCCTGGTATTCAGAGTCGCTTCATTTTCCTAATCCCCTTGTACAGTGCCTGGTATACAAACCTATTGAAAGTCGATAAGGTTCCTAATACCCTGGTACAGTGCCTGGTATACAAACCTATTCAAAGTCGATACAGGTTCCTAATACCCTGGTACAGTACCTGGTATGCAAACATATTCAGAGTCGCTTCATCTTCATAATGCCCTTATACAGTGCCTGGTATACAAACCTATTCAAAGTCGATACAGGTTCCTAAAACCCTGGTTCAGTGCCTGGTATACAAACATATTCAGAGTCGCTTCATCTTCTTAATGCCCTTATACAGTGCCTGGTATACAAACCTATACAAAGTCGATACAGGCTACTGATACCCTAGTATAGTACCTGGTATACAAAACTATTCAAAGTCGATACAGGTTTCTAATACCTTGGTACAGTCCCTGGTATACAAACATATTCAGAGTGGCTTCATCTTCCTAATGCCCTTGTACAGTGCCTGGTATACAAACATATTCAGAGTCGCTTCATCCTTCTAATGCCCTTGTACAGTGCCTGGTATACAAACCTATTTAAAGTCGATACAGGTTCTAATACCCTGGTACAGTACGTAGTATACAAACATATTCAGAGTCGCTTCACCTTCCTAATGGTATTGTACAGTGCCTGGTATACAAACCTATTCAAATCGATGAAGGTTCCCTAATACACTGGTAGATTACCTGGTATACAAACATATTCAGAGTCGCTTCATTTTCCTAATGCCCTTATACAGTACCTGGTATACAAACCTATACAAAGTCGATACAGGTTACTAATACCCTGGTACAGTATCTGGTATACAAACCTATTTAAAGTCGATACACGTTGCTAATACCCTGGTACAGTGCCTGGTATACAAACCTATTCAAAGTCGATACAGGTTACTAATACCCTGGTACAGTACCTGGTATACAAACATATTCAGACTCGCTTCGTGTTCCTAATGCCCTGGTACAGTGCCTAGTGGACACTGTAAGCGACAAATTATTATAAAATTCAATAAAGAACTCTGGCCACCTAGTTTTAACTCTTTATCGTCCTCATGTACCTATTTCATATCCCTGGTGTTCATTCACACAACTCTTCCCCTCTTGATTTCTCACATTTCTTCTTTCCTTCCAGAATAACTTCCTGTTCCTCTCCAGTTCATCCTTCATCTTCCCTCCAATTAGCTGCTTTCATACTCAAGTGAATCACATATTTTAATACTCTCTTCATCATTCATTCATTCATCGTCATCTCCTTGACTTTCTCATTTACAATATTATGCATGTGTAAGTAGATAGGCCTCCGGTTCCTCCTCGATTAGATGTGTACTAGTAACCAACCCGCGATTTCTCTTTCCCGTTCGAGTAGGCTCAAATGATGCCTTTGCCCCCCCTGCCCTTATTATGAAGTCCTTTGGAGCAGCGATTGACCGCTAGCATTCCTATGATGACGAGACTTATTAACCTCGCATCGTTCTAGGCCTACATAATTTGGATGCATGGGAGAGTCAAATCATTGAATTTTCAATTGGCTTACACAAAACGCCATCTCAGCCACTTTCACTCTTCGCCAAGTGCCAGCCTTTACCGCCCGCCTCCAAAGTTTTTCATTCAAGCGAGTTGCGGTCAATTGACTTAAGCAACTAAGAAGAATTCCTACCTGACATTGATAATAATAAGTAATATAAGTGGAGTGTATTTGTCTAACCAAACGCTTAACCTTAAAATTGCTTCGCATTTGCTATATTTCCTTACTTCTCTTGTTTTCAGGACAATGTACACAAGAAACTTAAAACAATTAAATCAACAACGATGCTTATAAGGCGAATAGATAATAAAGGAAACGGATGATAAGACAAATACATGTTACAGGTAGAGTAATGATAATAAAACAACCGAAATGGAAATAGGAAGAATGCCTTACCAATAGAAAAGACAAAAGATTGACTACAGAAATAAAAATTGGAACTATTTATACACAAAAAGAGCGAACGATGTTAGTAATAACCCACCCTTATAATTAAAAATATAAGTAAATAAATGGAATGGGAAATATATAGTAAAATAGAATGAATATGATGAGGTGGAGAAAGGCAGGAGATATTGCTCTAAAAGACTTCAGGAGATGAAAGACAAATATTTGAAACCAGAACGTTTGTACACATTAAGAGATCTATGCAGGCGACCTCGTCGGTTTTAAAGACGGAGTCGCCTCAATGGTAGGTATAGACGGAGTCGCCTCAATGGTAGGGATAAATGGAGTCGCCTCAATAGCAAGTAAGTTATAGATAGAGTCATCTTATTTGTAAGTATAGATAGAGTCGTCTTACTGGTAGGTATTTATGAATTCATGTAAATTGTAGGTATTGATGAAGTCATCTTAATGGTAGGTAAGGATAGAGTCACCTCAATAGTAGGTATAGATGAAGTCACCTCAATGGTAGGTATAGATAAAGGTACCTCAATGGTAGGTATAAAATCGGATTAAGAAAGATAGTAATATTCAGTACTTTAATGGATTTGGGTGGTTATGGTTGAGATATGGATGTTGTGGAGTGATTAATGATGTTAAAGCTAACTCACTCGGTAGCCCTGTAGTTATGTTTGTCCTTGTAGACTCCTGGTAGTGATAACCTTTCGCACGGTTCGTAACCAACCTCGTAGGGTTATGAAAATTAACGGCCGTAGAAGGACGGCAGAGACCAATAATTCCTCTCCGTGGAACAACGTAAGACTTTTCACCTGGGTTAGTGCTCTTGGGTACCACAGATCCCGACCAGAACGAGACACAACACATACCAGCAGTAATTGGCAAGATATAATGATAATAATGGGGTAATTATTACTAGTAAAACCGTTCCTAAGCATTTGCAACAATATGTTTCTCGAGGAGCACATACAGTACTTAAACCTTGAGGCACAGCACTTACCTGAGCCTTGACTGCGGACAGGTGAACCTTATTGAGTCTGAGGTCGAATCTCTTCATGCTGATATCCTCCTGCAGCTCGTTGGCCTTGTGGTACAAGGACGACTCGAGGTTTCTGAAAGCGACCGAGACTATCAGGCACTCCAAGGGGCACAAAAAGGGCCAAGTAGAGAGGGTAATGTAGTGCCAGATCCAAGGGGGGGATGATGGTGCCTAATTCAACTAGTGAAGGTGTTCCTAACCTAATTTGACACTGGTGTCTAATTTCAATTGGTACTAACCTAGTTTTGCTCTGAGAGCCAAAATAAAGTTGCACTAAGTGCCTAAGATGATTCACACGCTGAATAGAAGTGGTACTAGGGGCCTAAGACGTTCGAATCGGGATGGTACTAGGTGCCTAAGACGATCGACTCGCAATGATACTAGTTTCATAAGACGATTGACTCGGGTTAGTACTAGGTGCCTAAAACGATTGACTCGCGATGGTACTAGGTACCTAAGACGATTGACTCTGGATGGTACTAGGTGCCTAAGACAATTGACTCGCAATGGTACTAGTTGTCTAAGAATATTGACTCGGGCTGGTACTAGGTGCCTAAAACGATTGACTCGCGATGATACTAGGTACCTAAAACGATTAACTTGGGTTGGTACTAAGTGAAAAGACGATTAACTCGGGATGGTACTAGGTGCCTAAGAGGATTAACTCGGGATGGTAATAGGTGTCTAATAAGATTGGCTTGAGATGGTACTAGACGATAGACTTGGGTTGGTATTAGGTGCGAAAGACAATTTGACACTTTCAATCGAAGTGAAACTAGGTGACAAAGACAAATGACACGTTTAATCGAAGTGACACTAGGTGCCAAAGACAAATGAAACGTCCAATCGAAGTAACACTAGGTGCCAAAGACAATTGACACGCTCACTCAAAGTGACACTAGGTGCCAAAGGAAAACCTATACGCTCACTCGAAATGAGACTAGGTGGCAAAGAAAAATTGACACGCTCACTCTGAGTTAAACTAGGTGCCAATGACAAAATTGACAAGCTCACTCTGAGTGACACTAAGTGCCAATGACAAATTGACACGCCCACTCGGAGTGACACCAGGTGCCAAAGACAAATTGACCCTGTACATCTAAGTGTCATTAGGTGTCAACTTAAAATGGCACAGTAATTCGGAGTGGCACTTAAGCCGGCTTGGCACGAGAACCAGACCAATCTTGTGCTTCACTCCATTCGCCACTTGAGCGCCATTCATAAAAAAAGGGCCGAAACCAGGGAATGTGGAATAAGGATGCTATTATCCCTAGTGTCGAGGCACGGGGGTTCGAAACCAGCGAGCGAGCACACAAAACTCGCACTAGTGTCACTAGATGGTTGCTGCCCACTGGCTGATACGCTGATACTCATCGCCGTGCGTAGGAATGATCCCAACACGCAGTCACTCCTCGTCCCGTCTTCACGGCGCAACATACACACTCTCACCTCCCTGTCCGAAGAGGTGCCCGCAACGTAGGGGGCCATAGGGGCTCTGCCACCCCTGGTTGGTGTTAAACATAGGAACCTAGACCCCCTCCGCCGAGGGAAGGTGCCATCGAGGTAGATAACGCTGGTTATTCTGATCTTTATGTACATTTAATTATCTGGAGTTTCTCTCCCTCGGTGCGAGAGAAGGATGACACAACTCATCCCTTAAATACCCTTCTACCCAATCTACTTCCCGATTCGTCTACTCCCTCAGAGATCCTCTTCTACCCGACCTACTCATTCTACTCCACTTCCCCGTCTTAGGTTCAGACGACCCCACCCCTCATCCACTCCCTATCCTCCTCACCTATATAGTACACACATAAACACATACACACATACGTACAGGTACACACGCATAAATATATACATGCATACACGTACACATTGCATACCTACCCACCAACATAAACATACATACATAAACAGACAGACATACACATATATACATAAAAACAAATAAGCATACATTCATACATAAATATACATACATGAACAAACACTCATACATACATAAATAAACAAACAAACAAATATATATGCATAAACCAACCAACAAACATACATACATAAACCAACCAACAAACCTACATACATAAACAAAAATACATACATAGATACATACATGCATTAATACATACATACCCACATAAACAAACAAAAACAAACAAACATACACACATACATATACATACATACATAAAAGCATATGTACGCATACATACATACATAGGCCCAGTTCGCCTGAAGCTCTTTTTTTGATTCATAATCAAGCATCTAAGATTTAAAGGTCCCTTACACCGCACATACATAAATATACATAGATGGTGTGTGTTAGAGTGTAATGAAGTGTAATGGATCGGTGTGTAGCGTGGTGGTTTGGGGTGGCGTGGTTTCAACCAAATGGTTGAACTGAACTTTCCCTTCAGAAATTAGCGCCCCAATATTATTATTATTTTGGAAATTTCCGACATTCCCAGAACAAAGGGTTGATGTATATGTATGATATATGTATATATATATATATATATATATGCATATCAGTATGTATGTATGTGTGTGTTGTGTGCGTGGGGAAGGGGGAGAACTGCGAGAGATGGGCGAAGATTTGTCGACACTAGGTTGAAAGGTTCAAATGATATATATATATATATATATATATATATATATATATATATATATATATATATATATATATATATATATATTATATGAATCCAGCAAACCGCAAGAAACAGAGAAACAGAATAACTTTACTTCGGAAATGTTATTTCTTAATTCGCAAAAGTTCCGTACAGGGGTGGGATTCGAACCGTGCACACTGAGGCAGCGAGCAACCGCTTTGATCTCAATTAAACCGTCCCTTAGACCACTCAATGTGCCATGTTCAAATCGCTTTCCTGCACGGATTTTTTCGAAAAAAGGTAATAAAAATATTACTGCAAAGAAAAATTATTCCGTTTTCTCTTTCTATGTGGTTTAATGGATTAATTTTCATAATTTTCTCGCGCTACTTTGAAATATATATATATATATATATATATATGCTTTTGGACTTGCCACGATTACTCTAAATGGAGCGTCGGAAGGTCTATACATCATACGATTGACCTAACAGATATAATTATAATGAACCGCAGGACCGTCCAGACATTATTAAGGAGGAACGTCGTATCACTACAAAGTCCTTAAAATGGACCGTCGAACCATCCAAATATAATTACGATTGCCTTTCGTACCACTACAAATGTCTTAAAAAGACCGCCGGACCGTCTTAAATCGTTTAAAGTTTCGCGTCAGGTAATAATTCGGTCTTCTGTGGAGAGCGCGACGTTCATGTTCTCCTTCCTTATTAAGTGACCTTCGAAATTGTTATGAGAGATATTTTAAAAAAGGCCAAATTTGTATGCAGTATTTTTTATCCTGTAGCAATAGATGGAAAAATAGATTCAGCGTTAAGTGATGGCGCTGGGTTTGTGGTTGCTAAATATCAGGTGAATTACAGGAGGCAGCTTTGGTTGGCCTATTTTGGCACTAGTTTATGCCAACCAGATCTTTTGCATTAACTGTTTGGGACTGGAATTTTGAGACTAGCTCTTTTGTTATATCATAGACCAAGACTTCATTATACCTCCTCACTTTAATCAATCTCATCACTTTTATTTTACTCAATCCTACGCGAGGCATTCATTATAAGTCCTCAATCTCACCACTTGTATTACTCAATCAACCGCCAGTCATTCGTTACTCGTCCTAACTTTCCTCAATTTCACTACTTCTTTACTCAATCATACGTGAAGCCTTCATTTAGGTCTTCAATTCTCTCAATCACACTTTATTTTCTCGTTCATTGAACATATATACACTCTTGTCACGTTCATTTTCGATTCTTACTTTAAATAAAGATTTTCTGCCAATTATTAATGTCAATATTTATTACACAGTATTAATAATTAAAATTAAATCAATATACAAAATGTCAGGCCTACAGCGTTAAGTTGTTGGAGAAGAACTCAACAGTCTCATCTACTGACTTAAACTTAAATAAGGTGTCGAACTAAAAAAAAATGGGTGAAAGGTTTGCACCCCTGCCTGTAAACAAAGCCGCTTCAAATTATTTATACAGAATTGCTTGAAATACCGTCACTGTAACTATAATTTTCATTTACATGAGCCCTTTTCCCCATCCCATTAGTTTCCATATATGCGTCTCTCCAAACCGCCAAATGCCAGCCATACCCCTATAACCGAGGAATAAGGATTTGAATTGATTGTGGAATATTGCATGTAAGTGTGGATTCACATTTATTTCATTTGGATTTTGTATTTATGTGTGGATCCTGTAGCGCATATGGCTGTGTCCACTTTTGCTTCCCTAAAATATAAACATAAGGGGGTAAGGGAGAGTAAAGTATTTAAGTTTATTCCCGCCTAAAAAAGGATTTAAATCTCGGAGTAGAAGCGGCTAGTTTTGGCATCAAAATGGCTCAGGAAAGATAGCAAGACTTATGAATTGAAAAGAAAGATGACTTAGACCATTATCTCTTTCTGCGAGGGAGGGGGTGGTGAAAGTGGAAGAGAGAGAGGGAGGGAGGGAGAGAGAGAGAAAGAGAGAGAGAGAGAGAGAGGAGGGGAGTGGATGCGGAATGATCGTTAACGTATGACTAATAAATTCGAATTGTTTACGAAGTGGAATTTTGGCGCCAAAATGTCGCCAAATATTTGGCTCGAGCCAAAAGAAGAAAAATAAACAAAAACAAAAGGCTCGTTAACCTTCAAAGTGGGGGAGAGGGGGGGGATAACATAGCCCTTCTTCAAGGAACTCCATCAAGTTACAAAGAGCCGCCAAATGGGGAGGACCGACGCCCTAGAACTAAGGGGGATGGGGAATAAAATATATTTTCTTACACGTTATTGCACATTTGGTGACGTAACAAGTGTTTGCAGGTCCAATTATTGCTGAATTGATAGAATGATAGATAGACAGATACGTAGATAGATATGACCGTTGGGCTCTCCATGATTGCTTTGAATAGACCGTTTGGACCGCTGAGACAGGCTTATGGCAGATGAGCTTTGTGAGGAGGGTCAAAGGCTTCTCCAAGAATGAGAGAGAAATCGAGAGAAAGAGATGCCAGAATGAGAGAGAACTAGGAAGGATGAAAACTATAAAGAATGAGAACTAAGAATGAGAACTCTGAAGAATGAGATAGAACTAGACTAAGAAGGCTGGAACTATTAAAAATGAGAATCAAGAAGGGGAGAGAACTAGGAAGAATGAGAACTCTGAAGAATGAGAGAGGACTCTGAAGAATGAGAACTAAGAATGAGAACTAAGAATGAGAGAGAACTAGGAAGAATGAGCACTATAAAGAATGAGAACTAAGAATGAGAACTAGGTAGAATGCGAGAGAACTAGGAAGAATAAGAACTCTGAAAAATGAGAACTCCTACCTTATCTGAACCCTCATTAGGGCCTCCATCCCCTCCTGGAGCTGCGCGATCTGCTTCTCAAGGTCGGCGCCTTCCTTCTTCAGCGTCTCCAACCTCGTCTTCGAGGAAAGGGCAGCTAAGCGGTCAAGGACGAGTTCGTTCTTAAGCGGCGGGAAAGCAGATGAGTCCGGCTAAGCAGAAGAGACAAGCGATCATTAGTATCATCTATTCACCACTTGCCCAAACAGGGATACTCTCTCTCTCCTTCCTGAGATCGCTGGAGTGCCAGATATAGACCGAGTGGCACTCGTGACAGTGTCAGATAGGGCAAGGGGAGTGCCAAAAGAGCGTAAGATACGATCAAGGGTGAAAAAGACTTAGGATGGATGACAAGCCCTTGGCAGGGAGGATAAAGTTCTCGTAAGGCCATCTGAAAAGGACGAACCATGACATGAATATTGGAATGGTGACAAAGATCAAAGCACTATGACAAGGAACAGACAGAGTTTAATACGATAAAAAGGCTATAACAAGGCTTAGCTAGGACTTCATAATGTTGAGAACTATGGAAAAGGCGTAGGAACTATAACAAGAACTCGACAAAACAAAAAGAGACTTGGAAAATACAAAAGGACTTGTCAGTGATGAGAAAGAGATAGTGATGTTTAACAAGCCCTGAGGAAAGGTGAGCATAGCATAACGAAAGCAACCGAAACTTCTGAAGGGGGATAAGATCTATGTTGGATAACAAGGACTTTAGAGGAAAGATAAGGACTGTAGAAGAAAGATAGGGAGTTTTGAATAAAGATAAGTACTTTGGAAGGGGCAGGACTTTGTAAGAAAGAGAAGGACTTCGGCAGAAAGAGAAGGATTTTGGTAAAAGATAGGGACTTTGGAAGAAAGAAAGGGACTTTTGAAGAAAGAGAGGGACTTTTGAAGAAAAAGAGGGACTTTTGAAGAAAGAGAGGGACTTTGAAAGAGATAAGGATTTTAAAAGAAACATAAAACCTTAGAAGAAAGATAAGTACTTTGGAAGAAGGGGCAGGACTTTGTAAGAAAGAGAAGGACTTCGGCAGAAAGAGAAGGATTTTGGTAAAAGATAAGGACTTTGGAAGCAAGAAAGGGACTTTTGAAGAAAGAGAGGGACTTTTGAAGAAAGAGAGGGACTTTTGAAGAAAGAGAGGGACTTTGAAAGAGATAAGGATTTTAAAAGAAACATAAAACCTTAGAAGAAAGATAAGTACTTTGGAAGAAGGGGCAGGACTTTGTAAGAAAGAGAAGGACTTTGGAAGAAGCAGATGGACTTAGGAAGAAATATAAGGACTGTGGAAGAAAGCGAAAGACTTTGTAAGAAAGATAAGAACTTTATAAGAAAGATAAGGACTTTGGAAGAAATATAAGAACTTTGGAATAAAGATAAGGACTTTGGAGGAAAGATGAGGACTTTGGAAGAAATCTTAACACTTTGGAAGAAAGATAAAGACATTGGAAGAAAGAAAAAAACCTTATAAGACAGAAAAGTACTTTATAAGAAAGATAAGGACTTTTGAAGAAATATAAGGATTTTTTAGGAAAGAGAAGGGCCTTTGAAGATAGAAAAATACTTTGGAAGAAAGATAAAAACATTTTAATAAAGATAAGGCTTTAGAAAAAAAGATAAGATCTTTGGAAGAAAGATAAGGACTTTTCAAAAAAGGGAAGGACTTCGAAGAAAGGTAAGGACTTGGGATGAAAGAAAAGGACCATTGAAGAAAGAGTAGGATTTGAAAGAAAGATAAGCAATTTGTAAGAAAGATACGACTTTGTAAGAGAGATAAGACTTTAGAAGAAAAATAAAGACTTTGAAATAAGAATATGACTTTGTAATAAAGATAAAGACTTTGAAAGAATGAGAAAGACTTTACAAGACAGAGAAAGAATAAGAATGATGACAAGGACCAAAGAGGCGAAACAAGGCTTCGAGATTTAACCAAGAAACTGGTAAAGACTTAAGAAGGGAACAAAGACGATAAATAAAGATCACAATGATGAAAAAAGGATAACAGGGGATGAAAGAGGATGTGAAGAACATGTAAAGGATGATAAAGACTTAAAGAAGATGACAAGGAAATAATAAAACACTCATGAAGATGATAAAAAGGCCAAAAAAAGAATGACGAAGACATGAGGATAAAGAAACATAAAAGGAATGATAAAGAATTAGCGAGGATGACAAAACAGTTTTGATGAAGATGATGAGATGATAGAAGGGATGACACAGACTTGACGAAGAGGACAAAACAGAAACAATGATAAAGACATAATGTAGATGACACGAATATGTACAGAATAACAAAGATTTTACAAGGATGGTAAGAAAATCGATGTAATAATAAAGACTACTAAAATTTCTTTGTTTTTACAGTTCAACTTGGCCTCAACCTGAGTAATGGTGAGTCGCCCAAATCAATTAGTCAAATTACACTGTACACATCTCATGTACACATCTCATGTACATTTTATTATGAAGTTGAGTGTGCCCAATTCGAATTTATAACAAAGATTTCCCATCACATAAGATTTTCTTGTAAATTACCATTTTAATAATTATGCAATTGATATCGATTTCCACGATATCATAAATGTATTTCGCTCTCAAAGGCAGACTAAATGTGTCCATTGTAATTAATTTATGAATATATAATGAATCAGCATTTTTGTTAGCATTATACAAGGTATTAACCAACACTTTGGTATTTACTTCTTTGTTTGTAAGACGTTTCAAGTGTCTCACGCTTCAAGTTCCAGCAGAAGTCAGCCAGCATAGCAGGGCTCCATTTTATCTTATACCTGTTTTCCATAGACGCTATAATTTGATGCACTCTCTCTCTCTATGTTCATCATTCACATCTCCTGCATTCTCTGCGAAGAAGGACAGATGAGAATGAAGAAAGTGGATCTTCAGTGACATATTGCATCCGAGATCTTGGTAGCACTTGATTAGGCTCTCCGCTATACTCTCTCGCTGGGTTGTTTGATGCTTTCTCATACATCGTTGAATGCATGCCAGGCCGCTAGCTCAGTTCCATCCATTGTCGCCTCGAAGTCATCATCAGCTATAAGTTGACGAATCTGTGGACCTACGAATCTGCCTTCTTTAATTTTGGCATCATTTATTTTAGGGAAGATCGCTTTGAGGTACTGGAAAATGGCTCGTTATGTTGCAGTGTTTTGGTAAATTGCTTCATTAGGCCTAGTTTTATGTGTAATGGTGTCAAAGTGATTTTCTCCTTCTTAACTAGTGGCTCATGAATTACATTATTGCACCGAGGCGTCATAGTTTCCCGAGGTGACCATTCTGAGCGTACATAATGTTTTGATTTGACCCTACTGTTACACTTGCAAAGGAAGCCCATAAACTTAGTGTATCCAGTTTGTAGCCTATTAAGTACAGCTACTACTTTCAAGTCCGCACAAATTAGCAACTCATACGCCTTGTAACTAATGCGGTCTAAAATAAAAGAAAGGTTCTCATATGTCTCTTGTAAAATGACTGAGTGGACAATTAGAACTGAAGGCATTGTGTTCTCAATGTGCAAAAGAACCACTTTTACGCTTTAAAGAGATCCATCTATAAAGGGTTGCATTTGGTTTGTAGGCCAGCTCAAGGGCATTGAATAGGCCTCTGATATCATTACAATAAGTCAAGTTGTTTTTAAAAGTGAAGATTCGCTGTAGAAGAACGTTTCCAAGATATTGTAATTCGAGCATGTTCATCCAACGGGTTCCATTGTTCGCATACTAAGGCCAGGAATTCCCTCTGTTGCTTAGTAAGTGTTAGATCACAAACTAGATCATTGAGTTACAGTTAGGTGATGAGGTGTGGATTCTTGTCAAATTTAAGCTGTGCAACATATGGTCTATCTTGAGATTCTGAATCGTCTGAGTTGCTCGTGTCATCACTTGGTAGTTCAAAGGGCGGCTGTAATACAGGAATACCACTTGAAGATCGAATTGGGCTAATTTCAGACTAAAGATCTGGATACATGATAAATTTTCTGCCTTCTCTGTTGCGACCTGCAGTGAAATAAAATAAAATCAGACTAAAATATGGATATTACTGGCAGTGATCCTTTGCAGAAATAGTGGAAGTACAACATAGTATGTATTTTGATCTTTTTAATTAATACATCTCTTGAAAATATATTAAAGACCAGGAAAGAAAACAGATTAAATACCCGCCTTTTATATCTGTTAAGCGGAAGTAGCGATCCGTTTATGGTCTTTTAGCTTCCTCCAGACCATTGGTACACCAAATCTGAAGCCAGTCCCTTTGCATTTCACCCAGGCAGAAAGGAAACTTGTACACCTGACAAAGAATATGTAAGGTGCCCAGCGTTTGTCCTAGTCACCCACTCTACATCCAAACGTACAGCTCATAAATTTTCTTCACATGTTTATTAAACTGTCTCTTGTATTGTCTTAATGTAACTGATCCACAAATATAACAGAAACTATCTGAGGAAGTTTTGTAATTCTCTAGGCATTTTAGTTCTGTCTTAAGTGAAAAATAATAAAAATAGTAACAGCAACAAATATTAAATAAAAAAGTAAAAGGAAGCATTTATAGTAAGTTACAAAATGATCAAGTGTTACTTAAGAGTTACCACGGATCTGGACCCATATAACTAAAATAATATTCAGTAATTTTCATAATTTCATAGATTAAGTCGACAAATACCTTAAGAACACCCCATTAAAATTATATAAAAATCCGTTAATAACCTTTGAGTTGTCAATTTCGGCCAAATCCTTTTTGCATTCAATCCCAACAGAACCATCAGTGTATTTAACGAAAGATGCTAATTTACGAGGAATTGGAGGGATCGCAGAAAGAGACGGATGTTATATTCATGATTAACGCAAAAAATACCCATAGAAAAGATTATTTTTACTTACGTACTTTTTAATTGTTGCACAGTGTAATTAGTGTGGGTTAATAACAACAGAAACCAACCCAAATAAAAAAAAACAAAGAAATCAAACCAAACAAAATAAAAAACAAGAAAAGAGGAGAGCATGGTGCGACGTAGGCCAAAGAATGCGCTCAACACCATGAAAGTCAAATAAAAAGGAGGAGGCCAAACTCCTTGAAGAAGTCAGTCAGTCCAGAATATGCGAAATCTTCCCTAATAATATGGACACAATTACCCGGCACCGGGACAGATAATTTGCACGGAGATCGCCCAGACTGGGACATTCGACAAGAATGTGCCGAAAAGTCTGGGGAACAACGCAGTCTTCACAGTAGCGTGCTGTCGAGCGCTCCATCAAATGGTGGTGCATCCCGCGAGTGTGTCCAATTCAGAGACAACAGAAAGCAACGTGAAGCCTTCGCGGAATTGGGAAGTAGGTCCATGGGATCCTCCCTGCTGCTTGGCTGCTTGAGTGCTGCCCGTATTCATGCTATGTAGTCGGTGTGAGGAAGAACGAAGCGCTGGTTCTGTCGCCAAGTCCTCGCGGACTCATTGGCACGTTAATTCCCCGCAATTCCTACATGTCGATGAACCCAGCAAAAGATAATCTCGACATCCGCCCGACTTGCCAAAACCGTGGCGCCATGGAAATCTTGCACCAAAAGATGCGGAGATTCCAATGCCCCGAGAGCACTCGTGTTACTTTGTGAGTCGCTAGAGATCACAATCCAGTCTCCGAATCTGGCACGACGCGTTAGGTCCCGTACCGAGTAGTGTATTTTAACTAACTCAGCCGTCAAGACAGACGCAGCGCTTGACAGAGCCCCGCTGACTTTAAACAGAGGGGATACGGGGTGGAAGCCTACCGCCTCTTGAGATTTGGAGCCATCCGAATACAATGGCACGGTTTCAGCGTGATACGAGGTGTGCTCCAAAGAGGTCAAACCCAATACTACAGGCGCTGTACAAGCTTTGGGAGCAGAGGCGTGGCGACAACTAGCTAAATGTGGTACCCTCCAGGGTGGCGTCCTGGGCAGAACCAGGGGTGCTACCGAACCTAGAGCTATACTGATCTCTTGAAGAAGATTCTTAGCCCTAAAACCAGAGGGCTTAGGGTATGACTAACATCTCTCGGCGGTATAGGCACCTTCGAGATCAGTTGCGGATGCAGGGAGAGCCCGTTGACGACTGAGGGAGGCGCCGAGCTCACGCGTACAGGTGAATAATGCACTGTGCACGGCGCAGAGTGAGTGGCATCTCTCCAGCATTGAAAATCAGGATGTTAATAGGGGACGTGCGAAAGGCACACGTTGCCAGGCGAAGAGCAGTGAGGTTGATCGAGTCTACTTTGCGCCATACATGTTTAGCTTTGGAACGAATAGAGCTCGCATCCGTACTCAAGCTTCAAAAGAAATGAAGAATCGGTAGAAAAGCAAAGCAGTAGCACAACCAGCACTCCAAGAGTGACGTCACAGAACAAAGATTGTCCACGGCATGAAGACAAGATACCCAAAGATACTCAAGGACTTTAGAAGAAAGATAAGGACTTTTGAAGGAAAGACAGAGTTTGGAAGTAAGATACGGACGTTAAAAGAAAGAGAAGGACTTTTTAAGAAAGCGAAAGACTTTGGTTCGAATTTTCCGAAGCTCCATTGGTACTGTCCTACGACTCAGTCTAGGTGCGCGCCGTTTCGCCTTACGAATGGAGCGGAGAGAAGCCTGATATTAGCCATAAGGAGGGGTATAAGCTTTCTGAGCAGCTAGCTCTATGAAGAGCGTACCCATGTGAGGGATAAAACCCGCAGAAGGGATACGAATGGGCACGGAGCCTTACTAAGGTCAGGGGCATAGTTATTTCTTAAGTTTAGAAGGATAAGAGTCAGACAAAACCCTTATCCTTGCGAAAAGAAAATCGGCCCGCAGCCGGCCCTGACCTAATTTAACTGGAGACTAATGACACAGTGCTTCAATGAAGCAGGATGTTGCTCTCCACAATTTACACAATGAGGACGTATCGTCTACACAGATTTTGGGGAGGGCTGACGTTTGGAGGCCTACATGAGCAATTCCTGTTGCCTAAGCGGTGGCAGTACTAACGCTTTCACCCGGTATAGATAGAAACCGGCACGCACCGACTCAGGGAGCCTGTCACGGATGAACGTGACAGAGAGTGTAGGGGTGGGTCTCGATGCTCCTCCCCGTTTTCTCATCCCACGTTCAACCTTGACAGCCCCTTGGTCGGCCATCTCTAAGGTGATGTCATCTATAGTGTAGTTTACGAGTTTTCTAGCATAAACCACTCTTTTCATGAAGTTCATGGTAGAGTGCGGCGTCACACTCACGGGCGTGCCATCAAGTGTCCGAAGAGCACTTATCTTGGCCGCCTCGGAGGGATTCGACGCATTCGCCAGAAGGCTCCCGTCCGAGAAACGGGTCACCTTCGGCTCTCTACCAATTACACTAGCTAATGCTCTCCTCTGATGGATCATGTTACCCTTAGCCAACATGGTGCCATCCGTGGAGCAAATAACAAATAAATGCTTGAAGCTAGCGGGCTAAAAAATGCCAGGTAGTCTCTTTCTCCAGGTACAAAGGAAGGTACATTCGTGGGGAAAATTGGGGACAGAAGGGGGTCATGTTTTCCCCTCAAGTTTCAGTTGTAGCAGTGCGTGTCACCCCAAGTTACACCAACAACCTTCTTGCTGGTAGACAAAAGGTTTTAGAGAAAGTTGGTCGAAGAGTAAAAGGGTGCCGAGAGAGAGCGAGGGGGAAGCGCACCAACAACTTTCCCAGGCCCCAGCGGAGAGGTCACGGAGAGGTCAGGTCCACCCAGTGACAGACCCTCCCTAATTTGCACTCAGGTCTGAAAGATGTTTAGCTTCTCAAGGGACTAAGTGTCACAGGCTTCACATGGTACCCCATCCCTACGGGGGACTTTACGAAGGTAACAAGAGAATCGAAAGAATTACAAAGATTAAGAAATCACACAGTAAAACCTTGGAAATGGATGACAAGGGATTCCAAAGAGAGACGACTCTTAACAAGGGCACAGATAGGAGGCCAAAGAGAATTGACAGAGATTGAAGGATAAAGAATAGACACGGCATGGATGAAAAGGGCATATAGTTTCAAAGGCCAGACAGCGATGACAAGGGAATATACTTACAAGGACGATAGTATGACGACAAGTGCATATAATTACAAAAACTAGACAATGATGACAAGTGGCTATACTTACAAAGACTAGATTATGATGACAAAGACTTATACTTACTTACAAAGACTAGACAATGGTAACAAGTACATATAATTACAAATACGAAATAATGATGAAAAGGACATACAATTACAAAGACTATAAATGGTAATAAAGACATGATTACAAAGATCCAAAAAGGACATGGAATGGATTTCACAGACGGGAGTCAGATTCTAGCAGGGTAAAATCTTCCCACGATGCTTTTTTTTTAATGGGCTTAACGCCCTCCATCGCCCTTCCTTAGACCTAGTCGTACCTGGTAGGGAATAAGGACGGGGAGAGACACAACGAGCCTCATCACCTCGGATCATTGGGGCAAGAAGGGCACGTCTGTAACTTCCCCAAACACCAATGGCTAACCTTCTTAACCGGCGAACGTACGTACCACCATCTCTGAATCTTCGCCCTCCCCATCCTTGACGGTGGGGGCTGGGGGGAGCATGAAGCGGTGTTGGGGCATCCCCCGCTGATTTGGGGGCACCGTATCCAGGTGCTTCACCAGGGATGCGATTTCAGCCCGTGGCCCCGACGAGCGGCACAGCGTGCCAAGGTTCTCATAGCGCTTCGCCTGCTCCTGGGCCTAAAGGAAAAGAAGAAGTCCAGGAATGGGCTATTTGTATATGGTGGATATAAATTGGGCGATACATAGCTTACGTATTAAAATTACCCCGATTGTTCTTCCCAAAATTGTACTCAAGGGTCTCTAATTTGTTAATAGGGTATTATTTACGAGGAGGCGCAATGGTTAACGCCCACACCTCGCACGCGAGGGGTTGGGTGTTCGAATCCCGTTTTAGGCTGATTTTCCCCCTATCATTAAGGAGGTCCGCTATGTTTGGACTCTTATAGGGTAAAATTAAAGCGTGGATTCTTAGTTCAGAGAAAGGCTTCAGTAATAAACCCTTTAGAATGAGGACCTCCCAACCTGCTGAATATTCGCTGGGTATAAAAAGCGATTGGGATTAATTGTTAAAGTCCCAAAGACTTCGATAAAACATTAAGAATAGCCGTTCGATATAAATAATTAAAGAGGAGAATAACAATGATTGACAGTCATTTATTGGAAAGATTCACTCGGATGTAAGACTTTCTTATTATTATTTCAACCATGTCGCTTTATTTCTCTCTCTTCACACAGGTAAAAGAGAGTAAATGGAACACGGAGCGACAAACGCTTAGACTTTATCCACAAAAAATGGGAATTTGGAAGCCTTAATCTATAAGACGATCGAACTGTTCCTGCGGATACAGCGATGTTCGTTGCTAATTAACGGTCATTCACACATGTGTGTAAACTACTGGGCGTGCTGTGAAATGTTTACTTATTGTAAGTATATTATATGATAGGGAAAGTGCGCAACTCTTTTGATTCTGCTTTGACCCCGCAAATAATAGGTGGATCAATTTAATTTTACTTAGTATGTTTTGAAGGTACGATGAGTGTGATTGGGAAACGTCAACTCATAATAAATAAAGCTATAATAAAAGCATAGTTGCATTTTTCTATCTAAAATCATCTGAAAACGCTTGAATTTCAACGCAAGAAAGATTTTTCGTAAGCTGGAAACGAAAACCCACAGAGCAGTTAAATCTACATATGCTAGTGTATATATATATATATATATATATATATATATATATATATATATATATATATATATATATATATATATATAATGGTTTTTTTATTGACATTGTTTAGGCTCTATACTCATCTTTGTGTCTGATAAAAAGAATCACCGGTTAATAAATATTAACGGCTGAAAATATCATGGTATTAACGTTAATGCAGATATAAATAAAAGTGAATAGATTGTATTAATTATTAAATCATTAAAGATTAGATTCGAAAAAAAAAAATCTATATTTAGACAGTTAATTTTATTTTGAGCCGATATTACTTCCTGCTACAAGCTTTCTGGGAGTGACGTCATATTCACAAGCGAGAATTTTCTTCATTCATTCGAACGTGGCGGTAGAACGTTACGAAAAGTAACTAAAAGGTAAGCCATTTTAATGGTTAGGAGGTTATTTATACGGTGGATAGTTTTCATACATTCTATTTAAAGAGATTGTGCTGCTTTGTTGTATAATTTCAAGTTTAGCAAGAAGAAACAAAAAAAACAAAAACAACTGGGTCGATATAGACTTTGCACGCATGGTTATCACAGCGCAACGAAAGGTTGTTTTTTTTCTTAATTCTACGATTCCAAAAGCGGCGAAATAAGAAAAACAAAACTGTCAAAACATAACTTGAAAATTGTCGACGTGGTGTTGGCTATGGGTGCGGAGTCTGAAAATTCCTCAAAGTTTTGAACACAAGGCTAGAACTTAAGAATTAGAAGGATACACTTGCTAAAGGCTTATTATAGAAACACTCTAATCTTAGTGATGGAGCTTCGTATCCTCTGTAGCAGTAAAGAGAACGTACATGTAGAATTAAAACGTGTGTATATTAAGTGATTATAATTACAGAAATATTGACTTGCGAAGCTCTTGTAGGTGATCAGGAGGCTGAGCAATTTTTGAATATAGTACAGGATCATTTTCTTAGGCTATTGGATTTAGTTCTAAAAAATACGGAAGAAACCATTAATGATAAAGAGAGTGGGGGAAATTTGAGAAATAACGACCATTGCAAAATTAGATTTAATTTAAAATGGAACGGTGTTTTATTAGGATAAATAAGGTTAAAATCCCAGAGTTTAGAAAAGAAGATTATCGTAGTTTGAGGAGGTACGAGGGAGGGCCAATAAGTTTTGCAATTCGGATATAAGGAAACGAGATATGAGGAAAAGTGTTTTATTATTTTTCAATATAACTACCCTCGACTTCAATGCACTTGCGCCACTTCTCCCTGAGGCTTCGAATTCCCGACAACCAGAAATCTCCCGACTGCTGTTCAATCCATTCCTGGACGGCGAGATGGACATCTTCATCGTCCCCAAACCGGCGTCCACGCAGTGCAGCCTTGAGCTGGCGGATTAAAAACTAGTCACTAGGGGCCAGATCTAGACTGTAGGGGGATGGTTGAGCTCCTCGAATCCGCACTCACGCATGGCAGCTTGTGCTACTCTGGCCTTGTGGACTTTGACGACGTTGAAGTCGATCATGGGGCGTGAGGTTTCTAGGGACCCAACGGGCAAAGAACTTGGTCATGACCAAATTGTCGTGGATGATGTTGATAACACTTCCATGTGATATTCCAAGTTCTAGCTCGATATCTTCGGCCTTCACCTGTCGACTTTCGAGGATCATCCTCTCCACACGGGCCCAATTGTGCTCGTTGGATACGTCTGACGGGCGTCCTGGACGGGGGTCATCTTCAAGGGACTCACGACCATGGCGGAACTCCCTATTCCAGCGAGCAATGGTTGCATAGGAAGGGGCGGTGTCGGTGTACACTGCAACCATGCGTTCATCGATCTCTTTGGCATTCTTGCCTTCCTTGGTCAAAAGTTTAATCACTGCGCGGTGTTCAACCTTCTCCATTGTTGAAAAAAAATGTGACTGACGATCTGCGATCAGCTACTGCTTTTTAAATAGACGAGGCAGGAGCGTGCAGCCTTAGGTCCTGACTTGTCATAACTTGTCGTAATACTCCCACAAACAGCCATCCCTCTCCGACGGTTTTGCCCTACAGATTTGCAAAACTTATTGCCTGCCCCTCGTACCTAGAGACGATTATTTGATGCGGATCAATTAAGGCAGAGATATAATGACCTAACTCAGGACATTAAAAAGTTTATTCAGATAGCAAAGAGAAATTATGAAATTAATGTGGCCAATAAGGTAAAAGGGACCCCAAAGGTTTCTTTCAATTATACACAACTAAGAGTAGAAATAGCTCTACTTAAAACTAACAGAAGGATAGTTAATGAGTGATTGTGATGCCATGGCGAGGATGCTACACATGTATTCTCTTTCACTATTTAAACTTGAAGATAGTCTAATTGTACCTGAAGAAACCTTGTTCTTTAAGGCTAATGAGGAGGCGAAATTAGGGAATATTTGTATTACAAAGAAGATTGTGTCAAAAGAAATGAAATCAAATTTCGTAAAGTACCGGACACTAGTGAGGTTTTCACTAAGATATTTAGAAAATCACTAGAAAATCACGCATATTTAGAAAATCACTAGAGACTAGCATTGTAGCAAGAGTATGAAAGAAAGTTAATTTGATACCTATATTTAACAAAGGGAATAAAGCAATCCTATCCAATTATCGTCCAGTGACTTTGACATCCGTGGTGTGGAAAATAATGGAATCTATAATAACGAAATCTATTCGTGATCACTTAAATAAACACAGGTTGATTAATGAATCTCAATACGGCTTTACTATGGGAAAATCATGTTGAACTAATTTACTGTCGTTTTATCGAAATGTTAAAGATGCTAACGATAAAGATGAGAATTACGATATTATTTACTTAAATTTTATTAAGGCTTTCAACAAGGAAACACACTAAAAGCGCATAGGATCAATGAAAGAATCTTTTGGGTGGATTCAGTCGTGATTCATTGTCAGAAACCAAAGACTTAATATAAGTGAGATAAAATCTAAGTGATGGAATGTTCTAATCAGTTTCTTTAGGAACTGCATCGTATAGTCTATTGCTTAGCCTTTTGAAAACTCCTATTTTTGTGTTCTTATATTCTTAAGGTTGATAGCATATAATTTGGATTTTTCCTATGTACCTCAGTCTGATTCTTTCAATTTTAGTGTTCATTTTATTCGCAAATTAATCATTTTGTATTTTAACCATCTTAAAATTCTAATTTCTCTCGATTTTCTCATGATTATAATGAAGAAGAGTTGAAATTTTGGAGTCGTAAAAAATGGTAAAATGAGTGATCTGTGACAGAAATGTCTAAAATGAGAAAGATTCACACCGAGTACCATATGATAAAACTCAGAGTGATCTGTGACAGAAATGTCTAAAATAAGAAAGATTCACACCGAGTACCACATGATAAAACTCAGAGTGATCTGTGACAGAAATGTCTAAAATGAGAAAGATTCACACCGAGTACCACATGATAAAACTCAGAGTGATCTGTGACAGAAATGTCTAAAATAAGAAAGATTCACACCGAGTACCACATGATAAAACTCAGAGTGATCTGTGACAGAAATGTCTAAAATGAGAAAGATTCACACCGAGTACCACATGATAAAACTCAGAGTGATCTGTGACAGAAATGTCTAAAATGAGAAAGATTCACACCGAGTACCATATGATAAAACTCAATTCTATGTTGTAGTTCAGTTGTGGCTGGAATAAGGGATATTATTTGATACAGGTCACAACGAGGCACAACAATAACAAGCATACTTATCAGAATGAATTTTGTGTGCTTTCTTTAAATCTCATATATATTTTTTTGTGTGAAAATGATGATTTATATTCTAAATATAATTTAACATTTTAATAACTTAATAAATCTTCATGTCATGTGAATTTACCCTATGTGCATTTTTGATGTTCCTATTTTTTTTATTTTCAAATTTTGTACACTAAAAGATCAGTAAAAAAGTGTTGAGGGATGGGGCGAAAAGACCCCCCCATTGTTTCACCCTCTGACAATTTGAAAATTTAATAAAAAAGAGAAAAGATTAAAAAATATTTTGTTATTATAATAATAATAATAATAATAGTAATAAGTCTTTGGTAATGCGCTCTTCAAGGTCTGAGGCCTTCCCAGAGCGCACGTTGTGCTGAGATGAGAATGGAAATTCAAGAGGGGAAGAAGGCAATACTGAAAAGATGCGTTTTCAGGAGACGCTTAAATGTGGTAAGAGAGGGAGAAGACCTGATTTAGGCAGGAAGAGCATTCCACAACTTAGGGGCGCAGATTGAGAAGGAGCAGTCCCCCATTGAGCAGAGGGATGAACGAGGAATATTCAAAAGAGGTTCATGTGATGACCGAAGGGCCCGAGGGACGTGGCGAGAGGGCAAAAGAGAGGTAATTGAATAACGGTTCACAAACAGTTGTTAGCTAAAAGTGGATATGTTCAGAAGTTTGTAAATTTTTGGCTTAGAACCCAACCCGAGATTGGTGGAAATGGAACTATTTTTAAGGTAGGAGAAGGTAAATTTGCAAAATATAAATATAAAAGAGGTAGGGAAGTTACGGGTCTTTGGGCATTTATGGGTATTGATCGAGTATCAAAAAAGAATTGTTTCGCTTGCACTGGACCGTTCGGTAGATACATTAATACCTTTAATACAACAACTACGTTTTTCCCAGTTCACTAATAACGTGCGAAAAGTGAGAAGCTTATGGTTCATTAGGTGATAGTATACTAATTTATCAGCTAATCATTCTTTATATTTCGTTGACCCTCAAAGTGGAGCCTCCACTCAAAATATTAAGAGATTGTGGTAGGATGTCAAACCTTGGGTACTGTGCGTAGGCAATAAGAAGCAACAGTATATTAAATACTTTGCCAGATATTTATTTATTCATGAAGTTCCACCTAATAAAAGGATGTATAGTTTTATAGCCTCTAGTAAATTAAACGCAAGTTTCTTGTTTGAATAATTACCAAAAGATTTTGTTTGGTTAGGTAAGGTTAGGTTAGAATATATTATTTCTTCCTGTAGT
Source organism: Ceratothoa steindachneri (assembly GCA_963969495.1). Classification (NCBI taxonomy): domain Eukaryota; kingdom Metazoa; phylum Arthropoda; class Malacostraca; order Isopoda; family Cymothoidae; genus Ceratothoa; species Ceratothoa steindachneri. Next base: position 8,239,651 of record OZ018333.1, on the reverse strand, counting down.
GTTTCTTGTTATTTTTCCATATCCGTTCTTTTTCGGAAGGCAAAGTGCGGCAAAGCAGTTTGATTCAGATTATATCAGAGTAAATATTAATTTTGTTGCATTTCACTTTACGACCACCAAAAAATCAAGAACGGATTTGGATAAATAACATAGACTCAGGCAATCCCCCCTACCCCAGATCTATTAAAAAACAAACAAAATCTAAGGCGAAAAGCCATGATTTTCCGCATTTCGCTTTTCAACGACTAAAAATGAAGATCAGATGCTGATAAATATCCTAACTTTATTTGTGCCTTTCGCCTGGCCTCACATTCACGGCAAATGAAAGAGTTGCGAATCACACCGTGTTAAAAATCTCCGCTGTACGATTAAGGTTAATGTTAACCTCTTTTATGAGATCTTCGAAATATATTCCACAAAGTCATAATGCAAAGCTGTTCAATCCAAAACAGAGGCAAATGGGAAAAAGTTAACGAAGTTAGCTCGGTCAAAATTATGTAGACAATGTGACGTCACTGTATCTAATTTTGGGGGGCTAAAAAGTCATCACAATTAAAAGAAAAAAAATTCAAACTGTTATTATAATGATAATAACATTGACAGCTGAATAAATTCTATATAGATGGATTCGCAAATAATATGCTTGACATAATAAGAATGACTAAATATTTTTGAAGCGATTGAGGTTTCCTAAAAGTAAAAAAAAACATTTTAACTATACATTTGATGTATTTTGCTCAATTCTAACCTTATTTTTTTGTCCACATAAACAAAAGTCTGGTAAAATTAGTATTCATTTTTTTAGACTTCTCTGCGTTCACACAAAAAATATCCTACTTACTGCACGATAAAATTCTCCATTTTCCTTAAAATTGTGTGCATTTTTTTAAGTCAATCAAATATTTGCGTCGACCCTCAAAATAATAGAAAATGACTCTATAGAAAATGGTTTCCATTAAGGATAGCTGAAGATATTATGAAGTGAATTTAGTATTTAATTACACACATTTTGATTAAAAAAGATCATAACATTATTAATAAACTAAACTGAATTAGTTTCATTGCGATGATAAGAAGCCTATATTATTTCATGAAGTTTCTGCAAATGAAAGGTTTTCAAATTTCGTTAGAATCGGCCGAATAGTTACAATGTTATTACCAAAACAATACAAAAGGTTGAACAACTAAATTCGGTAAAAAACCCGAAATGCTGCCAAACGTAAGGAAAAGAGATTGCTATGCGCGTTAAGGAAAACCCAAAGATATTTTGGAAGTATGTGTCAGCCAAACTAGAACTAAATCAAGAATATCTGATCTCGACATGAATAATGTAAGAACGATATAGGCATGAGACATGCGTAAAGCAATGGCCCTCTCTAAGGAATTTTCCACCATTTTTATCACCGAGCCAGAGGGAGAATTGTCAAGGCCTCGTACAGAGATGTACTAAGCTTAAAGCCCTTGGATATAACACAAGATATAATTCTGGAGATCCTACAGAAATTGAAGAGGAATAAGTCCCCGGGTTCTGACGGGGTGCATCCCCTAATAATTAAAGAGATGAACGAAGAACTGTTAGCTTCACTTAAGATAATATTTGAAAGCTCACTGGAAGGACTAGATCCAGAGGACTGTCGTGTCGCCCACCTAACACCAATATTTAAGCAAGGGAACAAATGTGACACAGAAAATTATAGACCTGTGAGCCTAACAAGTTTTTTTTTTCCAAGATAATGGAGACAATTCTGAGAGTCAATTATGACTCACATGAAGATATATAATTTATTTAGCAAAAAACAGTTTGTTTTTATCTCGGAGAGATCAACAGTGATCCAACTATTTTATCTGCTAGACAAGTCGACGGAGGTCATTGATGAAGGATTAACTGTAGATGTCATATACTGTTATAGCGTACGAGAAGTGCAGGCGAGTGGCTTAAAAGCTTCGTTTGAATGAGTCTTTTTTGAGACTCAGAATGGCGCAGTGGATTCGCCGCTTGCTAACAGGGGTCCAGCGACGCGGGAAGCTGTTGGCAACTCGCATACGCTATTATTTTTCCTTTGCTCCTTTTCCTACTTCCATCTATCTACACTGTGACTTCATGAAGGCCTTCGACAGATTGCCCAACAAGAGGCTTCTGGCGAAGGTGAAAAGCTACGGAATTGATGGGCACATGTTGCAGTGGATTAAAGGCTTTCTGAGGGATAGATGTCAGTGAGTGATAGTCAGAGGAAAGGCCTTAGACTGGAGAAACATAAAGAGTGGAGTACCTCAGGGTTCAGTGCTCGGACCATTGTTGTTTGTCCTGTTCATCAACTATCTTCCAGAAAAAAATAAAATGATAGCGAGATGTATTTGGATGCCGATGACACCAAAATATTCATAAAGATTGCTAACAGTGAGGACTGTGATAAGCTTCAAGAAGCCATAGACGAACTGAGAAGATGGTCTAAAAGATGGATGCGAGAATTTCACCAAAAAATGAGTAAACACATGAGAGTAGGCAAGTCAAGAGTAGATGAATATGAGTACTGTATGACAAACAAAGTCAACAGAACCAAGGCAGGGAAAGACATTGGTGTGGCAGTGGACGACATTTTAACATTTTCTGATCATCTAGCCGAGAATATTAACAAAGCTAACTCGATGGTTGGAATAATCAGAAGGACTTTTACATACACGGAACTATCTAATTTCAAGGCACTATACACTACCCTGGTGAGGCCACACCTGGTATATGCGAGCCAGGTTTGGTGTCCTCACTTGAACAAAGATGTAGAGGCTCTGAAAAATGTTCAACGTCAAGCCACAAAAATGATATCACAGCTAAAAAATCTGCCGTATGATGAACATTTGAAGAGGCTGAAACTACCTACACTTGCATACAGGAGATCCAAAGACGACCTGATATAAACATATAAAATCATCAAGCAGAAATATGACAGAGTGTACGAGGGGGATATTCCGGATAAGAGAGGGTGTTACCACCAGAAGAAACTCCAAGATAAGTTTCAAGACAAGGTCAAGACTTAACGGTCAGGAAGTAAATCTTTCCAAATAGGGTCGTCAATAACTGGAACAACCAACCAAAGTGGGTGGTGAACGCCGGTGAAATTTGAGAAGACTCTGGATAAGGTGTGGAAGGGCCAAGAACAGTATTATAACTACCGAACACCAGTAACCACCACTCGCAGCCAATAATGATAACGGCAACCAGGCTATTGAGCTGGAATCACAAGCCTAGGCCTTTTCCAAAACGTCATCTGTAAGTATCAGAGTTACATTTTCTTTTCTAGTGGAAATGTTCGCTATATCCTCCGGCCAATATCTACACTAAGAGTAAAGAGGAAAAATAATTTACACAGTTATTGATATGTGACGTAATGCAAATAAACAGGTTATTGAACAAGTTAAAGCCCTCATCTTGTCTTGCAGAATCGGGGTGTAATATTGCCTTTTATGACATAATAAAAGGTGATAAAACCTCTACGCGATCGATATATTATTCTTATAGGGCAATATTACAATCATACAAAGGCATGTTACAAGTTTTAGTAGTCTAAAATTCGTGCGTCTTCTTTATTCAATATAATCCTCCTTTTTCTTGATCACCTATACCAACCCTTTGCCACAGTAAAATTTATGCTGGTTTCAAATCAAGTAAATAATACAGAATTAAATACTAATCTATAAAATACCGAAAATTGAAATAGTTACCACGAGAATTCTAGCGTTCCAAAGAAAATAATATTTTAAGGATAACATTAATAAAATATTTTTAATCACTTAAATTTGGATGTGCTCTTTTTACTTCCTTATTCTCACCTTAGTGAACAGAATGTCTGATCCTTGAAGCATGCTGTCCATAAAGATGCCATAAACATCCACATGCACCTCCTCCAATTCCTGAAAGAAGAGCAAATCAGCACAAAACACGATAATAAATAGGGGCAAATAGAAAGAAATGGCGAGAGGGGATAATACTGAGAATAAATAAAAGATTTATGTTAGCTAAAGAGGAAATCTTCAGCGGGGAAGAAATAATGGGGGAATAAAAATCGATTCCAATAGGTAACCTTAAATAGGTAAAATTTGTACCTCTCAAGTACATATAACGATTAATATCGCTCACAAACCAGTTAAGGGACAAGAGGCGACATAATTAATTATAAAATATAAAGTCAAAACCAACAAAGGCATAGCCAGATTTTGGAATGAGTTTCCTAAAGTGCTTCGCCATTTCCTCTGTTAAAATTGCCGCATTTCTACATCTCCAAAGCCAATGGCGGTAGTATTTTTGTCTACTCCCTTACCACGTTATAGCGTACGAGAAGTGCAGGCGAGCGGCTTAAAAGCTTCGTTTGAATGACTCTTTTTTGAGACTCAGGATGGCGCAGTGGATTCGCCGCAGGCTAACAGTGGTCCAGCGACGCGGAAAGCTATTGGCAACTCGCCTACGCTATTATTTTTTCTTTTCCCCTTTTCCTACTCCCCTCTCTCTACACACGTGAAAGAAACAAGTGAATATTTCCCAACACTGCAAATAATGATTTTAAGGACTTTAAATCTACATATCCTCCGAGATTTATCGTTTTATCAGTTATTGAACGTCTAAACATTCAATAACTTCATAAAGTTTTAATTTTACTTATAAAAGGTAAAAATACATGTGTATTTACGTTAAAATTTCTTCTTTTTTTCTTTCTTTATTACACCTGGTATAAATTGTCCTTGATACGAGTTGTCCTAGATATCATTTGTCCAGGTACGAATTGTCCGATATGAGTTATCCAGGTATTAGTTCTTCCGGTAGTTGTCCTAAAACCTTAGTTTAGACATTCAGTAAGTGATAAACCGATAAATTTCGCAGGGGTTCTCCCCCTATTAGGGAGAAATTCTATTCACTCAACTAAGGAGATATAAAAGGCAGTTTACAGAAGACACAATCAAACAAAGAGTGGTAGAGAGACGTTCTACTCTCGTAGGGTATACATTCGACCGATCCTCCTTTAGTGAGGGAGTATAATACCCAGCCATGGGCTCCTGAGGTTTGAAGCAAGATCGACTGAGGCAGAAAGTCACGACTTAAGAACAGATGAGAGAAGCTCGGCAGTGAATCTTATCTAGAGCTTACTGGTTCCCAAATGAGAGGTAGTAGAGAAGGACATAGGTGGGCGTTATCACGATAATGATATCGGGTTATCGGTTATCCGATATTTTTTCCGCGTTATCGATTAATCGGTATCGCCGATACTTTTGTTTCCAAACTAGCGATAATCGATAATTTCCGATTTCGGTTCCTGTTTAGCACAGGGGCAAGCCGCGCGTGCCTTGGAGGCAGAAATAGGTAGCTGGGAGGAGGATCCTAAAAACCTATGAGGAGATGAAGGAGAGCCTCACCTGGTAAGAAACTAAGAAACAATATTGAAATATTTTTACTATTGTATTATAAAATAACGCTATATATAGTCAATAATCAATATTGCATTATAATTTTGGATTTATCGATTATCGATTTATCGGTTATCGCGCCCACCTATGGAGAAGGACACAGGCCCTTAGGCCTTGTCACATTCTTTTTCTTATTCTGCTTCTTGAATCCACCGACACTGAGAAGGACTTGGGTGTAACAATCACTAGTGACCTCAAGTTCTTGAAACAGTGCATTGAGGCGGAGAAAAAGGCCCAAAGGATGCCACATAAAGCGCCAGTTTGGATATCGGAACAAGGAGATTGTACTGTGTTTGTACAACTCACTTGTCCTACCGCACCTGGAGTATGCCGTACAATTTTGGAGTCCTTCATTTTGGAAGGACATCGCGAGATTGGAACGCATGTAAGCCAGGGCAACGAAACTGATTCCTACTATCAGTCATAAAAGTAATGTAGATAGATTAAGGGAATTAGATCTGTTCTCGTTGGAAACCCGTAGACTGCGTGGTCAGCTCATCGAAGTTTTCAAAATACTTCGAGGGTTCGAAAATGTTGACTACGGGGATATTTTCACACTTGTTGAGAACAGAACAAGAAATCACGGCTTTAAACTTGAACTGAAGCGTTACAACCGAAATCTGTGTGGAAATTTTTTCACGTACAGCATCTGCGGTAGCTGGAACGCACTCCTAGTGGAAGTTACCAACAGTGAATATGTTGACTAGTTCAAGTCAAGACTAGGCAGGGTATTGAAAAATAGCCGTTTAAGGACGTAAAGCATTTGAGCAGAGATGTGCCCGCTCGACTGCTAGTCCAAAGGTACCCTCTTTGAATGGACCGTAAGGTCTTCTAGGGTACTTTCTTTCCTTGTTACTCCTTGTTACTCCGATTCAGAAAGTTACTTAATGCCTCAGTTTTTACATCGTCTTGCGTCTGTCTCGTCAACTGAGTCCAGTAAATCTCCGTCAAATGAATCGTATTTATGGCTTCGATGGAACACAATCATGAATCGATTCTCGTGTGAGAATAGGGGGAATAAATTTCACTACAATAGTGTGTTCGAAAGTTCTGTCGAGAGGATTCAAGAAAAAAAAGAATAATCGCAGCTATATAAAATTTATTAATATCTTTAGTTCTAATTATAGGCTTCTAAGATGCTCTCGATTTTAATCTCAGAAATAGATTTAGAGTTAGATAATAAGAACTCGATGAGAACAGAACACAATCATAAACAGAGGGGATCTACACTACAATTAAAACTCAGAATGTGTAAACAAAGAAGTGTTTTCATTACATAGAAAGACCCATTGCTAAAGCGTATTTTTTTTCAGTAGGGAATCATTTAAATTCTTGCAACTCTTCAATTTTCCGCTCAAATTTCAAAATTTGGGGTTCTACGGATAAATACTTGAACCGAAATATTTTGGAATCATTATTGATCCAAATGTTAAATCCTGAATGAAATTCGAAGCATTCTTCAACTCCACTCCATATATCTAAATCTTTAATTTTAGTACGACTTCTAATTCATCTTACCTACAACTTTGTTAAACTATTAACTCAATAACCAATCAGTTTAATTACCCAATTAATTGGTTTTCAATTTTGGCAATTTAATTTGAAAATTGTGTCCAAGTTTACCTCTGTTCAAATTTCACTTTGTGTATCATTCAACTCCTGTCTTTTACTAAGGTGGTATTTTTTTAATATTTATTTTTGTAAATACATGTTCAGAATATTGTCTCTGGTGTTGATCTTTATAAATATATATATATATATATATATATATATATATATATATATATATATATATATATATGAAATGAATAACTCACAAAGTAGTACGAGAGGTTCGCAATGAATGTAATGTCCCGCGAGAAAAATGAAAAATTTGCTTCCAAGTACTTTCGAACTTTATTCAGTTCATTCTCAAGGATAATTACAATAGAAAATAATATAATAAGGGTATATATAAGCTAATAAAAGATAAAGAACCGCCTCTATGACAAGAAATTACCAATGAGGAAGTAGGAGAGGGACGGGTAAATTCACATTAAGATTTAGCTATAACAAAGGTAGCAAAGTTTGGTTTATAGCAAAGTTTAGTTTTTACCAAACGAAGTTACTTAAAAAAGAGATGAACGTAGGAGAATTAATCTACCATCTACAAGATGGACAAAAGAACACAATAAGAAAAGTAGAAAGTTTCCAAAGAAAATTAATTAAGGTTAAATACGAGTATACTATGGTCTTTAACAAATCTGCATTCAAGAAAGGCTGCTTCCCATTTATACTAATATATATATATATATATATATATATATATATATATATATATATATATATATATATATATAAATATATATATATATATATATATATATATATATATATATATATATATATATATATATATATATATATATATATATATATATTGTGTGTGTGCTCATTTTAGGGCCCAACGAGCAAAGGTGACTTGAATTTCTGCCTGTGTCCTGGCAATTTGAGTCGTATACGACTCCGGGCTGAGTCATTATCAGTTGCATCATATTCAAATAGAGTCAGTGAGTCTTTTCACTCGTAAAATTGAGATTAAATTTTCCTGGACTAAAAATAATCAAACTCTTAATTCGTTTCTCTTTCTTCGGGGAAGTCTTCCAAGGTACATTTCTTAAAATCTTATATTCATTTATTCTTACCTTTAAATTTCAACTCTCTCTATTTTCTGTTATTTCCGATATCTTTATCGCTGTTCTCATATGATAACACTGAGTTATAAAAATCTCGTGAGTCGTTTAAGTTTTTTCAACTGATTTAGGACAATTTTTCATCGCTGAAATCTTAAGTGACATCCATTTTCTCCGATCAGGTCATCAGATTTTGGGGCTAAGTCGATTTTATAACTAAATTGATTACATTTTTGTCACATTTTCGGTTGATTTCTGTTAATATTTCTCATCCGAAATAGGTATTTAAGATAAACATTTTAGTTTTCTAACAAAATTAATTGATTAAATGTTACAAAAAATGGATTAGTGTATATTGAAGAGTGAACGTAGCTAAAGATATGTAAATTGGATATTAGGTCAATATTGTTCATAATTCAGGTCATAAACTTCCTTTTCTTCCAACTCCTAGAATGCTCAGCGGTAGGGATGTCTCTTTTTAGAGTCCAAAGGTTATCAGCCTTCTTGACCTCATCTGAACTTCTTTGACACCTGGTCTCCATCACATTCATGTCCTGATTAAATCTCTCCCGCTCGTTGATCATTGATTCAAGATTCTCAGGAAACCGATCCATATGTAAAAATATGTTAGGCTTGTCGATGCTCAGGTTGCATCTGAGGTTTCTGAAAGCAGCTAACATATTGGTGACAAGTTCTGTGAAGTTCTTGGTCAAGAAAGTTCTTCACGACCAGAACAAAACCCTTCACGTTTCTAGTTCCACTTCGTTCATTGGGGCTTTCAACCTATGGATCACCGATGAGCTGATGGGGTTGAAGACTGTAAAAGATGTCAGTTTTTAACCTCTCCATTGTCAATCCTGGAAAATCGTGGCAAAGTAAGCGAAGCAGCCACCATCTTTTTCCATAGATTTGCTGAACTGTTTGATCAAGCCAAGCTTGATGTACAGCGGTGGGAAGAGTCTCCTCTCCCTGTCCACCAGAGGGCTATTTATGACGTTCCTCGCTCTGCAACGTATGATTCATCCAGTTCAGGCCATTCCTTTTTCTGTATAATGCTGAGCTCGGTTCCTACTATTCCACATGCACAGAGACCACAGGCACTTGGTCAACCCAGGCTGTTTTCCTAACAAAAAGTTCCCTCCATTCAGGTCATCACAAATCAACCACTCTTGCAAAACATAACGAATCTTCTCCAGCACATACCCTTTAGTGCATTCTAGTGAGCGAGGGCTCGAGAGGCAAACTGTTTGCCTTTATACAACAGAACATATTTCAGCGATCACTTATTGCTGTCAATGAATAGTGGCACTTTAAACCTATGCAGAAGCTGCGCAATATCTCTACAGTACACCAAGTCCTTCTCTTCACAGGAAACAACGAGGTACTGTTGATGTCTGTTGTGGTAGAAGGTGATGCAAACATTGTCAGAGAGGTTTTTGACAAGCTGAGATCGCGAACTAGATTATTTAGCTCCTTTTGGGAAAAAGAATGTTGAGAATCTTCTTCAAAAAACACTTTCTCATTTTATTCAACACTGGAGGAATCTTTGTCACTAGTACTAGGAAGTTCTTTAAAGACAGGTGCTTGAATTTCATCACAATGAGCTACAGAACGACGGACTGATTGAAGAAGAGAATATTTAAGGCTACTCCGGTTCTGTTTATTGATCTTAGTCAAATCAATAGCGCAATGGGAGCAATCAGTACCATGGTTAGTTAGTTAGTCAGCGCCAATCCTCATATGATACTGAGAGATATCTCCGACTGGATAATGAAATTTATATAAGGTCAGTATGAAAATCGCTAGTCAGCCCGAGGGCCCCAGAAGTAGGTCCATTTTGGGGGAGAAGTGCCAGGAAGTATTTGGTTTTGACACCAAACAGCGTTCAGGTGGAAGCCTTCGTCACCTCGGGGTAGATGGATCTCTTCCCCGTCAGAGGTATGTGGATATAGATACATATCGGAAGGATTCCTTGGAACAGTGTGTTGCGGTGCGAAGACGGGAAAGGAAAGAAAGAAAGCAGTGTTGTGTGTGTGATAAGAAGTGAAAATCTACCCACCCTTGGACAGGGATGAGCACAGCGCCTTCACCAATCGGTAGCCAGATCTCAACGTGCGCTGACTGTGTCCACTCATGCCGGAATCGAACCCGGTACTACGACATTGGGAGGCCAACGCCATATCCACTAGGCTAGAATGAGATATAGTGCCATGGTTTGTCGGGTCCCTCCAAACGATGGGAATTCCAAATTTGAGACAACTCTTCTTACCCATGATCCAACTACCCAGATACTGGGTGCATGTCTTGAATACCAGGTGCGGTGCCTAAGCTTTATCTTGGTCATCAAGTTTTATACTCAATACCCAAAAAGGTATTAGAACCCGTTTTATGAAAGGTGACTGGATTCCTGTTAGAACAACAATGTATTGGCCGCAGATGTAAGACAGATCTTTTTAGCCAAATCCATTTCGTTCACATCCAAATTAAAAAAAACAGTTTTTTAAAAATTGCCGCAAGTAAACTTTTTAGAATTTGTTTACTTAAAAAAAATAAGAAAGGTTTTTTCATCATATAAATAGAAAAGACATTAAAAACGTAAAAAAAACCATCATGTGGGGATAAATAAACAAAAAGGTGATAGATTGAGCAAAACCAATGCGATTGGTTAATTTAGTACATCAGAATGGTTCCACATTTGCTAAACAACTTAAACAATAAAGTTGATGTTGGTCAGTGTAATTATTCATGTCATTTCACTGTGCACTTATCACTAAAGCAACGAAATTAAACTCTTGTTTCTCATTCTCCAGAGAGTTACTATTGATATCGATTTTGGGAACCAATACCTACCTACCAATATCTTCTTCTTCTTCATCTTCTCCTCAGCTTTTCCGTACCCGGGGTCACTGTTCTTATTTAGTCGTTCCTCGGTAAAAGACTCACCCATCAATGTTTTGGCAGACTTTAGGGACGAATATCCTTCTTTACTTCAACGCTCCCTATTTATCCAGGCTTGAGACCGGTGGTGAGTTGGGCTGGCTTGTCCATCCCCAGTGGAGGTAATCTTCCAATGATTGGCATATTCCCTCCTAATACCTTTCACTCATAGATGTCTAAATTAACGATCTTATCCAACATTTAACATTCAATTTTCAAACACGTCTGTAAGCATTTCAACCAATTATTACGAAACTCTAAATGGATAAAACTCGTTAAATTTTATGTAAAAGAATAGAATAACTTCTTCTTCAAACCTACATTTCTAAATTCTCTCTTCCCAATTAACGAAAATAAGATTTTGTTATTAATGGGTAACTTTGACAACGAATGGAGAGGGAGAATAACAGAAACCACGAAAGGTACAACGTTCTTTATTACTGACGTTTCGCTTCTCGGGAACTACCTCAGAGTAACACTGAGTTTCTTGTTACTCTGACGAAATTCCTGAGCAGCAAATAGTCATTAATAAAGAACCATCTACCTCTTGCTATTTATCCTATGCTCCCTCTCCAAGATTTCGTTAATAGGAAAGCGCGAGTCATCTCCATAAATCTATGTTTAATCATTAATAACTTATCTATAATTGCTCCTTATATAGTTAGGACAGTACGATAGACTACTGGGTGCCCCCAAAGTTATGATAGATTACAAAAATTTACAGTGCCTTCATGTCTTCTTAAGTAATCTCTACACGGAGCAAATAGGTATATAGGGCCGATTATTATGGGTTCGGCGTAAGTAGGCCTTGTTTTGACTGCAAGACGATCCTATAAGGGTTTGGTAAAGTGGGTTGTTTACAGGTTTCTTAACGTACGGTCCGAGGGGTATTAACCGATCAAGGTTTGTAAGTAAAGGGCTCCTTTGTGCAAGGAATTAAACACTTGTATTTTTATACCACTTTGAAATGATTACACTTACCGTAAAGATTTAATTTGCGCAACGGAATATTTTAAATCGGGTTATAGTGGCAAGAGTAAGAATAATGGAGATTCGCAGAGCGCTGAATTAAGATTCTAATAATTGATCAATGAATAACTAAATGAATCAATCAATAATGTGTTGATAATCCTTATTTGAATGAAATGTTCTCTTATTTATACCAGGCAGCATTTTATGGGCGACGCGTAGCTCCGCCTGATTTGGTCACTTCGCTGAGGCGGTGCTTAACTACCTATCAGCCCAGCAGAGTATGTGATTGGCTGAAATTCTCCACTTCGTATCTTAATTTAGGGGTATCTTCCCTGCGAGGGTATCACAGAGACTCTGTTTGTTTAAAGCTACAAGATGACCTTATCAAATTTTACATTAAGGTGAGACATCTTTTGTCGCTGATTCTGTTCCCATTCCAGACATCTCCAATTACTCGGTTTGCCTATCTGCTCTTACACTTGAGTGCGAGAGCCTCGAATTGTGGTCGGGTTTCAATCCAGATGTTCTAATCAGATTCCGCTGATTCACAAACTGTCTGCAAACGACCTTATTTAATTGCTCCTACCACTCTATCTTTGATACTTCAACCTGGCAAAATGTGTATTTGTCCTTTTCTCTCTCTCTTTCTTGTGTGTGTGCAGTGATTGTACACTACAGGTAGTCTGAAATATATGAATATCGCAAGCCATACCTTGAGAACTTATTGGCAAAATACGAACCAGGAAACTACCTTTTCTTTTGTAGAAACTGATAGCTATGTAAGGCGACTTTTGGGACACACTTTGCACTATAAAGTTACAACTAATATAACTGTACGAATATTCTATTATAGTAGTTTTATTATTTGCCTTAAGCTTAGCATTAAAAGTGGCCTTTTATATTTAGCCAAAGAAGAATAGAGGAAACTTTGCTCATTTTCTTTGTTAATAAAGTATAGGGAACTTATAGAATGAAATAGTTTGTAAAATAAAATAGTCTATTATTATAATATTATAAATAAATGAAGAACTAGGCAAAAACTACACCCATCAATTAGTAACTATTCAAAATCTAAATTTCTAATTTTCCGAAATTCAACTTTTGAATTCGGACGCCAATCGTCAACGAAGCTCTCTTCACCTTGGCCTTGGAGGGAAGGAGAGGAGAGGAGGGGCGGGGGGGCAAATCAGTAATAAATGAAAGAGACAATCAGGGGTGAAAGTGGAGTGGGAGGGGGGGGGGGATCACAAATAAAGGAAACAGAGGCGAAAGTGGAGTGGGAGGGGGGGGGGGGAGGCAATCACTAATAAAGGAAACAGGGGCGAAAGTAGATGGAGAACGAGATCATTTTGAATCTAGAATAGAAAGAACTCAATGTAGAAGAGAGGGTGTATCTGTGAGAGAGTGGTGAGTTTGTATGATTGGAATAAGTGTGTTTTTGATGGTGCATCCATTCCAGTGTATGAGATGAACAAGTGTTATGGATAATGTATCCAGGGGATTGTGTAGGGCACGGATGAGTGAGTGAGTGTGTATGAGAGAGAGAGACGACTCACCTGGAGTATTGCCGGCTGCGTGGCGATGTGGTAGTGGTTGAGCATTGCGTTCGTGGCGTGAAGTTGCTGGACGTAGGCGTTGTGCGCATCGAAGTAGGCCCCGAGGGAGGTATTGGTCTGGGCGCGGCAATGCGTCTGATAAGCCTCCGTCAGCTCCCGACGCCGCTGCCGAAGGAGGCGCCCATTAACGGGGAAAGAAACTCGCCAGGAAGGAGAAGAGGACGACGCCAAATTAAAAAGGTAATTGGAACCAACGGGGGAATTTATTATTATTATTAAATTTATTATTTATAATAATATTATTGACTATTAATTATGAATATTATTTTATTATTATTATTGATATTATAAATAAAAAAACAATTACAATTATTTATCATTATATTATTATTATTCTTAACTTTAAAAGTAAGATAGAAGTGAAAATGTGTGGATGATAGAAGGCCCCAAATGTTGCGGCAGGAAGGGCACGGACTCTTTCAGATACCAAATTAGTTGACAATAAAAAGTTATTTAAGCGATTGAGAGATGCTCTCACACTTACACGCCATCACTCCACTTCACACAATTTCACGAAAGCATCTGTGCACGCAATGGTTCTCATTTTCTAGGGTGCGAAAACTCGTCGTCCACACATCCACGCATCAGTCTTCAGTTTCGCATCTACACAGTCCTTATGCACACTCCACCTTCTTTCATTCCACGCGATTGCGTGGAGAAGGGTGAGGAAGCTAAGAACGGCGTCTTCCACACTAAGTAAAATGAGGGCGAGCGTCAAATATCTCGAGAAGGTACAGAATGCTCTCTCACATCTCGGTCTTTTCCACCACTCCAGCATGCAGGCGACCCAGGGCTCTCCTCGTCTCTCTTTCATACATTCACATAATTAAGCCGTGTGTGGCGGAAAAATCAACGCAGCACGTATCCAAATTTCAGAACAAACATAGCCACTCCCTAAACATTCTCTCTTTCATTACAATCCTAAATTTCACACCTTCCAGAGCTTTTACTGAATGTTGATTCTTTCGGCTCATACACTCCACATACATTAGATATATCTTTTAAATCACCATGACTCTCTCCTCTTTCCAACCCAGGCAATTCTTGAGATACCTAACACTATCAGTCTCACCAGACATACATGAATACACTCCATACATATCACAGACACACCATACACACACGCGCAGCACATGCAGACACTAAATAAGGCAACACCGCGAACTGACACGAAACATAAATCGCTACACATACTGCTACACTACATCCATGGACACAGCTCAGACAGAGACATACCACCTTCACATTATCCACCACCTTTTGAGACATACCAGAACACACATCTTTAGGAGTTAGTTGTGGGAAAAGCATCGCCCTACTTTGTGTTCTTTCTCTCTCTCTCTTACTCTCCCTTTATTTCTCTTTCTATCTTCATAGCTCTTCCTTTGTCATTCGGACACACACACACACACACACAATCTCTCTGAATAATTTTTCTCCCTATTTCTCGCCTTTCTCTTCTCTATCTCTCTCCTTCTCCCTATCTCGCTATCTCTTTTTCTATCTATTTTCTCTTTTCTCTCTCTCACTTCTATATATATATATATATATATATATATATATATATATATATATATATATATATATATATATATATATATATATATATATAATCAAGTGCCTTGGTTGTTATGAGCCAAATGGTCTCATGAACTACTTACTTTCCTTGTAACTCGTAACTCTCTCTCTCTCTTACTCTCACTTTCACTATCTCTCTCTTACTCTTATTTTCAATATTTCTCTCTCTTACTATCAATTTCACTATCTCTCTTTTACTATCACTTTCACTATGTCTCTCTTACTCTCACTTTCACTATCTCTCCCTTACTCTCACTTTCACTATCTCTCTCTCAATAACTCTCACTTTTACTATCTCTCCCTTCCTCTCAATTTCACTATCTCTCTCTCTCCCTTCCTCTCACTTTCACTATCTCTCTCTCACTTTCACTTTCACCCTCTCTCTGAAATATAAAAAAAGACCTTGCCTTAAATTCGAACCACGAACCGAAACGGTTTTACAGTCACGCGAACAGTAGAAATCCCACAAAGGGTTCATTCAATAGCGCCGATCAGAGGTAAAGATGGTGTCATGACGGACGTCCCAGAACAACTTGCTAAAGTGAGCACTTCTCGAACGTTTTTACTATTGAGGACGTTACACAATTAGCAACACTAGGCGAGGACATAAGTCTTGAAAGACAAAATATCCTATCCAACATAAGTGTAAATAAATTGGAGATTCTCACATATATTAATAAAATGAAAAGAATGAAGGTACCCGAGCCCGGTGGGGTGTACCCAACCCATCTTAAAGGACTGAAAAAATGTGTTAGCAAAACAGCTCTGCACGATTTTCAATCGATCGATAGAGCAAGGTCTACTTCCAGTAGAGTTCAAGCGTGCAAATGTTACGCCGATATTCAAAATAGGGGAGAAATCTGAGCTTACTAATTTTCGTCCTATCAACCTAACTTCTGTAATTGGAAAACTATTGAAATCGATAATTAGAGATAGGTTGGTGAGCCAAGGTGAGGCTAATAATTTAATTGAAGACTCCCGGCATGGATTCAGACGTGGGCGCTCGTGCCTAACCAATTTACTGTAATATTTTGATAAAATGATTTGCATCTATGATGAAACTAAAGCGGTGGGTATAATTGATCTTGACTTTAAAAATGTCTTTGATACAGTTCCGCACGAAAGGCTATGGATGAAAATTAGAGCAATTGGAGTGAGGGGTAACATACTTTAATGGATTAAAAACGTGCTATCAAATCGTTCACAGCGGATTGTTGTAAATAAGGTTATGTTCAGAGTAGATCACAGTCACCAGCGGGGTACCACAAGGGTCAGTCCTGGGCCCATTATTATTTATTGTTTACATTAATGAGACTTGGATAATGGAGTGTTTAGTAGGATCTTTCGAGACCCAATGTAGAGCGAATGCAAAGGGACCTTAATAAAATTGTCGAATAGGCGAATAAATAGCAAATGGGCTTCAACATAAGTAAATGCAAGGTAATGCATTTAGGATGTCAGAACCTCAAAGTAGAATACCATATGAAAGACCAAATTCTCGAATCCGTTAACTTAGAAAAAGACCTGGGGATTTTAATCTTGAAGGACCTTAAAGTATCGAAACATGCAATGCGCAGAAGCTTGTAAAAAACAAACCGAATGCTAGGATATATTGCTCGGAATTTTACTTTCAAATCGAAAGATATATTCATGCCACTATACAAATCGCTCGTGCGCCCACACCTCGAATACGCGGTTCAATTTTGGTGTCCCTCCCTGAACAAGGATATGTCGCAGTTAGAAAGAGTGCAACGTCGGGCTACGGAACTAGTTCCTGGAATCCGAAACAAACGCTACGAAGATAGACTCCGCTCATTGAACCTACTATCACTTGAAAGTAGACGATTACGTGGACAATTGATCGAGGTATTCAAAATCTTAAAAGGATTTACTAATATTGATTACCGACTATTGTTCGAGATGGACGAAAGGGCCAACACACGCCAAAATGGTTTAAAATTAGTGAACAAGTAATTTAACTCTACTAGGTAGAGCTCTAAATTACTTCACGTTTAAAATCACGCAAAGGTGGAATAGCCTGCCCAACCGTGTAGTAAAAAGCACGTCAGTGAATATGTTCAAAAACCGACTTGATGAGTACTTTAATAGTGTAAACATAACGTAGTAGGAGCATAGAAGAAAACGTCATACGAAATATAATCCTGCAATAAAAAGATGCCAGCGACGCCCCTCTGCATGGAGTGAATGTGAATTCCCTTTTTCTTTTTCTGTCTGTCCTATACCTATATTATTTTCATCACTAGCAGGAAAAGCCTGCGGGAGAAGAGAGTACTGTCCTGAAAGAGAGGGTGGCGGTGTGATGTAGTATGTCAAGGATACACTCAAATCGACGAACTGCAACATTGTATCCGACCACGAGCTACTAGGTGTTGACCAAGACATAGCTCCTGCCAAATACAGGACCCTGGTGCTTTAAAGACCCCCTACCCAACTCGTTGAAAAGGACAGGGATCTGTACCGCCTGCTGGGTAAGCTTGTACAAAACAGAGAGTGTATGGCCATGGGTGATTTCAACACCCAATTTGACTAGGAAACCAGAGAACCCTGGGGCGAGAACGCACTGCTCCTGGAGTTTGCGAACAACGAGTTCTTGATTCAATAGGTGAGAGAGCCGACGAGAGGAAATAATACCCTCGACTTGGTTTTCACCTCTGAGGATCACATCGTTTATGATCTCTCTTTAGAAGTAGAGCTCGGTGGCAGTGATCCCCGCTAGTCAGATTTATAGTCGAGGTCTCCAAAGTAGAGTCCGCGACTAGTAAATCGAGGAAATTTGATTTGAGAAGAGCAGACATTGCAGGTTTTGGTGCTGGTTTGACTGATGCGAGGCTAGAAGCGTGCGAGGATGTTGAAGATTCGTGGAATAGATTCAAAACTACGCTCATGACTCTTCAATCATGAGGGAGAAGAGAACGGTATACCGGCAGTCAAAGATTTCTGGAGACTTTTACGAGTACCGTAGGCTAGCTAGGAAGGTGAAGTCCAGCATAAGGGCGGCTAAGTGGTCTGAGGAACTCCGAGTGGAGAGACTTTGTAAAGAGAATCCCAAGGAGTTCTTGGGATATGTAAACAGCCGTTAACCAATCCATCAAACGATTGGCCCTTTGAGGAATGAGAAGGATACATTAAAGCACTCAGCTGCCGAAAATCCTAACCTCCTCAACGATTACTTGTCTTCATTGTTTACTGAAGAGTGTGGTCCCATCCTCCGGTGAACGGATTCCTACTCGAAGGAAAAGCTGGAGGATATGGACTTCACCGAAGGAGAAATAGAAAAGAAGATCACTGACCTAATGACGAATAAGTCACCTGGCCTGGATCTGTTTCTACCTAAAGTGTTGAAAGAAGTGCGCGATCAAGGGTCACGACACCTGAGCGCAATCTTCAGCATGTCAATCCGGACCGAATGCGTTCCTCGAGACTGGCGTGAGGCGGAGGTGACTCCTATCTTCAAGAAAGGAGACCCTAGCCAACCGTCGAAGTACCGACCTATCAGTCTGACTTCGATAGTCGGTAAACTCATGGAAAGCATGATGGTGGACAAAGTGACGTCGTATTTAGAGTCAAACCTGCTACTGAGGAGTTCCCAGCACGGCTTCCGAAGGCAACGGTCATGCCTGATGAACCTTGTGGAATTCTTCCACTTCGTTTTCAGTGAGCACGATCGGGACAAGGCGGTGGATGTGGTCTCCCTAGACTTTCAGAAGGCCTTTGATAAGGTACCACACCGCCGCCTTCTCCGGAAAGTGCGAGCGCTTGGCATAGACTGAAAGGTAGCCGGCTGGATAGAGAACTGGCTGAATGTCAGACGGAAACGGGTGGTGGTGAATGGATAGGCTTCTGAGTGGGGGCCCTTTACTAACGGGTTGCCTCAAGCTTCTTTCCTGGGACCACTACTATTCATCATCTACGTGAACGACATGGACGGTGACATGGTTGCGAAGATTTCTAAATTTGCCGACGATACCAAGCTTGGTATGAACGTTGCAAAGGATGGAAATACTGCCCGCCTGCAGGAAGATCTTGGAAACATTGGGGAGTGGTCGGACACGTGGCAAATGCCTTTCAACGTAGAGAAATGCAAAGTGATGCATATCGGCCACCGAAATCCCCAATCACCCTATATCCTTAAGGGCACTGCTCTTGAATCCACTGACACTGAGAAGGACTTGGGTGTAACTATCACGAGTGACCTAAAGTTCTCGAAAAAGTGTATTGAGGCGAAGAAAAGGGCCCAAAGGATGTTATATAAAGCGACAGTTTGTATATCGGAACAAGGAGATTGTACTGTGTTTGTACAATTCCCTCGTCCGACCGCACCTGGAGTATATCGTAAGATTAGAACGCGTGCAAGCAAGAGCAACCAAACTGATTCCCTCTATCAGACACAAGAGTTACGAAGATAGATTATGGGAATTAGACTTGTTCTCGCTGGAGACCCGTAGACTGCGTAGTCAGCTTATCGAAGTGTTCAAAATACTTCGAGGCTTCGACATTGTAGACTACATGGATATTTTCTAGCTTAGCTAGAGCAGAACAAGAAATCACAGCTACAAACTTAAACTGAAGCGTTACCAGCGTGATATGTGTGGGAAATCTTTCACATACAACATCTGTGGTACATGGTACAGACTTCCAGTGGAAGTTGTCAACAGCAATTCTGTTGATCAGTTCAAGTCGAGACTAGACAAAGTCTTGAAAAATAGCCGCGTGGACACTTGAAGGTACCCTCTTTGAATGGATCATAAGGTCTACTAGAGTGCCTTTTCTCAATTTCACTATCCCTCTCTTACTCTCACTATATCTCTCTTTCTCTCACTCTCACTTTTACTCTCTCTCTCTCATACTCTCACTTTCACTATCTCTCTCTCTCATAATCTCACTTTCACTCTCTCTCTTACTCTCACTTTCACTATATATATATATATATATATATATATATATATATATAGCTGCAATATTCCTGGGGTGACAACTTAAGCCTTGGAACGTCCACCAGTTAAAAACCACATTGCTCCACATAACCTTCCCTCCCACACACACAACTCCTTAACTTGACATGGGAGTGCAGTGGTTTATCTCCTGCTATCACCTGAAACTCCTGGTTATCGTGGGTGGGGTGATTGGTAAAAATGCCCATCTCACTCATCCCCACCACCATCCATGCATGCCTCCCTCCTTGTGATGGTGAAATCCCCTGCTCAGGAGGAACTTGTAGTAATTATGGGTGGTGTGCTTGGGAAAAAAGCCTCCACCGCTTCTCCTTCACCTACCACACACCCATGGCACACTCACCTTCTTAAGTACTTCCTCGGTTTTGGTCATGATAGCGTCGAGGCTCTCCCGGTGGGTGAAGAGCTTCCGGGACTGAATCTTGCGGTGGAAGGTCTTCTCGACCAGGGGGCGCGAGACCTCCCTCACCAAGGTACTAGCCACGTCAGTGTGCAGCTGAGAATCTACCTCTACCTCCTGCAGAAGGGTATCCCACGCCTGGAACATGTGGCTAGCACACGGGGGCCTGCGAAACCATGGACCCATTACCACTTAACAGGGAGAGCCCACCCTAGCCAGCACCCTAATTTCATCAAACCTGACTGTAGGGGTCGGGACCCCACGTCCTCAGTGTGCCCATTGACGAAATGAAAGAGCGGCATGAGGAGGAACGCAGTGGTAAGGACGGAAATAGTCAAGGAAGAAAAGTGGGTTCTCAAGCTCAGCCTTGTTTTATGATCTGGTTTTTTTTTTACTATCTTGTTGGTGTCTAGCTAATAATATTTCATGTTGCTAAGGTCAACTAATGACCCATGAGGTTTGAAGTGGGTTCCTACTCCTGGTCTTGTTTCTAAAAATTATTTTTGATTACCTTGTTGGTGTCGAGCTATCCATGTAATTTGTTTGAATTGGTGCCCAGACCAGGGTCGAAAAACGTTGATTTTGATAAGAGTCAAGGTGATATGTGAAAACGATGTTCACTTTACCATGGATATCAAGTAAATGAGATAATCTCTCTTTTGGATCGTCTTTTAATAAAAATAAGGATAATAAGTGACCATCATATCATATATGCATGTGTAATCACAAGCTGATGTATGTTTATTGAGAGGATTCCCCGACACATCTGGTCTGATCACATTCTCTATTTACTATTTTCATCTATATTTATTTTTTCTATGCATAAAGTCTACCACAAGATTGTATTCCTTTTCATCACTAAAATCACCTGAATAATTTATGATGTAATTCATATAATGGTAATTATTACCCCATAAAACATAAGATTAACCATCACATATTTTCTGGTATGATTTTTTAAACAGAATGAGTGGACCCTTATAGGGACCACTTAAGGGGAATAGCGCCATAAACAAATCTATGAATTACATTAAAATTTTTCTAAATGTAATAAAAACAAAAAAGAAAAAT
The DNA here is from genome assembly GCA_963969495.1 of Ceratothoa steindachneri. Lineage (NCBI taxonomy): Eukaryota > Metazoa > Arthropoda > Malacostraca > Isopoda > Cymothoidae > Ceratothoa > Ceratothoa steindachneri. The sequence goes on along the minus strand of OZ018333.1, from coordinate 8,217,981 downwards.
AACAAAAAACACCCCTCGATGCAGTTTGGGATAGACCCACAGGAGTAGCCGAGGTGCGAATCCTCATAGCTTCCTATTTTTAGGTGCCGTCTGCCATCTTCATTGCCATGCAGCTTAGAGGGATGTCTCATCTCTGTCATTTAGGTGGTATGGGAAAGAACAATGTGCCGGTCCAGTTGCCCTGTCTGGGGGGCAGTCCAGTTCCATCATCAGCGTACTCTTTCCCAGAAATCCCTACATGCCCGCAGAACCAGCAGCCTCAGAACCCCCAGAATATAATCTAGAGATTCTTCCGATAAGCTGCAGTCGTGGCGTCATGGATGCTGGCAAAGAGGTGATGCGGAGATTCCGCACCACCTACCTCACAGTATGATATATTGCACTCACTTTACACCGAGGACAGATGTAGAGATCGGAAGTGCTCCTATCCACTTCAAAACGAAAAGAGACGGTTTAGAAATCAAGTCCCTAGGAGATTTTCAGCTCTCTCTGTGCACTTGTGTACGGCTCAAGTGTGAGGAGATTTATGCCCCAAGAAAAACGAGGGCAATACTGGAGGTGTTATAGAAGCTTTAGGGGCAAAAACATGGCTACACACTTTATCTCGTCCATGGTATCAACAGGACTAATAGTATCACCTAACTCGCGAAAGAAGTTCCGAGGCCTAAACTCAAATGGTTCAAAGCTTCATTATCGCCTACCTTTGGATTAGACACAATGGAGATCGTTGCAGACGAGATAAAGGCCTTTGGCGAGCGGGAGAGACGCTGAACTCGTGATTCCAAGCTCATAATTAAAGGTAATCGCCGTAAAGCGAGTAGCATCTCCCCCTTCTCCCTCTCCCCTTCGTCAACAAGAAGGCTTATTTTAGTAGATTTGGGGAAAGCAACGGTCGCAAACTGGTCGGAAACGGTGTGAGTCCACCACTTCCAGATTAAGCCCGTTTAGGAACAATTCCGGGTCGGGGTGTAGCTTTGGATAGGGCAGAAGTGCACCACCTTAGTATTGGCCAAGGGAAACCGAAACCTGTGCGCTTGGGCATAGCGAGAGACGCGGTTCAAAGCCTGTTGGAATCGATGCTCCAGAGATGGCATCTGGGCCGCGCCAAGAGAGATCGAAAGGTCGTCCACGTAGAGCGTAGCGAGAACATCTTTTGGCAGCACCGAGGTGATGCCGTTGATGCTCATGGCAACGAGTGTGACACTGAGGATACTTTCCTGCGGGAAATTCTCGTCTTGACCTACGTGCTCCGGATGGTTCCACCTCACCTGTACGCTGAAATGACGATCTCGTCGAAACTCACAGGCAAATGGGGAGACGTCTGTCAGCCCCCTTTTTTTGGAAGGACATAATATTTCTCATTCGGGAAAATTTTCCCCATTTGCGGATGATGAGAGAGTGTTTGAAGCCGGCGGGATCGAAGACTCCCGGTGGCTCCTCAATGAGTGACTATGTGGTCCCTGATGCTCCACTCTCTTTTTAGGAGATTGTTTTTTGTATAGAAGGGGAGGGATCTTAACTCTAGTTCAGTCCCACGTGGGGGTTCCGAGCCCGGTCAGACCTTTCTAGGTCTGGCTCCTCACCGAAATGACGAAGGATCCGCCAGAACATCAAGCCACCACTTGCTTCAACCAACCAGAACAAGAATCATTGTACTTTTTCTTGAATTTCTATTTTTGGTTTGTAAACTACCCACTACTCTCATCAGGGTCCCGCCTTAGTTCAAGATCTGAGTTATAGGTTTGTAAACTACCCACTACTCTCATCAGGGCCCCGCCTAAGGTCAAGATCCATCTGGGAGTTCTCCGCCGACCTCCATGACGTTCACGAGTCTGGGATCTAATAATAAGGGCAAACCCCAAAGGGCTCTGAAATTACGTGTTTCCCCAAGAGAGCCTTGGACACATTAATTGTCGCAGAGTTTAAAAGCTTTTGCCATTGATGGTCCTCCTGGTGGGGAGCGGCTAGTCTCATAGGTCCAAGGTGAGCGTGTGAGCTTTCGACGACTTTCTCTGGTCCTGGGAAAGCGAGGGAGATTTCATCACACCCAAAGGGGATCCGATTCGGTGCGGCTCTGATAGAGAAGGGAGTAAAGAGGGGGCAACTCCCTTTCCGATAAGAGAGAGGGAAAAGGGCTTAGGTGCGGCTCTCAAGGAAGAGCTGGTAAAATGGAGTCATCTCAACCGAAAGGTGGTGGGATGGGATCCGTTCCATCAGGCAATGGGCTGTAACGATCCTGGCTACCTCAAATCCGGCACCAACATGGGGCGAAGCCGTACTTGCAAGCGGCTTCAGGCCCCAACGCCCAGGTCCCCTCAAGGGCTGATCTGTTGCAACCCGTATTGTTTATAGCGGTTTCATAACCTCTCTACTAACGAGGCCTCTGTGGGGTGGTGAGGTCCTTGAATTCTAGATATGATAACAAAGAAACGACTGATTTTAAATCCTTCTTTCCGTCTTTGGAGCCAGAGGGAAAGGGTTCCTCCAAATTTCCGTCATTGGGGCTAGAAGGAAGGGGTTCCTTCCGTTTTGCGTCATTAGAGCCAGAGGGAAGGGGTTCCTCCCAATTTCCGTCGTTGGCACCAGAGGGAAGGGGTTCCTACAAATTTCCGTCGTTGGAGCCAGAGGAAAGGGGTTCCTCCAAATTTCCGTCTTTGGAGCCAGAGGGAAGGGATTACTCCAAATTTACGTCTTTGGAGCTAGAGGGAAGGGGTTCCTCCAAATTTCCGTCGTTGGAGCCAGAGGGAAGGGGTTCCTCCAAATTTCCGTCATTAGAGCCAGAGGAAAGGGATTACTCCAAATTTACGTCTTTGGAGCTAGAGGGAAGGAGTTCCTCCAAATTTCCGTCATTAGAGCCAGAGGAAAGGGATTACTCCAAATTTACGTCTTTGGAGCTAGAGGGAAGGGGTTCCTCCAAATTTCCGTCATTAGAGCCAGAGGAAAGGGATTACTCCAAATTTCCGTCGTTGGAGCCAGAGGGATGGGGTTCCTCCAAATTTCCGTCGTTGGCACCAGAGGGAAGGGGTTCCTCCAAATTTCCGTCGTTGGAGCCAGAGGAAAGGGGTTCCTCCAAATTTCCGTCTTTGGAGCCAGAGGGAAGGGGTTCCTCCAAATTTCCGTCATTAGAGCCAGAGGAAAGGGATTACTCCAAATTTACGTCTTTGGAGCTAGAGGGAAGGGGTTCCTCCAAATTTCCGTCGTTGGAGCCAGAGGGAAGGGGTTCCTCCAAATTTCCGTCATTAGAGCCAGAGGAAAGGGATTACTCCAAATTTACGTCTTTGGAGCTAGAGGGAAGGGGTTCCTCCAAATTTCCGTCGTTGGAGCCAGAGGGAAGGGGTTCCTCCAAATTTCCGTCATTAGAGCCAGAGGAAAGGGATTACTCCAAATTTACGTCTTTGGAGCTAGAGGGAAGGGGTTCCTCCAAATTTCCGTCGTTGGAGCCAGAGGGAAGGGGTTCTTCCAAATTTCCGTCATTAGAGCCAGAGGAAAGGGATTACTCCAAATTTACGTCTTTGGAGCTAGAGGGAAGGGGTTCCTCCAAATTTCCGTCGTTGGAGCCAGAGGGAAGGGGTTCCTCCAAATTTCCGTCATTAGAGCCAGAGGAAAGGGATTACTCCAAATTTACGTCTTTGGAGCTAGAGGGAAGGGGTTCCTCCAAATTTCCGTCATTAGAGCCAGAGGAAAGGGATTACTCCAAATTTACGTCTTTGGAGCTAGAGGGAAGGGGTTCCTCCAAATTTCCGTCGTTGGAGCCAGAGGGAAGGGTTCCTCCAAATTTCCGTCATTAGAGCCAGAGGAAAGGGATTACTCCAAATTTACGTCTTTGGAGCTAGAGGGAAGGGGTTCCTCCAAATTTCCGTCATTAGAGCCAGAGGAAAGGGATTACTCCAAATTTACGTCTTTGGAGCTAGAGGGAAGGGGTTCCTCCAAATTTCCGTCGTTGGAGCCAGAGGAAAGGGGTTCCTCCAAATTTCCGTCGTTGGAGCCAGAGGGAAGGGGTTCCTCCAAATTTCCGTCATTAGAGCCAGAGGAAAGGGATTACTCCAAATTTACGTCTTTGGAGCTAGAGGGAAGGGGTTCCTCCAAATTTCCGTCGTTGGAGCCAGAGGGAAGGGGTTCCTCCAAATTTCCGTCATTAGAGCCAGAGGAAAGGGATTACTCCAAATTTACGTCTTTGGAGCTAGAGTGAAGGGGTTCCTCCAAATTTCCGTCGTTGGAGCCAGAGGGAAGGGGTTCCTCCAAATTTCCGTCATTAGAGCCAGAGGAAAGGGATTACTCCAAATTTACGTCTTTGGAGCTAGAGGGAAGGGGTTCCTCCAAATTTCCGTCATTAGAGCCAGAGGAAAGGGATTACTCCAAATTTCCGTCGTTGGCACCAGAGGGATGGGGTTCCTACAAATTTCCGTCTTTGGAGCCAGAGGGAAGGGGTTCCTCCAAATTTCCGTCGTTGGCACCAGAGGGAAAGGGTTCCTACAAATTTCCGTCTTTGGAGCCAGAGGGAAGGGGTTCCTCCAAATTTCCGTCATTAGAGCCAGAGGGAAAGGGTTCCTCCAAATTTCCGTCTTTGGGGCCAGAGGGAAGGGGTTCCTCCAAATTTAGGTCGTTGGAGCCAGAGGGAAGGGATTACTCCAAATTTACGTCTTTGGAGCTAGAGGGATGGGGTTCCTCTAAATTTTCCTCGTTGGAGCTAGAGGGATGAAGTCTCTCCAAATTTCCGTCGTTGGAGCCAGAGGGAAGGGATTCCTCCAAATTTCCGTCTTTGGGGCCAGAGGGAAGGGGTTCCTCCAAATTTCCGTCTTTGGGGCCAGAGGGAAGGGGTTCCTCCAAATTTAGGTCGTTGGAGCCAGAGGGAAGGGGCTACTCCAAATTTCCATTGCGATGTGGTTTCCTATGATAAACCTGACACCTCCTACCAGAAATCGGAATGAGTTAAAGACATTCGTAGATTTAAAAGAGGTGTATAGGAGAACCTGTGAGTGAAAGGGAGATAGGATACCAGATTCTCCACGCAGTGGAGCGTCGTCATTTACATCACCATCATCTAGTTGGTGTGAGTCGTTGTCCTTGGTTACGAGCACCACTCTTTAAACCACCCAGGAAGGACCCTTAAAAAGTCCCCAAAACCGAGATATGATATGTTGGAGCGGCTGGAGCTCTACCAGTGGAGCTCCGCTGGCTCTCCCTGTTCCCTATTAGAATAATGCTTGTTTTAGTCCCCAAGAATTGTAAACTTGGAATAGAGGAAAGTTAAATGTCCACCACAAATGTGATGGATACATTTGTAAAGATCTTCTCACCTCAAAGCCCTACAAGTGTAAGAGTGTTATCCTGCGGGTGTAGTAGAATTCACGCTTTTATGTTAAAGTGAAAATAAATTTTCAAATAAATCCGTTTTTCGAAACTCGTCAAAAATTCTTGACCTGACACCGACATGGCAGTAAAAAAAACCTGGCTCCGGAACAACGCCAAACAGTGCATGGCAGTCCATTTCTGCTGCCACACTGAAGAATGACAGTCCATTTCTACTGCCACATTGGGAAATGACAGTCCCTTTCCATTGCCAAGCTAGGGAATGACATTCCATTTCTACTGCCACACTGGGGAATGACAGTCCATTTCTACTGCCCCACTGGGGAAGGACAGTCCATTCTGCTGCCGCACTGAGGAATGACAGTCAATTTCTGCTGCCACATTGGGAAATGACAGTCCATTTCTACTGCCACACTGGGGAATGACAGTCCATTTCTACTGTCCCACTGGGGAAGGACAGTCCATTCTGCTGCCGCACTGAGGAATGACAGTCAATTTATGCTGCCACATTGGGGAATGACAGTCCATTTCTACTGCCACACTGGGGAATGACAGTCCATTCTACTGCCGGACTGAAGAATGACAGTCAATTTTTGCTGCCACATTGGGGAATGACAGTCCATTTTTACTGCCACACTGGGGAATGACAGAGTATTTATACTGCCGCAGTGAGGAATGACAGTTCATTTCTACTGCCACACTGGGGAATGACAGTCCATTCTATTGCCGCACTGGGGAATGACAGAGTATTTCTACAGCTGCAGTGAGGAATGACAGTCCATTTCTACTGCCACACTGGGGAATGACAGTCCATTTCTACTGCCACACTGGGGAATGACAGTCCATTTCTACTGCCACACTGGGGAATGACAGTCCATTTCTACTGCCACACTGGGGAATGACAGTCCATTTCTACTGCCCCACTGGGGAAGGACAGTCCATTCTGCTGCCGCACTGAGGAATGACAGTCAATTTCTGCTGCCACATTGGGGAATGACACTCCATTTCTACTGCCACACTGGGAAATGACAGTCCATTCTACTGCCGGACTGAAGAATGACAGTTAATTTTTGCTGCCACATTGGGGAATGACAGTCCATTTCTACTGCCACACTGGGGAATGACAGAGTATTTATACTGCCGCAGTGAGGAATGACAGTTCATTTCTACTGCCACACTGGGGAATGACAGTCCATTCTATTGCCGCACTGGGGAATGACAGAGTATTTCTACTGCTGCAGTGAGGAATGACAGTCCATTTCTACTGCCACCCTGGGGAATGACAGTCCATTTCTACTGCCATACTGGGGAATGACATTCCATTTCTACTGCTACACTAGAGAATGACAGTCAATTTCTACTGCCACACTGGGAAATGAAAGTCCATTCTACTGCCGCACTGAGGAATGAGAGTCGATTCTACTGCCACATTGGGGAATGACAGTCCATTCCTACTGCCACACTGGGGAATGACAGAGCATTTCTACTGCCGCAGTGAAGAATGACATTCCATTTCTACTGCCACACTGGGGAATGACAGAGTATTTCTACTGCCGCAGTGAAGAATGACATTCCATTTCTACTGCCACACTGGGGAATGACAGTCCATTTCTACTGCCACACTGGGGAATGACAGTCCATTCTACTGCTGCACTGAGGAATGACAGTCAATTTCTACTGCCACACTGGGGAATGACAGTCCATTCTACTGCCGCACTGAGGAATGACAGTCAATTTCTGCTGCCACATTGGGGAATGACAGTTCATTTCTACTGCCACACTGGGGAATGACAGAGTATTTCTACTGCTGCAGTGAGGAATGACAGTCCATTTCTACTGCTACACTGGGGAATGACAATCCCTTTTTACTGCCACACTGGGGAATGACAGTCCATTTCTACTGCCACACTGGGGAATGACAGTCCATTTCTACTGCCCCACTGGGGAATGACAGTCCGTTTCTACTGCCACACTGTGGAATGATGATAAACGATGATGATAGACCCTATTGGGCCAATGGAAGTCGATTCTGTGCCTCATATGGCACGAACTCTCTTAGTGAGAGTTATGATCAAAATCTATTGTTCGGAGTTTGGGAACTAAGGATTATGGGACAAACAACTTACCATAGACACATGTAAAAAAGTCGCCATAGCAACTGTGAATAACTACCTCACCGTGACAACCAGAAATTACCAAGTCACGATGATAACCTGTAACCACTACCTCACCATGGCAACAATGAACCATCTCAATCAAAATGATAACTAGAAACTATTAACTCACCGTGACAACCAAGAACAATCTCACCATTGAAACTTAGACTCCCCTCACCATGGCAATCAACCAAATAACAAAGGAAACCATAAACTACCAACTCATCATGGCAAACCCCATCTCAACCAGCATAGTATGGTCTCCTGGAACCGCCCATTTACCATGGCAACAGTAAACTACCAACCAGAAACTATCGATCCACCATTGAAACTATAAATCACCTCACATTGACCACCTGGAACCATACATCACCATAGAAACAAAGAAACACATCAGAAAAACAAACTTGAAATACACTCTCACCATGGCAACAAAGAACCACATCACCAAAGCAAACTTGAACTACACCTTCACCATGAAAATAAAGAACCACATCACGAAGGCAAACTTGAACTACACCCTGACCATGCAAACAATGAACCACATCACCAAAGCAAACTTGAACTGCACCTTCACCATAGAAAAAAAAAACACATCCTAAAGCAAACCTAAACTACACCCTTACCATAGAAACAAAGAACCACATCACTAAAGCAAACTTAAACTACACCCTCACCATGGAAACAAAGAACCACATCACCAAAGCAAACCTAAACTACACCCTCACTATGGAAAAAAAAACAACATCTGAACCATATCACAATGACAAACAGGAAGTGCCAATCATTATGACAACAAATAACTACATTACGTACCTGATTTTAGCCCAGGTGAGGGTTTTGTAAGCACATTGAGCCGACAAATCTACCAGAATAGCGCCCGGAGGTCAGGTGTAGAATCCGCAGAAAGGTTCGACCGTGCTCTCAGGCTTGGAGGGGCCAGGAACAGAGGATGGCTGCATAGTTTTTGAGGCATAATATATCCAAGGTTGCACATGGTGTGACAGACTAAGTTCTAAGCCTCGGGAAATAGAGTCTTACAGTAGCCTGAACGGCCAGGACCCCATTCTCCAGGAGGTTAGATGCTGCATGATTTGGGGGAAGCAGGGTATCGCTTTCTGCAATTGACCCTCTTGACTCAACACGATAATGAATTGTATTTGGACTTCGAGAAACTTACACAGACTTCGATTAAATTCAACTAGAGGAGTGATTCCTGTAGCCGAAGAGCTTGCAGTAGTAACACCTCCGCGGCCGTGGCACGAATGCCTTTACCTGGTAGGGATACCAACCGACACTCACCGACTCAGGGAGCTTGTTACGATCGAAGGTGACGAAGAATGTAGGGGTGAGTCTCGAGGCCCCTCCCTGTTTTCTCATCACACGTTCGACATCACCGCTCTAAGGTGATATCATCTATGGAGTAGTCCACGAGTTCCCTCGTATAAATTACTCCTTTGACGAAATTCATGGTAAAGTGCGGTGTCACACTCATAGGCGTGCCATCAAGTGTCCGGAGGGTACTAATCATGGCCGCCTCGGAGGGATTTGACGCATTCGCCAGAACGCTCCCGTCCTAGAAACAGGGCACCTTCGGCTCTCTACAAATCACACTAGCTAAAGATCTCCTCTGATGGATCCTGTTGCCCTTGGCCAACATGGTGCCATCAGTGGAGTGAATAACTAGGAAGCATTTGAAGCCAGTAAGCTGGAAAACGCCGGGTAATCTCTGAATGAGGGGCCCCGATCTAATTCAGGCTCCGCTAATCGCAATTGTGACGATAAACTTTGTCTGAGCCCTCTCACATTAGAACGTCACTCGGGAGGACGGACCGATTTTAGCATGGTCGCTAGCTGAAGTGGAAGCGGACCCGTCTGTCCTCAGAGGTCCCGGGGAGGGAGACGAACCCTTGGTCCTATTTATCTTTCTCTAGGAGACAATCAATAGTTGGCGTTCAATGGTCAGGGCCTATTTGTCGGGGCTCAATTAACGGAAGTCAATTGTAAACGTTCTATTGACGGCGATGAGTTCTCGACAATCAATTGATGGCAATCAATTGCTGGCGTTCAATGGTCGGTTCTTATTTGTCGGGGCTAAATTGACGGCGATCATATGTCATCGATTAATTGGCGGCAATCAATTGTAGGCGTTCAATGATCGCTGATTATTTTTCGGGGCTAGATTGACGGTGCTCAATTGTCAGCGATCAATTTTCAATGATCATTTGATGGCAATCAATTGTGTCCGTTCAAGTGCTGGTGCTTATTTGCCAGGGCTCAATTGACGGCGAGCATTTGTCGTCGATAAATTAGGGGCAATCAATTGTCGGCGATCAATTGATGTCAATCGATTGTCGGCTTTCAATAGTCGCTGATTATTTAACGGGGCTCAATTGTCGGCGGTCTCTTGGCAGCATTATGTGTCGGCGATCAATGGTCAGCCATTAATTGATGGCAATCGATTTTGGCGTTCAACGGTTGGTGCTTATTTTTCGGGGCTCAAGTGACGGCGTTCAATTGTCGACGTTCAATTGACGGTGATCAATTGTCGTAGGTCAATTGACGGTAATCAATTGTCCTCGTTGAATGATCGCTGATTATTTGTCGGGGCTCAATTGAAGGAGCTTAATGGTCGATGATAAATTGACAGCACTCAATTGTTGGTTTGCAATGGTCGCTGTTTATTTGTTGGGACTCAATTAACAGGGCTCAATTATAAGTGATCAATTAACATTATCAATTGTCGTCGATTAATTGATGTCAATCAATTCTCGGCGTTCAATGGTCGGTACTTATTTGTCGGCGCCCACTTAAGGGTACTCAAATTTTGGCGATCAATAGTCGATATTCAATTAACGGCGATTAATTTTCGTCGATCAATTGACGGCAATCAACTCTTGGCGTTCAATGGTCAGTGCTTATTTACCGGGGATCACTTGACGGTGCTCAATTGTAGTCGATCAATTGACGACGATCAATTGTCGACGATCAATTGATGGTAATCTATTGTCGCCGTTCAATGATCGGTGCTTATTTGTGAGGCTCAATTGACGGCGCTCAATTTTTTGACATTCAATTAACTGTAATCATTTGTCGTCGATCAAATGGCGGCATTCATTTGTCGGCGATCAATTGATGGCAATCAATTGTCGGCGTTGAATGGTTGCTGATTATTTGTCGGGGCTCAATTGATGGCAATCAATTGTCGCCGTTAAATGGTCGCTGTTTATTTGTCGGGGCTGAATTGAGGGTGCTCATTTTTTGGCAATCAAATTGCAGCATTAATTGTCATCGATCAATTGACGGTAATCAAACGTCAGCGTCCAATGGGGGTGCTTATTTGCCAGGGCTCAATTGACGGCGTTCAATTCTCGCTGTTCAAATGACGACGATCAATTGTCATCAATCCATTGACGGTAATCAATTGTCGTCGATCAATAAACGGCAATCAATTGTTGGCCTTCAATAGTCGGTGCTTATTTGTCGGGTTCACTTGATGGTACTCATTTGTCGACATTCAATTGACCGCGATTAATTGTCGACGATTAATAGACGGCTATCAATTGTCGTCGATCAATTGACAGCGATCAATTGTCGTGGATCAATTGATGGCAATCAAATGTCGGCGTACAATGGCCGGTGCTTATTTGTCCGGGCTCATTTGAAGGTGCTCCATTGTCTGCGATCAACTGACGGCATCAATTTTCGACGGTCAATTGTCGGGGCTCATTTGTCGACGTTCAAATGACGGCGATCAATTGTTGTCGATCAATTGACGGCAATCAATTGTCGACGTTCACTAGTGGATGCTTATTTGTCGGGGTTCAATTGATGGCACTCAATTGTAAACTTTCCATTGATGGCGATCAATTTTCGTCGATCAATTGACGGCCATCTTTTTTCAGCGTTTAATGGGCGGTGCCTATATGTCGGAGCTCAATTGACGGCGCTCAATTGTCGATGTTCTATTGACGGCGATCAATTCTCGGCGAGAAATTGACGGAATCAATTGTCGGCGATCAAGTATCGGCGTTAATGGTCGGTGCTTATTTTTGTGAGCTCAATTAACGGTGGTCAGTTATCGGAGACTAATTCTTAACCTATAATTGACTTTGATAAATTGTCGTCGATCAATTGTTCTCAAAGAATTGACGGAAATATAGGGTCGGAGTTTAAAGGCCGGTGCTTATTTGTCGGGGCTCAATTAACTGTGCTCAATTGTCGGCGATCAATTTCCGACCTTCAATCGACGGCCATCAATTGCCGTTGGTTATTTGATGGCAATCAATTGTCGGCGTTCAATGGGCGATGATTATTTCTCGGGGCTGAACTGAAGGTGCTCATTGTCGGGGATCAATTGACGGCAGCAATTGTCGTCGTAAAATTGACCGCGATCAATTGTTGTGGATCAATTGACGGTGATCAATCGTCGTCGATCAATTGATGCCAACCAATTGTCGGTGATCAATGGTCAGTGCTTATTTGTTGGGGCTCAGTTGACGGTGCTTAATTGTCAGCGATCAATTGTCGATGATCAAATTTTAATTTTTGGCAGTCAATGATTGGTGCTTATTTGTTGGGGCTCATTTATCGGCGATCAATTGTGAAAGTCCAATTGACGGCTATCAATTAGCATCGATCAATTTTCGGCAATCATTTTTCGGCTTTCAATGGTCGATGATTAATTGACGGGGCTCAATTGACGGCGCTCAATTGTCTACATTCACTTGACGGCGAGCAATTGTCGCGTTCAATGGTCGCTGATTATTTGTCAGGGCTTTTTTGATGGCACTCAATTGTCGACGTTAAAATGGCAGCATCAATTATCGGGGAACAATTCACGGCAATCGATTATCGACTTTCAATGGTCGGTGATTATTTGTTGGGGTTAAATTAATGGTGCTCAACTTTTGGCGATCAATTAACAGCATTAATAGTCGGCAATCATTTGTCGGCGATTAATTGACGGCAATAGATTGTCTGCGTTCAATGGTCGCTGCGTATTTGTCGAGACATATTTGACTGCGTTCAATTGTCGACGTTCAATTGAAAGCGATCAATTGTCATAAATCAATTGATGGCAATCAATTGTCTGCGTTCAATGTTCGGTTCTTATTTTTCGGGGCTCAATTAACGGTGCTCAATTATCGGCGACCAATTCTCGACCTTCAATTGACTTTAATTTATTCGTCGATCAATTGTCGTCGCTTAGTTGACGACAATATATGGACGGCGTACAATGGTCATTGCTTATTTGTCGGGGCTTAATTAACGGTGCACAATTGTCGGCGATCAATTTTCGACCCTCAATTGACGGCGATCAATCGCCGTTGGTTAATTGACGGCAATCAATTATCGGCGTTAAATGGTCGGTGATTAATGGTCGGGGCTCAATTGACGGTTCTTAATTGTCGGTGATCAATTGACGGCAGCAATTGTCGACGTAAATTTGACGTAGATCAATTGTCGTCGATCAAATGACGGCGATCAATGTTGTCGATCAAATGATGCTGATCAATTGTCGTCGATCATTTGTTGGTGGTAATGGTCGATGCTTATTTATAGGGGTTGAATTAACCGTGCTTAATTGTTAGTGATCAATTGACGGCGATTAATTGAGAGCATTAATTGTCGGCGACAATCGTGGGTGAGCAATCGATGGAAATCAATTTTCGGCGTTGAATTGTCGGTGCTTATTTGTCTGGGCCCAGTTAATGGTGCTCAATTGTCGGCGATCAAGTCGTCGTTCAATTCACGACGATCAAATGGCGTCAATCAATAGACTGAAATAAATTGTCGGTGTTCAATGGGCGTTGATTATTTGTCGGAGCTCAATTAACGCTGTTCAATTGTCGGCGATCAATTGACGGTGATCAATAGATGGCAATCGATTGTCGGCGTTCAATGATGGGTGCTTATTTGTCCTGGCCGAATTAATGGTGCACAATTGTTGGCGATGAATTCTCGACGTTGAATTGAAGGCGATCAATTGTATTCGATCAATTGACGGAAATAAATTGTCGGCGTTTAATTGTCGCTGAATATTTTTCGCGGCTCAATTGACGGTGCACAATTGTCGGCGATAAATTGACGGCATCAATTTTCGACGTTCACTTGACGGCGAATAATTGTCGTCGATCAATTGATGGCGATCAATTGTCCTGGATCAATTGACGGCAATCAATTTTCGGCGTTCATTTGTTGCATCTTTATTTGTCGAGGCTCAATTAACGATGCTCAATTGTCAGCGATCAATAGACGGCACTAATTGGCGTCGATCAATTGACGGCAATGAATTGCCGTAGATCAATCGACGGCAATGAATTGTCGTCGATTAATTGACGGCAATCAATTGGCAGAAATTAATTAACGGCAATCAATTGTCGTCAATCAATTGACGACAATCAATTGTTGGCGTTCAATGGTCGGTGCTTATTTGTCGGGGCTCAATTTATAGTGCTCAATTTTCAGCGATCAATTGTCGGCGATTAATTGGCGTCGATCAATTGACGGCAATCATTTAACGACTTTTCATTGAGGGTGATTAAATGTCGTCGATCGGTTGACGGCAAATAATTTTCAGCGTTTAATGGTCGGTGCTTATTTGTCGAAGCTCAATCAACGGTGCTCAATTGTCGGCAATCAATTGACGGCATCAATTTTCGGCGATCAATTGTCCGCGTTCAATAGTTGCTGATTATTTGTCGCGGCTCTATTGACGGTGCTAAATTGTTGACGATCAATTGACAGGATCAATTGTACACGTTTAATTGACGGAGATCAATTGTCGTCGATCAATTGACGGCGATCAATTGTCGTCGATCAAATGAAGGCAATCAATTGTCTTCCTTCAATGGTCTGTGCTCTGTTGTCTAGGGCCAATTAACGATGCTCAATGTTTGGCGATCAATTGACGGCTTCAACTATCGGCGACCACTTGACAGCATCAATTTTCCGCGATCAATTCACGGCATCAATTGTTGGTGTTCAATGGTCGGTTCTTAATTCTCGGCGATCAATTGACGGCATCAGTTTTCGGTAATCAACTATCGGCGATCAATTGATGGCAATCAATTGTCGGCGTTTAATGATCAGTGATTATTTGTCAGGGCTTATTTGACGGTGTTCAATTGTCAGGAATCAATTGACGGTATCAATTGTCGGTGATCAATTGTCGGCATTCAATTGATGGCAATCAATTTTCGGCGTTCAATGGTCGCTGCTTATTTGTCGGGGCTCAATTAACGGTGATCAATTGTTGGCGATCAATTGAAAGCATTAATTGTGGGCGATCAATTGTCGGTGATCAATTGCCGGTGTTCAATGGTCGGTGCTCATTTTTCGGGGCTTAATTGACGGCACTCAATTGATTGCAATCACTTGTCGGTGTTTAATGGTCGCTGATTATTTTCGGGGCTCAATTTACGGTGCTCAATTGTCGCGAATCACTTGTCTGCGATCAATTGATGGCAATCGATTGTCGGCTCTCAATGGTCGGCGATCACTTGCCTGCGATCAATTGATGGCAATAAATTGTCGGCTTTCAATGGTCGGTGATTATTTGTCGGGGCTCAATTGACTGTGCTAATTGTCGGCGTTTAATTGACATCATAAATTGTCGGCGATTAATTGTCGTCTATTAATTGACGGCAATCAATTGTCGGCGTTCAATGGTCGCTGATTATTTGTCGGGCCTCAATTGAGGGTGCTGAATTGTCGGCAATCAATTGATGGGGATCAATTTTCTGCGATCAATTGACCGCAATCAATTTTCGGCGTTCAATGGTCGGTGCTTATTTTTCTGGCCTCAATTGACCTCGCTCAATTGTCGGTTTTCAACTATTGATGCTTTTTTTCTGGGATCACTTGTCGGTGTTCCCTTGCTGACACTTAATTTCCAGGGGTCCGTTTTCAGCGTTCATTTGTTCTTTGCTCTCAACGTTCAACATTCCGTTGTCGTTACTCAATTAAATGTTGACTTGACGCTCAAAAGTGGTGCTCATTTGCAGGTGTTTAATCATCGCTGCCCAATTGTTAGCGATCATTTGTCGGCATTCAGTTGTTGTGCTCAATTGTCGGCATTCCGTTCTAGTGCTCAATTTTAGTGCTCGGTGTTCAGTTCTATTGTTCAATTACCGGCGCTCAATTACAGTGCTCAATGATTGCTCCTCAATGTTAGCGTTCATTTATCGTCATTCAGTTGCATTGCTCAATTGTCGATGTTCAGTTGTAGTGCTCAGCTGTCGGCGCTCAATTGTAGTACCAATTTTTGGCGTTCCACTGTAGTACTCAATTTTGGACATACTTTGGGGCGAGATCGGACGACATCTTTCCACGATTTGAATTCGGGGAATTAATTTCTCTCGCACACCGTGTAAAAGATGTAGTATTAATATGAATGAGTGAAAGTTTGGGAGAGAAATGGCCCAGATGGAAGGACAAGGTAGTGATGTTGTGTATGATAGTTCATGGAGGTGGTTTTGTAAAGGTGTGTAGTCGTTGTTACCTCTTTCTTGTCGATGAAACGTGCTAGGAGGAGGAATTGATGTGGCGGGGGGACCTCTGACTATATGTTATGCTACAGATCGAAATAAAGAAGTGGTTCTCTCATCGAACATCACCATGGCAACGCGATAAGATTTCTTAGTACAGCCATTATAAGACAACCCGCAGAGAAATAATAGATCCCGACATCGTCAGAGCAATCAAGGAAGGGATCCTAAATAGAACCATTTCCTCGTGGTGACATGGATATTAAGAGTACTAATAAGGAGACATCACCATAGCAACCAATGAAAACACTGCTCTTTAGTCAAACCTAACCTAACCTAACCTAACCTTGTTGGAAAGATGGATTTTGGGAATCCCAAACCAAGAAATAAAATGGCACTCATTTTAATCCAACGACTCGAAGCCAAAAAGGATCATATCCAGGAGGGAATTCAAAAATAAAAACATAATGATTTGGGACTACCGAAAGACACAAAGGGCCATAGCATCTAAGGAGTGGGGGGTGGACATGGGGGGGTCTCACCTCTCATTTCTGAGGTCAGAATTCTTTTTGCGGAAGTTCTCAACGAGCACTTGGAGGTCTTCTGCATGGCGCTCATGAAGGCGGGAGAGCTGAGACCCAAACTCGGACACTGCAACGGAAAAGAAAAACTCATTGAGTGATGCGGAGTGTCATATTTCCAGCGCTGTTGTTATATAGCTCCGTAGCTACCATACATACAATATTACGCGCGACGGTGATAGTCACCTTGGCCATCATAACCATAATTCTGAAACTGCAACAGAAAAGACAATCTCTTTGAGTGCCATAGAGTGCCACATTTCACGCGGTAGTGTTAGACACCTTTGAAATTGCTATGGAGTCTCATATTACCTGTGGCATTGTATACACCTCCGAAATTGCCACATTCTCCATGGTGGTGATATACACCTTAGAAATTGCTTCGTAGTGCCATATTCCACTTGGTGGTGTTATACACGTCTGAAATTGCCATGGGGTGAGGTTGGACATGACGGTGTTAGTCCACTCTGCCATTATAACCCAATCTCAGACACTGCAACAGATAAGACACATCCTTGAGTGCCATGGAGTGCCACGGAGTAGCACGGTCGTGCTACCTCGGATATTCTAAGATAGGGATTCAAAACGCTCTCGAGAACCCCGAAGATAAAAGATCCTTAAAGTGAACACCAACATTGCAATTGAGAATTTGCTGATTCCCTCACCAGTAAAGGAGACAAGGCAAATTGTCTTTGGTAGAACCATTTCCGAAACCTCCAACCCATGAAATAACATTCTAAAACTTTAACAAAATCAGAACTAATATCGCCGCTAAAGACTAAACGAATAACTACGTGTTCACTTCGCATCTTCTCTTACCAACCTCCACCCCTTCCTAAATTAAGGAGGACCTTCAATGGATCCCTAGGTTGTCTTATTCAAAAATTGTTGAATTAGGCCCAGGAGTTTTTAAGCTCTCCAGTGTCACGCCCGTATTTAAGAAAGTAGACAAATAATTTTCTTTTAACTATCGTCATTCCTGCCCCTATTTAAGAAATGTTAAAAATAATTTGCTTGCAATTTACCAGCAATGTTAAACCCTTATGTGAGAGAGAGTACAATTTTTGTTTTTAGTTAAATAAGCCAAAGAATGATAGTCTAATAGATTTGTTACCCCAAAAATTTTAGCCCTAACATTATATTTTAAGAACGGGATTTTTTAGAGGGTTTGAAATATAATAGATAATTTTTTTGTTTTAGTTCAGTTATGACCTCGGTATATTTTAAGTTTTTACTCAACTTATTTAAAAGAGTTCTGATGTTGATTTTTGCCTTTAGGTCAAGAAAATAAGGATGAATCTGAACAAGGTCTGCTGTCCAAAAGTCGCGTGCTCTCACTTATTCTTATTTATTACCATAAGACCTTCAAAACTTTTAATAATCACCGGACTAACTTTGTGAGGACTTTGGCAATTATATCATTCGAAGGAAAATCTAGAACAACATAAGGGTTTCAAATTTCGTTAGAATCAGCCGAATAAGTATGAAGTTATTGCAAAGTAATTCCCCGTCTAACCTCGAGAGGACTTTGACAATTCTATCATTCAAAAGAGAATGTAAAATAACATCAGGGTTTCAAATTTCGTTAGAATCACCCGAATAGTTATGATGTTATTACAAAAACCATAAAAAAGTATAACGGGGACCAACCGACATAATGAGATATAGAGTCGCCCACGACTAAAAAACAGACCAATATTAAATTATTAGGAGACAAGAGAAGAGGCTTTGTCACTCTTGACCTTCGCAGGCAGACCTTCGATCTGTGGCCTACAGTTTATCTCGCTGTAGCAAAGGGGTTATAGTCTAAAATATTTTTGGTCTAAGTTTCCAGTATACCTAAATCTCCTAACAATTGACTCTTTGTCTATTTTTTTCCACATCGATGCTTCTTTTCTGGGCCTAAAGACCAGAAAATTTTCCATTGGAATTTTTTTTTTAATAAGGAGAATATTCGTGCTGATTCTTTTTTTTCTTTGTTCAAATTTGCTCGAATAATTTAATGTTGCTTTATTCTTTTTAAGGGGCAGTAGCTATTTCCACCTGCTGAAGATTAAAATTGAAAATCTATTTTAGAAAGAAATTCGTTAAACCTCCTCTAATATGTATACGAAAAGAAACCCACACAAACAGCCATACCTTAATTACAAACAAAATCTGAACTTCACCATTTGTAAATCTTTTTTTTTTTAATCTGAACTTCACCATTTCTAAAAAAAAATTTTAATTTGAACTTCACCATTTGTAAATCTTCTTTTTTTAATCTGAACTTCACCATTTGTAAATCTTTTTATTTTTAATCTGAACTTCACCATTTGTAAATCTTTTTATTTTTAATCTGAACTTCACCATTTGTAAATCTTTTTATTTTTAATCTGAACTTCACCATTTGTAAATCTTTTTATTTTAAATCTGAACTTCACCATTTGTAAATCTTTTTGTTTGTTAAAAAAATCAAAAACATTCGATAATCATATTTTTTCTGAACTTCACCATTTTGTTTTTTTCAAACTCTAAAGGAACTCTTAGAATGAATTTGGATAAAAACTTAAAATATACTTGGGTCACAACTGAAATAAGAGACCTCCTATTATTATTTAACCCCTCCCAAAAATCTCGTTCTTAAAATATGGCTTTATGGAGAAAAAGAAGTTTTTTCGTAAATTAAAAGTTTTTATCCAAGTTCTTTCTAAGTGTTTATTGAAGATCGAAAAATTAGAAGGCACCGCTGCGGTTTGGATATTCAAAGCTTTTATTAAAGTTATTTCTAACAGTTAATTTAGAGTTTGAAAAACCAGTCCTTAAGGGTTGGTTTTTAGTGGCGTGCGTGTCTAGTCACAGGCGACTCTACTTCTCACTATGTCGGTCGTCGGTCGGTCGGTCCCATTTTGCTTTACTTTTTTTTTTAATAACATCGTAACTAATTGGCCGATTCTAACGAAATTTGAAACCCTTATGTTGTTTTACATTCTCTTTTGAATGATATAATTGCCAAAGTCTTCCCAAGGTTAGCTAAGGGATTATTTTGTTTTGTCAATAACTTCATAACTATTCGGCCGATTCTAACGAAATTTGAAACCCTTATGTTGTTTTATATTCTCCTTCGAATGATATAATTGATGAAGTCCTCCCAAGGTTAGCCCCGGAGTTATCTTTTTGGCAATAACCTCGTAACTATTCGGCCAATTCTAACTAAATTTGAAACCCTTATGTTGTTTTATATTCTCCTTCGAATGATATAATTGCTAAAGTCTTCCCAAGGTTAGTCTGGGAATTATTATAAGAAACTACCTATGGGTCGGATTGTCCCAACTTCTTGAAAGTTCTTAAGGTCGTCAGGTCACAAGTCATAATAATTGAGACCGCGCGCCTCAACTCTGTTGACCTCGTTCTCTGAGCCGTACATACCCCTCACTACCCCGACTCCTATGTCTCATATGGCTTAAATGGGATTCCTACCCATGAAAAGGGCATTAAATTAAAAGCCGAAAAAAGCTGATAAAGTGTAATTGCCTTTAAAAAGGCAATTTCCTTGACGTTACTTAATAAAGGAGACTTCGAGGGATTGATTTAAAAAGGCAATGCGATTGAATTACGTCCTAAAAACTATTTAATGATAATTACGGGGAAAAAGATATTTCAATCAAGTCAATTCACGTGATAAAGGCAATTTAATTGCTTGAAAAAGCAATTTAGATGACGGTCCTTGATAGATTAGATAGATAGATTGATAAATAGATAGGTAGATAGATAAATAGATAGAGAGATAGATACATATAGATAGATATATTGATTGATAGATAAATATATATATATATATATATATATATATATATATATATATATATAGAGAGAGAGAGAGAGAGAGAGAGAGAGAGAGAGAGAGAGAGAGATATAAAGATAGATAGATATAGATAGATAGATAGATAGATAGATAGATAGATAGATAGATAGATAGAGATAAATAGATAGATGGTTCCTATCCGGTGGATGAATATTTGCTCTTTGTCAACCTCATTGTTTGCCTTGTGCTGCCTTTTTGGACGTTTTTTAATTATCGTTTACGATTCTGAAGACGATCAGACATTGCTTAGCAAAATTGTCAGTCTTTTTGCGCATTTTGGTAATTACCTTTCTCGAAGGCTAATACTGATAATTTGATATATATATATATATATATATATATATATATATATATATATATATATATATATATATATATATATATATAAATATATATATATATATATATATAATATATATATATATATATATATATATATATATATATATATATATATATATATATATATAGTATTCATTCTTTATTTCTTATAGCTACGTTTCGAGCAAAGACAAGCTCATCTTCTGGCCTCATAAATTGAACAAAAGTTAGCTTTAAGTCGCAAAACAATTAACATTGAGATTAATTAGGAGTGGAAGATACAATTATATATATGTATACACCTATTTAGATTTTCTAGTAATAAATCATAAATAGTTAATTATTTAAACAAGGATTGAGAAATTGTGAGCATATGGGGGGGGGGTCAAATTTATGAACCGCGATAATTTTTTTATTCTGAAAACACTCAAATAACGCAAATTTAATAATCACTCGCCCCGATAAAGGAAATGGTGTAGTTTTATTTAACAAATCTGATTATATTTCAAAGATGGAGTCCTTACTAAACGACGCAACTAAATTCATTACAGTCACTGAGCCTCTCGATAAATTAATTTCCCGTCTGGAGGATAAAGCCAATCGTTTCCTTTTGAATCTTAAATCTTCGGGCATCTTAGACAAATCAACTTACAACCATCTTCATTCAACTGGTTCGAGCCTTGGTTTTCTGTATGGTCTCCCTAAAGTACATAATTTGGTATTTCTTTACGCCCCATACTGGCTGCTTACTCTCTCCCTACCTATACACTGGCTAAATATCTCGTTAAGCTCCTAAACCCGTTTACCACTAACCAATACACCATTGCAAACAGTTTCACGCTTGGTGATGAATTGAAACGTCTCTCCCTTGGTCCTTCTAATATCCTTGTTAGTTTTGAAGTTTCTTCACTTTTCACGAACATACCCTTAAATGAAGTTATTGATATAACTCTCAATAGGACTTTTGCTGCTTCGGAAAAGCTTCATGGCTTCACTCGTCCTCTTCTTAAACAAACTCTTGAAATTATTTTCAAAGAAATATTTTTTATTCAATCATAATATTTACAAACAGACTGATGGTGTAGGAATTGGTTCCCCCTTAGCTCCAGCAGCCGTTGATATATTTATGACTCGTTTTATCGCAGATTTGTAGACGATTTCCTAGCAATATTTGACACTCCTTATCAGGCTGAACAATTTCTCAAATTTATTAATTCAATCCATCCCAATATTAAGCCTACCGTTGAATACGAAATCAATAATGCCCTCCCATTTCTTGATATACTAATTAATAAATCTGGAAACAAACTCACTACTTCGGTATATCATAAACCTACTTTCTCTGGGTTAGGTTTCAATTTTTTTAGTGCCTATGACGAAATATTTAGAATAAATTCCATTAAAACTCTTCTTCACTGTGCCTACCACTTATCATCTTCATATTTTAATCTTGATCAAGAATTAGACTTCTTCTGTACCTATTTCACAAACAATTCTTATCCTTCACACATTTTTGAGGCTACTCTTAAAACCTTCCTTGACAATATTTTCTCTCCAGAATTACCTTAATATAACATTCCCAGGGACATACGATATCTTTCACTCCCGGATTTAGGCCCTCTTAATCACCAATTCCGCAAACAAATACAAAAAATCCTCAAATATCATCTTGGGCAAATCAACTTTAGAATCATTTTTTCGAATAATTTAGCAAAATATTCACTATTTAATGTAAAGGAATTGCTCCCTTGTAGCTGCGCAGTGGTGTAGTATATTTATTTACATGTCCTCGGTGTCGTAAAGGCAATTATGTAGGCAGTACAGTGCGCTCGTTACACGCTCGAGCTAGTTCTCACCTTGGCTTAAGTAGCAGAACAGGTAACCAACCCCCTTACCCGCAAGGAATGCTCCCCCGTTCGGGATCATATTATCCTTTGCAAAACTGATGCCACCATTAATGATTTTAAAATTATAGATTCTTCCAATAATTATATAATAAGCCTACGAATAATTGAATCCATGCATATTAAGACCCTTAGACCCTCTCTCAACAATGATGTATCCGCCTTTCCTCTCCGTGTCTTATAATAACCAACCAATTATTATACCGCACCTTTCTTCATTGCGTCTTGTTCTCCATTGCTTTAATCGAGTTTCTACAACTTGTGTGACCGCTAAGATTTCAATTTCTTAAAAATTAAAAACATTGTGCACTTAACTGTTCATAAATTTGACCCCCCCCCTCCCCCTATGCTCACAATTTCTCAATCCTTGTTTAAATAATTAACTATTTATGATTTATCACTAGAAAATGTATATACATGTATATTCCTATATAATTGTACCTTCCAGTCCTAATTAATCCTAATGTTAATTCTTTTGCGATTTAAAGCAAATTTGTGTTCAATTTATCAGGCCAGAAGATGAGCTTGTCTTTGCTCGAAACGTAGCCATAAGAAATAAAGAATATATATATATATATATATATATATATATATATATATATATATATATATATATATATATATATATATATATAATATATATATATATATATATATATATATATATATATATATATATATATATATATATATATATATATATATATATATATATATAACTATCTTTTTTCTTCCATATTGTAGATGGTGGATCACTTGTCCAGTATTCATTTCTCTTTTAAATGAATGTGTTTGGTAAAAAACAAACTAAATTGATGAGCTTTCGATCTTATTCGATCATCTTCGGTGCGTTTTGAAATGTTCTTGCCTCCTTTACCGATGTAATAAGTGGAGTGAGGCTCTGGCAGAATGAAAGTTGCCAAAGGAAATTAATTAAGGCAAAACACACAATGGTCTTCAACAAAATTTTGCATTCAAGAAAGACTGCTACCCAACTACACTAATATATATATATATATATATATATATATATATATATATATATATATATATATATATATATATATATATATATATATATATATATATATATTCAACAAGGTTGCTTCTAAGAAGGCGTAATTTTAATTGCAGTAGGAAGGATACGACCATCAGTGACATTCTTATTTATTTCAAGCAACGTTTCGGATTACCTAATCCATCATCAGGCTAAAGGGATAAACACAATTTCTTTGCCAAGTCCGTTGCCTCTTTCCCTGATGATTTGCGCTCACTTATGAAGAGTTCAGACGAGTTTGCGTCCCGTGTTAGATAAAAATAACTAACGAGGGTATGTGCGGAGGGAAGTAGCCGAGAAGAGGTCTGTAGATTAAAGGGGAAATTAGGGAAGTGAATATTTTTTTGAGGGGTGACCTATGGTTTAAAGGGACGCTACATTTACGGTTCGGGGCCGAGGGGAGGAAGGGGGAGGGGGCATTCGTTCCTCCTTTAAGGTCCCCACATTTGCTTCAAAGGTGGCCTGCCCCCCCAGCCTTCTCCCGTGAGGTTATTTGAAGCTTCCACCATATTCCAAAGGTCCCCTGGAGGCACATATACACACACATTCACTCACAGATACATTTACACATACACTCACTCCCACACTTACACATACACTCATTCAAACTCACACTCACTAACACTTACACACTTACTATCACTGGCACTCTCACACACACAAACACCACCTCCTCCAACCGTCCACCATAACAAAAGACCTCTTCGACTCATACACAAACTACTTTAGACCCCATCTCTCCATACATGCATCTTCTCTCCCCCAACTATGAGGCCCCATTTTGCCAGCCTCTCCCAAAATAAGGCCCCACTTTGCTCTCCCCCCCCCACCTAAAAAATAAATAAATAATCGGAAATTTTTAAGAAATCTAATTTAATTTTTGGAATTTTCCAATTGTTCGAAATTCCCCCCCGGGGGGGGCACGGGTGGGGGAGCGGATTTTGAACTTTGAGAATTGACCGAAAACAACCCCCCCCCCAAGTAACAAACGAGGGAATAATAAAATTAAGGGCTTTTTTTTTAAAAGGAATCTGGGGAGTTGGCCAAAACATTCGATATTATTATTAGTAGTAGTAGCTAGTATCAGTAATATTAGGCTAATATTAGTTGCAATATTATTAGTAGTCGCAGTAATAACATAAATATTTAATTTATTTTATTATTGGTTTTAATTTTAGTAACATCAGAAGTAATGGTAATATTTTATTACATTCAGCTTCTAATTTTCGGAAATATAATTTTGGCGCTGAATTCGCCTTTGATTTTTTAACTATCTATCTATCTATCTATCTATCTATCTATTAACATCTTCAGACCAACCAACAGATGCAAATTCATACTTAGCTCATCTATCTGTCTATCTATCTCTTGACATCCTCAGACCGACCAACAGATGCAAATTCATACTTAGCTCATCTATCTGTCTATCTATCTCTTGACATCCTCAGACCACCCAACAGATGCAAATTCATACTTAGCTCATCTATCTGTCTATCTATCTCTTGACATCCTCAGCCACCCAACAGATGCAAATTCATACTTAGCTCATCTATCTGTCTATCTATCTCTTGACATCCTCAGACCAACCAACAGATACAAATTCATACTTAGCTCATCTATCTGTCTATCTATCTCTTGACATCCTCAGACCACCCAACAGATGCAAATTCATACTTAACTCATCTATCTGTCTATCTATCTCTTGACATCCTCAGACCAACCAACAGATGCAAATTCATACTTAACTCATCTATCTGTCTATCTATCTCTTGACATCCTCAGACCACCCAACAGATGCAAATTCATACTTAACTCATCTATCTGTCTATCTATCTCTTAACATCCTCAGACCAACCAACAGATGCAAATTCATACTTAGCTCATCTATCTGTCTATCTATCTCTTGACATCCTCAGACCAACCAACAGATGCAAATTCATACTTAGCTCATCTATCTGTCTATCTATCTCTTGACATCCTCAGACCAACCAACAGATGCAAATTCATACTTAGCTCATCTATCTGTCTATCTATCTCTTGACATCCTCAGACCAACCAACAGATGCAAATTCATACTTAGCTCATCTATCTATATATCTATATTAAATGGAAATCTCACCGAGTATCGCGTGAGTAAGGAATAAATACAACAAAGCCCACAAGGAAAGTAAAAGGAAGATTCCAATTTCTTTCTAATTTTATTTTAAATACTTGGAATCTTCAGTTTATTTTCCTTGTGGGATTTGTTATATATATATATATATATATATATATATATATCCAAAGAAGTACACTAAAATACACGTAAATATAGAGATATAGGAAAGAAGTGACTGTATTTTGGAGCAATTAATTGCGAAACCCGATTTCGACGGAGACGTGCGTCATCTTCCGTCGCTGGCAAATTAATGAGTACAGAAAGAAGCGCAACTTAACAACACTTCACTTCAGCTCTGGCCAAGGTTTGAGGAGGTGAAGATTAGCTTGAAGTTTATGCGTGTGCATGCGTGCGCGTATGTGTGTGTGTGTGTGTGTGTGTGTGTGACTCAAGAGCTCTTTTGAGAGACCTGCTGAACACAAACTTAAGGGGAAGTAGAAACAGAAAAACCTGGAAAGAAGCGAAGAAGCTTCGTAACATTTATGGCAAACGTTTCAGGAATAATAATAAATTATGGCCATCATCGGGTTTAAATAATGACTACAAAAAATTAAGATATGTACCCCAAAAAAGTCTTTGTAATACATTTAAAAAATTGTCAAATATGAAAACCAAGGAACGAAGGAATATGAAATAGGACGAAGGAATATGAACTAGGACGAAGGAATATGAAATAGGACGAATGAATATGAAATATGACGAAGGAATATGAAATAGGACGAATGAATATGAAATAGGACGAATGAATATGAAATAGGACGAATGAATATGAAATAGGACGAACGAATATGAAATAGGACGAATGAATATGAAATAGGAAGCAGGAATATGAAATAGGACGAATGAATATGAAATAGGACGAAGGAATATGAAATAGGACGAATGAATATCAAATATGACGAATGAATATGAACTAGGACCAATGAATATGAAATAGGACGAATGAATATGAAATAGGACGAATGAATATGAAATAGGACGCAGGAATATGAAATAGGACGAATGAATATGAAATAGGACGAAGGATCTTGATCAAACGAACGAGAAAGTAATTAACAAATTACTGTGTGATTCAGATATTTAGGGAACAAACATCATAAGTTATTATTATTCCAAGAGGATTGAAGTTTTTTTTTAATGATACTACTCTTTATTATTATGATAATAATAACGATAGTACTAATAATAATAAAGAAAATAATATCAAGAGGAATAACTATAATAATAATAACGATGACGCTACTACTAATGCTGATGATAATAATGATATTACTGCTACTAATGATGATGACGATAATAAAGATATTACTACTAATGATGATGATGATAATAAAGATATTACTAGGAATATGCTATAATAATGGTTATGATAATAATAATAATATTACTTATAATGTCGACATTTATAAGTTTACTATTAGTAATAGTGAAGGTAATAACACTGATAGTAATTATGATAATAATGATACTACTAATACTGATAAAAATAATTAAGTTATTACTACTAATGATGATAACAATATGGATACCAGTACTAATAATGAAGAAAATAATATTAACAATAATGATTCTGCTATTACTACTATCAATTATCATCATAATATTGATATTACGAACTCTTCTCCCAAGGATTAAAATAATTGGCGGATTTTTACATTTTCGCGCCATTTTTGGCGAAATTGGCGATAAAAACGCGGGAACTTCGGGCCCGCGGGACATTGGAGAGGGGGGGGGGGGGGGGTCAAAGCTGGTTCTGGCACTGAAATGAGGAAAGAGATCTTCCTATCTGTGAGGATTGTGCCCCTCCCTTGAGGGCCACGTCCACCCGATGGCAATTAAGGAAGAGGGGGCGGGGCATGGGCGAATCCCCCCCGCCCCACCCCTTACGCGTGGCGGCAGGTATTAAAGGGTGACCGACTCATTCAGTCTCGCAAAGGGGGCAGGGGGGGGGGCAAAGGGGGGCAGTGGGGCTGTATGTGAGAGACGATCACACACCTGTTGGCCAGAGACACCTTGCACACACATACACGTACACATTCATTTGCAAACACAGGGAGAAATTCTAACATATATCCCTACATGTGCACATAGACGTTTGCACAAGCATACACTACGCCCATTATATACCTATTCCCCAATACCTACATATGTAAACACGCGTAATTATACACATAAAACCTACAAATATCCCTACATGTGCACATATTTTTGCACACATCTGTATTTCACCTATTATATATCTATGCATACATACGTAGATATTTACACACGAAAGTAATTAAACACACATAACATACAAATAGCTCTGCATGTGCATCTCAACGTTTGCATACATGTATACTACACAAGTAATTATACACATCTACCGTATAAATGTCCTCCATGTCCGCACATGAACATACAGATGTGCACAACATCCACTATACACATATGCGCATGACCATCATGATGCTATTATTTGTACTTTTACTAATATTTCTTTGTAATATTACTATTATTATTATTAATCTTATCTGTATTCGTCCTTTATCTCTGTTCGTCCTTAATCTGTGTTCGTCCTTAATTATAAATCGTCCTTAATCTGAATTCGTCCTTAATCTGTGTTGGTCCTTAATCTGTGTTGGTCCTTAATCCGTATACATAGTTGTGTTTCCTTCATTGTGTAGTTGTTTTGTGGCCTCTTCGTTCGTGTGCGTTTTTTAACGCACACATTGGCTGTCTTCAAGATCAGCTCATTTCCACTTCGCCCCAAAAGGATGTTTCCGAATGTCAAAATTTTAGACAAAACTCCGAAAAGTTTCCTCACCTAAATTGTCGCTTCTGCATTATTTACTTTTATTTATTTACTTATTTATTTCCTTTCATTTAATTTCATTTATTTATTGACTTTTATTTATTTACTTTTATTTATTTCCATTTTGTTTACTTTTATCAATTACTTTATTTTATTTACTTATTCAATTTTATTTATGTATTTAATTTTAATTATTTACCCTATTTTATTTTATTTATTTATTTTAGTTTATTTATTTCTATTTATTATTTTAGTTATTTTACTTTATTTATTTTTATTTATTTGATACTTTTATTTATTTACTTTAAATTATTCATTCTTTATTTCCCTTTATTTCCTTCTTTTTACTTATTTACGTTTATTCATTTTTATTTATTTCTCTTTATTTACTTTTATTTATTTATTTATTTACTTTTATTTATTTTTTTATTTCCCTTTATTTACTTTTATTTATTTATTTCCTTATATTCATTTTTATTTATTTCTCTTTATTTACTTTTATTTATTTATTTATTTATATTTATTTTTATTTATTTCTCTTTATTTACTTTTATTTATTTATTTATTTATTTAATTTATATTTATTTTTATTTATTTCTCTTTATTTACTTTTATTTATTTACTTTTATTTATTTATTTACTCATATTCATTTTTATTTATTTCTATTTATTTCTCTATAGTTACTTTATTTATTATTTAATTATATTTATTTACTTATATTTATTTTTATTTATTTCTCTTTTTTTACTTTTATTATTTATTTATTTAATTATATTTATTTTTATTTATTTCCCTTTATTTACTTTTATTTATTTATTTACTTATATTCATTTTTATTGATTTCTCTTTATTTACTTTTATTTATTTATTTATTTATATTTATTTTTATTTATTTCTCTTTATTTACTTTTATTTATTTATTCAATTATATTTATTTTATTTATTTCTATTTATTTACTTATATTTATTTCTCTATAGTTACTTTATTTATTATTTAATTATATTTATTTACTTATATTTATTTTTATTTATTTCTCTTTATTTACTTTTATTTATCTATTTAGTTAATTATATTTATTTACTTATATTTATTTTTATTTATTTCTGTTTATTTACTTTTATTTATTCATATTTATTTTTTATTTATTTCTCTTTATTTACTTTTATTTACCAGAACAATCCCTGGTTTTAGTTAGGTTGGATACCAGGGATTGGACTCAAGAGCACCCAATATCAATTATCACGTGTGTAGTGGATGTTAGAATGTGCCAATGTACTTTTTTACATGGCCAAACTCCTTTAACCGAAGATACAATCGGTTTAATCATCTTCAGAGTATATAGGATGGAGTTAAAAGGTGGGAGGGACTCTTTTATTGTGGAATAGACAGTGAATGTATGGTCATGCGGAGAGAGATAATAGTGGAAGTGCATGGTAGAAGAGTTACAAGGAAGGTCGACAAGATGGTTAGTATGGAGATGGATCTGATGAATGACACAGAAAAGTGTATTGGAAGGGATTGAAAGAGACTTGTTTTATACGCTGCTGCATTACAAAGAAGGTGAAAGCAGTGTGAAAGAAAAAGGAATTGTATATTTAGCTAATTTGCAACATTTCTCGGTTCTCTCTCACACACCATTGATCTGTAGGATTTGAAGTTGTGAAATATTCTTGTAGAAGAATGATTGCCATCACAGATCCACCTGATGGATATAGGAGTATGAAATGTGTAAATGTCTCAAATGGCTTCACTCATACGCGAAACTTCGGCCGTCCAGGATAAGACAGTGATGCCAAAGATCTCCTGGCGTAGTGTAACATTGATTATGTCAGTCAGCATTCTCATGTCTCGGATATCTTTCGGTGTCAATCAGCATTCTCATGTCTCGGATATCTTTCGGTGTCAGTCAGCATTCCATTCTCATGTCTCGGATATCTTTCGGTGTCAGTCAGCATTCTCATGTCTCGGATATCTTTCAATGTATTTCAGGATTCTCTTGCTTAGGATATATTTCGGCGTCAGTCAGTATTCTCTTGCCTAGGATATCTTTCGGTGTCAGTCAGCATTCCATTCTCATGTCTCGGATATCTTTCGGTGTCAGTCAGCATTCTCATGTCTCGGATATCTTTCAATGTATTTCAGGATTCTCTTGCCTCTGGTATCTTTCGTAGTCAATCAGCATTATGTTGTGGCAGAACGTGTTGCCTCTACTTTTACTCCTGTCGTCTGATTGGTGAAGATGGGATTTTGCTGTCCAAACAGAAGTACCTTAAACCATCCAAACCTAAAATGATGTTAACCGAACCAAATCTAACCGAGCATAACTTAAATATTATATTAATTAGCCTAAAAGTAACCCAATCAAATCTAGCCTAACTTAAATCTTATCTAACTAGACCATACCAGAACTAATCTAATAAAAGCTGACAAACCAAAACGCAACCAAACCCAATCCAACCCAACCCAACTCAACCTAACCTAATATAACGAGACAAATCAAGAACGAAGAGGAGCACAAGATTTCGATGTTCTGGTTCTTAGTTGAGAAATATATTCGCTACCAACCAATTCTGAACACTTGGGAGTAGAAGGTAAGGGTGGTAGTGATATCAGCCATTTAGGTAAAAATTATGATATGAAAGAAGATACGAAAACGGAAGGTAAAAGTGGTATGAAGATCGGTAAGAGAAGTAAAAATTATGGTTGAAGAAGGGAAAGGCGGTAGGGGTATCGGTAAGGCAGTTGAAAATTATGGTGGAAAAGGTAAAGGCGGTACAGATATCTGAAAGGCAGGTGAAAATTATGGTGTGGAAAAATGTAAATGAACGGAAGATAACGGTGATAGGGAGATCGATAAGGTGTGTAAAAGTTAAGGTGTAACATGAAGTAAGATTGATGAAGTTGAAGGAAATAGGGAGATCGGTAAGGTAGTTGAAAATTAAGGTGTGTTAGAAGGTAAGAGAATTAAGTTTAAGGTGGTACGTGGATAGTTTGATGGTAGTGGCAAGAGTTGTCTAGCCAAGTTCATTTGGTATTGTTTTTAGTTGCCACTACGCACAATTCAACTCTTAAGGTCTTTCTAGCACCGTTCTATATTTTGTACGCGTACCTTTTCTTCAATAACAAATGGCTCCATGTTTTGTTAAACTAGCCTCGAGTGGATCTTGGTTCTTTTCTGATTCGTAATCCTTAAAATGGTATTATTTTCCTCTGGTAGTGAAATGTAATGTCAACCTCTCCATAGTTTTATGATATATCAAGTTTCGAATTGGAAATATTTTTAAAAGTTGCTTTATAGACGCCGTTATCTTTTGTTTATAATATACTGGGGATGGTGAAGTTTAAAGTTTTCATGGTTTTTAACTTGGAAAGACTTTAAGAGAATGCTGACGGACACCGAAAAATATTCGAAACAAAGGAATGATGACTGACAATGAAAGATATTAGGGGCTAAGGTAAATGCCGACTGGAACTGAAAGATACCCAAAACAAGAGAATGGTGAGTGACACTGAATGATATTCAAAGCAAGAAAATGGTGGAGACACTGAATGATTTCCGAAGCAAGAGAATATTGAGTGACACTGAAAGATTTCCGAGGCAAGAGAATGTTACAATAAGTTGCAATAATTACAATGAAAGAAAGTACCCTAGGAGACCTTACGGTCCATTCAAAGAGGGTACCTTTGGACTAGAAATCGAGCGGGCACATTACTGCTCAATTGTTATGCGTCCCTAAACGGCCACTTTTCAAAATTTTGTCTAGGCTTGACTTGAACTGGTCAACAGGTTCACTGTTGACAACTTCCACTCGAAGTGCGTTCAACTTTCCGCAGATACTGTAGGTGAAAAAATTTCCACACAGATTGCGGTTGTAACGCTTCAGTTCAAGTTTGAAGCCGTGATTGCGCGTTCTGTTCTCACTCAGTGTGAAAATATCCCGGTAGTCAACATTGTCGAACCCTCGAAGTATTTTGAAGACTTCGATGAGCTGACCACGCAGTGTACGGGTTTCCAGCGAGAACAGATCTAATTCCCTTAGTCTATCCTCATAACTTTTATGTCGGATAGAGGGAATTAGCTTGGTTGCCCTGGTTTGTACGCGTTCCAATCTCGCGATGTCCTTTCGCAATGAAGGACTCCAAAATTGTACGGCATACTCCAGGTGCGGTCGGACAAGTGAGTTGTACAGGCACAGTACAATCTCCTGGTTCCGATAACCAAACTGGCCCTTAATATAGCCTAGCATCCTTTGGGCCTTTTTCTCCGCCTCAATGCACTGTTTCGAAAAACTTGAGGTCACTAGTGATTGTTACACCCAAGTCCTTCTCAGTGTCACTCGATTTAAGAGCAGTGCCCTTAAGGATATAATGAGATTGGGGATTTCTGTGGCCGATATGCATTACTTTGCATTTGTTCACGTTGAAAGGCATTTGCCACGTGTCCGACCACTCCCCAATCTCCCCAAGATCTTCCTGCAGGCGGGCAGTATTTCCATCCTTTGCAACGTTCATACCAAGCTTGGTATCGTCGGCAAATTTGGAAATCTTGGCAACCATGTCACCGTCCATGTCGTTGACGTAGATGATGAATAGTAGTGGTCCCAGGACAGAACCTTGAGGCACCCCGCTAGTAACGGGCACCCACTCAGAAGTCTGTCCATTCACCACTACCCGTTGCGGTCTGCCACTTAGCCAGTTCTTGATCCAGCCGGCTACCTTTCCGTCTATGCCAAGCGCTTGCACTTTCCGGAGAAGGTGGCGGTGTGGTACTTTATCAAAGGCTTTCTGAAAGTCTAGGTAGACCACATCCACCGCCTTGTCCCGATCGTGGTCACTGAAAACGAAGTGGAAGAATTCCACAAGGTTCATCAGGCATGACCGTTGCCTTCGGAAGCCGTGCTGGGAACTCCTCAGTAGCAGGTTTGACTCTAAATACGACGTCACTTTGTCCACCATGATGCTTTCCATGAGTTTACCGACTATCGAAGTCATACTGATGGATCGGTAGTTTGACGGATGGCTGGGCTCTCCTTTCTTGAAGATCGGAGTCACCTCCGCCTCACGCCAGTCTCTAGGAAAGCATCCGGTCCGGATTGACATGTTAAACATAGCGCACAGATGTCGTGATACTTCATCGCACACTTCCTTCAACACCTTGGATAGAAACCCGTCCTGTCCGGGGGACTTATTCGTCTTTAGGTCAGCGATCTTTTTCTTTATTTCTCCTTCGGTAAAGTCCATTGCCTCCAGCTTTTTCCCTGAGTAGGAATCCGTCGGCTGGGGAATGGGACCGCACTCTTCAGTAAACACTGAAGAGAAGTAGTTGTTGAGGAGGTTAGCATTTTCTGCATCTGAATGCTTTAATGTCCCCTCCTCATTCCTCAAAGGGCCAATCGTTCGACGGATTGGTTTACGGCTGTTCACATATCCAAAGAACTCCTTGGGATTCTCTTTACAGTCTCGCCACTCGGAGTTCCTCAGACCGCATAGCCGCCCTTATGCTGGACTTCACTCTCCTGGCTAGCCTCCGGTATTCGTCAAAGTCACCCGAGATCTTCGATTGCCGGTACAAATTTCTCTTCTCCCTAAGCAGTTGGCCGATTTCTCGATTAAACCACTTTGGTTGAACAGAGGACCGACGGGGGCATTTCAGAGGAATGAAACGCAATTGAAGCCTCATGAATGTGGTTTTGAAACTGTTCCACGAGTCTTCAACAGCCTCGCACTCTTCTAGCCTCACGCCATTCAGTCCCGCGCGTAGACCTGCAAAGTCTGCTTTTCTCAAATCGAGTTTCCTTGATTTACTTGTTGCAAGCTCTGCCTTGGGGACTTTGACTACAAATCTAATTAGTCGATGGTCACTGCAACCGAGCTCTTTGCCAACAGAGAGGTCCTCTACGATGTCATCCTTAGAGGTGAAAACCAAGTCGAGGATATTTTCTCCTCTCGTTGGCTCTCTTACCCATTGAGTCAGGAACTCGTTCGTGAACTCCAGGAGTAGTGCGTTCTCGCCACAGGGTTCTCTGGTTTCCCAGTCAAATTGTATGTTGAAATCAACCATGACGATACACACTTTGTCTTCGACAAGTTCTCCTAGTAGCTGGTACAGATCTCTGTTCTTTTCAACGAGTTGGGCAGGAGGTCTATAAAGCACGAGGGTCCTGTATTTGGCAGGACCTATCTATAGGTCAACACCTATTAGTTCATGGTCGGATACGATGTTGCAATCCGTCGAGTTGAGAGTATCCTTGACATACAACTTCCCACCGTCACCCTCTCTGTCTGGCATATCTTTCTGGAAGAGCTAGTAACCGAGAATCGTGAATTTACCTTCAAAATCTCGGCTTGAGGTTTTAATCCACGTCTCCGTTATGGCCACCATCTCAGGTTCCTCTGTTGCTACGAGGCTACGGAGCTCAAGAAACTTATTCCTGATTGACCTCGCGTTGAACAGAAGAACTTTTAGGGAGTCCCCCAGTGTAGAACTCTCTACGCTCTTCCGCTTCCCGGCTTCTTTTGTGTGGTAGTACCCCTCTTTGCTACATCTAAGAACGTCGTTTCAGGAGTGACACGGGGCATACTGTCTTATGTCTGCCTTCACTATGGGTTGGACGCTCCTCTGCGTCCACTCTACGACATCCTGGATTAAGTTACAGAGTACAGCCTTTCCCTTGAATCAAAGGTGCACTCCGTCCCTTTGGTAAAGGTCGTTTCGACCGTAAAAGGTGCGGTTAAGGGTCCAGAAAGAAGACCCCTTCCGCCGTACAGAGGTCGGACAGGCGCTGGTTCAGGGTCACGTTCCCTGAGTGAGCTGTCCAGCTAGGACCTCTTTTCGGGAGCATCACTACAACGACCCGTTTGCGAGTTCTCAATCCGCAGTCGTCCATGGCTCCCATGACCGTGTTGAGAATTTTCTCGCTGGGGCCTACTTTGCCTCCTCGGAGGTAGAGGTCATTATCACTCACCATCAGGGCAACGACTGAATTCTCGGAGATCTGAGATTTCTCAGCCTCTACCCTGATGTGGTGGTTTCCCCGTCCTGGCTGGCAGCCTTCACACTAGTGCGGAGGCGGGCCGCTTGCAGTGGCTGCAAACCTTGTGCTTGGGAATCGCCCACAAGAGTAACCCTCGGACATTTCCGTGCAGAGGTTTGACGCTTTCCTTGCGGAAGCGAACTCTTGGTTCCCTCTTTCTTCTCCATCTTATTTTTCTTCTTCTTTTTCTTATTCATCTTTTCCCCCCTATCTTCCTTTGTTACATACTCTTCTGTTGTTCTCTTTTCTTCCTCTGCTTCAACTTTCTCTTTCTCAGCTTCTACTTTATCTTCTGTTTCAACTTTCTTTTCTTCCTGTTTCTTTCCCTTCCTTTTCTTTTTCTTTAAGGGTTTATCCGTAGCATGCAGACCTAGCTCTGGGGGTAATACTGCAGATGCAGTGTTTAGGACAGGGCTTGACGTTAGCTCTGCTCTTCTGACCTCTAGCCTGCGAATCAGTCCGGCGTGTTCTAATTCGAGGCTGCTTATTTTCTCCTCCAACTTCCTGGATTTTTCCTCGGAAACCCTGCATGTTTCCTTTAGCTCCTTGATTTAGCCGTTTAAAATACAGTCGGTGCAGGAACTGGCTGGGTAGCATTTCGAAAAAGACCCCTCCGGAAAGTCCACGCACCACTTATTTATGTGGCATATTGCGCACGTGTATTTTAGAGCTCCTGGTCCTTTCTTTCCAGGCATTTTGAACACTTTCTCTCTTTCAATACTTTGCGACCAATCAATGATAAAAAGGGGGGTTGGTGAGTTCTCCCCGCGTGCGCGTGAGTCGCTCCCGCCTATTGATCGGATTCGTTTCGGAGTCTTCCAGAAGGCACGCTCCATGTGCTGCTGTTCGTCCGACCGAGTCGTCAAGCCTCGGCGTGCCGTGGCTCCCAACGAAGCAGCACAGACGGTCCCCGAAGGGGTCCTCGATTTGTCACCAGGTGAACAACAACGAAGCACGCCCCTTACTAAACTCCTACCAGTTCCCTTCACAACGGCTAGGATCTCGGAGCAGCGTTCAATGGATATGCCGCCCCACCAAGGGACTCGACCCAAGGCTTTTTATTGGCCTGGCAACCAACATGGGAACAAATGGCCGTCACCTCGGACCAATGCTACCATAAGCACCCGTCAACGGGCACTGGGAACGGTCAATAATTACGCGCCAGGGAAGGGGTTAACGGGGCACTACCCTCATCCCATTCATCGTGCCCCAACGCCTAGGACACCTCTAGTCCTAGTCTCTCGCATTCAGTGAGCGTCGATTGGCGTTGTTTATAGAGGTTCCAAAGCCTCTCTTCTGACGCATGAGGTAGCTGCCAGGTCCTTATAGGTAGATAGAGGAAGAAAGGGAAAGAGTGACACGATAGGAGTAGGCTTTTTTTGTTGTTTTTTCTTTTTGTATGAGTGGGAGATAGGATAAAAGTAAAAAAGGAGAGGGATAGAGTAGAAAAAGGAAGGAATGATGCACTTAGTCTGGAACCTCGTTTCCGACCAAATCGACAAGGGAAGCCCTACCAGGGGTACCCAGAAGAGGTACCCCCGCCGACATAGCTCGAAAAGTCAAAGGTCCACACAAGCTCTCTTCCCGCGACAAGGGGGCGTCAGAGTGACACTGAAAGATTTCCGAAGCAAGAGAATGTTGAGTGACACTGAAAGATTTCCAAGGCAAGAGAATGTTGAGTGACACTGAAAGATTTCAGATGCAAGAGAAAGTTGAGTGCCACTGAAAGATTTCCGAAGCAAGAGAATGTTGAGTGACACTGAAAGATTTCAGATGCAAGAGAATGTTGAGTGACACTGAAAGATTTCCAAGGCAAGAGAATGTTGAGTGACACTGAAAGACTTCCGAGACAAGAGAATGTTGAGTGCCACTGAAAGATTTCCGAAGCAAGAGAATGTTGAGTGCCACTGAAAGATTTCCGAAGCAAGAGAATGTTGAGTGACACTGAAAGAGAAACAAAGCACCGCCCAAAAAATCCTATAACTAACAAATCAATTAGAAATCAGTAAATTTAAATACCAAGTTAATTCCTGATTTATTCTTAAAAAATAATCTAATCTTTTGAATATTGCTAAATAAGATCACCAAAGCGATATCGAATTTGAAAAGTTACCAAAACACTAATATTCGAACCTCATTTTCAACTTTCTGTTTCAAAATTCTTCGTCCCCATTGCCATTAATTGCAATCGATTTTAGTTTTGGTGTCTGAACGAAACGTTCTGAGGATCTTCAGAGTAATTTGAAATGGAGCAAAAAATTGGAAATCGCAACTCGGGCCATAGCGATGCCGATGAGCAGTTTACTTTGATCTCCCCCCCCTCCCAAATGATGAAAATACTAAGGGAATCATTAAAAAAATCATGCAATAAGTTACTATAAACAAAATGGCCTGTGAACGTATCGCCATTCTTGGTTCATTCAGGACCCCCTACCCCCCACTCCCAAATTGACCTGATTTCTGACATCATCTTAAAATCACTTGTGACCTGGTAAGAGACCGCCGTTCGTGACACTGACTGAGCGGGTCAGTACGACACCCATACACCTAGGAGGGGGGGGGGGCACCCGGCCTGTTCCTTTCTAAGGGGCTCTTTCTCCAACCTCTCAAATGAGAATATTTATCTGAGCGCATGGCTATATGACCTTACGACCTTCAAAACTTTCACTAATTCTTGGACTAACCTTGGGAGGACCTTGACAATTATATCATTCGAAAGAAAATGGAAAACAACATAATGGTTTCAAATTTCGTTAGAATCAGCCGAATAGTTACGATGTTATTACCAAAAATCTAATTGAAAAGTAAAATGGTTACCATCTAATTGACCGACCTACGGACCGACATATTATAATTGGCAAGTCCTCCTAAGGTTAGTCTGGGAAATATTTAGAAATAACCGTAACTATTCGTCCAATTTTAGCCAAATTTTAAACCCTTATGCATTTTAACATTCTCTTTCGAATGATATAATTGCCACGGTCCTCCCAAGGTTAGTAGGGGAATCATTGAAAGTTTTGTAGCTCGTAATCTCATATGGCCATAAGACAGAATTATTGAGAGCACGTGACATAGGTTTGTTGACCTCTTTCTATTTCAGGTCAAAGTTTAACTTCCGTCTATTATAAGAATCTAGAGTTAAGTTAAGGCGAATGTTATAAGAATCTAGAGTTAAGTTAGGGCTAATGTTATAAGAATCTAGAGTTAAGTTAGGGCGAACGTTGATTCCAGCCGTTGTAAATTACAATGGCGGCTTGACGCTTGAATGCGTTGATCGAGTTAATGAACAAAATGGTGGAGATTTGGCTCCGGAAATGAATGGATATTCTTGATCACATGTCATTTTTCTGTCTCCGTGTGTGAGAAAGGAGATAAGTGAGGAACGAGTGTGTAACAGATGTTTAAGGAGAGGAAGGATGGGGGGGTACTGAACGAGGATGTATAGGAGAGTTATGATGTGGTATGGTTATGGAAGAAGAAAGGGAGGAAATAGACTTGTTGAAAAAATATATTGGATTGTTAAGGTGTGAGAAGACTATGAGAGAGAGAGAGAGAGAGAGAGAGAGAGAGAGAGAGAGAGAGAGAGAGAGAGAGAGAGAGAGAGACTGAGAGAGAGGTAATTATGTGAATGTGTTCGAGCGGTGCAAGGCTGATAGGTATGTAAGGAAGCGTTTTGTGAGGTGAGGTGGTGCTAGGAGCCTTCTAGTCACGACTAGTATACCCTCACAAGACGAGATGGTACAACCACTAATTTAAGTCTAGTTGGTGCTTTTTAAAAGCGATGCTTTTTAAAAAGTGTTATTTTGGAGTTGGGCGTTTCTCGTCTCCATCTTGTTTTATCGCATGCGTTATCTATGGGGGTTCTGGTTAGGGGGGTTGGTGGTCCAATCAAGCACAGTAATATCATAGCAAACCATTTAGTAGTAGTTTTATTCAGCTGACGGTAGATGGTAGGTTCTTTCGGAAACGGAAGTCAGCATCTCCATAGAGCTTGTCAGTAGCATAAAGTACTCTAAAAGATCACGATTAGACGGTAGTGTTGAGGTGGGACTTGATACACACAATGGATCTAATACCAGGGAGTGGCATGGCAACTCAAATAATCAGAGATTGCGGTAGCTCCCTACGCCCTGGATTCCTTTTGCATCTCCACCTCTCATACAGATTCTAGGACCTTTATTTTCAAACGACTTTCATTTGAAAAGAAGACTGTTGATCATTGAGTTACAGTCCAGTTCTTGTTAAGTTTAGCCCAGGTAAGAGGGTTCTGACTTCTGTGCTTCAGGATTGGTTAGGAATGCAAAGGTGTAGCCTCTTTATCGAGGAGGCTTTGCGTGGCGGCGCTTGATATACACCCAGTAGACACCATTCCAGCCGCGTGAAGCTGTCCTAACTTCTTGAGTCTCTTCTTCTTGACATTTCTCTCCAGGCTGCCTCCATCCCTGCTGTTCGTGTACCTCTACCTACCACACTTTCACTTTCTAGGTCAAATAACACTGGACAGATGGAGTTAGAAACCAGTATTAAGAAGGGCCGGTACAGAGAGATGTCTGTTAAGGGACGTGAAGAGGAGGCAAC
Source organism: Ceratothoa steindachneri (assembly GCA_963969495.1). Classification (NCBI taxonomy): domain Eukaryota; kingdom Metazoa; phylum Arthropoda; class Malacostraca; order Isopoda; family Cymothoidae; genus Ceratothoa; species Ceratothoa steindachneri. The sequence goes on along the minus strand of OZ018333.1, from coordinate 8,177,750 downwards.
TTGGATTCTATGGACACATCCTGAGACGAGACGACTTTGAGAAACATTGACTATTGGGATTTCTGGTTTGCACGAGCCCTATTTATCATTTAAACTTAAAAAGCTTTAAAATATTTCACTTTACGTAGAATGAAAAAATAAAAGTTTACTTTTTTAAATAAATACTTTTTACTCAGGTTTCGGAAGTAACTGGCGTCCATCATAAATTTAATAACAGAAATGTGTATTGTATGTGTGTTTGTGTATATTTATACTGTAGCAGTTTATTATGGTTTATCAAAAGCCTTCTGGTTTTTAATTCTTTATGTCTGGTATAAAGGCGTAACCCTTTCGCCATTTCTTTTATTATTCTTGGCCTAAAGATGGAAACTACTTACTTCCCAAACCAGGTAAAAATTATATTTGTAAAAACTTTTCCTAAAAAATGCATATTTTTTCTCATTTTTTTTAATTAAATTGCGAAAATAAATGAATTTTTTTCATTTATGAACCTCGCTGCTATAGTCATGTTGGGATTGTGTTCGTCACAAGAGAGAATAAATATATTTGCAAATTATCTAAGTGAATTATCGGTCATTATCATCATCATCATCATCATCATCATCATCATCATCATCATTATCATCACTAACTCTATAATTTAAGAAGGGGAATTTTTTGAGTATTTGAATAATAATTTCATCTTAGTTTGGTTATGACTTATGTTTTTTTAACAAAGTTATTTCTAATAATTTTTTTATAATATCATAAAACAAAATGGTGAAGTTCAGAAATAAATATAAGGATCGAAATTTAGTGAATTTTTTAAAATCCAAAGAATTACAAATGGTAAAGTTCAGAAAATTTATTTTTATATATCTTCTTCTATAACTATATTTTAGCAACGTAATATTTTGAAATGGGGGAAATAAAGTTTAGAATTCCTTTTTAAAATTATTATAATTGGCGAAGTTCAGAAAATTTCTAAAAATTTAAGCATGGGTGCTTTTTTTTCGATTTTAAATTTTAATCTTAGTAGCGAAGCGCAGGCTCCCCTCGTAGGGGGGGGGGAGTGGTGAAGCCATTGCCTGGATTATTCTATAAATAAATGAAGCAAAAGAGTTAAGTTTGAGTTATAAAACTGTCGATTCCTTTGTTGTATAGATTCGATTTTCACAAGGAAATAAAAGAAAAAATAATCAAAGTTCAACAAACTCTTCCGTCGATCGGCAGATTCAATCCATATTTCAACGCTTAATGGAAATTGAAAAAAAAGAGAAAATGAGAGACTAGCAAAGGAGGTATAGAAGAAAATACGAGACTAGGAGATTAGGAGAAAATAAAACCAGAAACCATCGTCTCTAATTTAAAACAACTCCGATCCATTTGAGTTCAATTTCGAATTTAGACGTCATTCTTATGACTCACAGTGCTCAAAAAATCAAAATGAAAGAGTTTATGGTCGTGATTTGGTCAGATTTAACGACTCAGGACCTCTAAAACACTGCCGACCCAGCAGCTAAAATCCCCCTGAACTCTCTCACAAACATTCACTGCTACCCCCCCACCCCTCCCAATAGATTTTCAGAGGCAACACGGTTCATATATGGACCACATAAACAGAAGCGCATAAATTTATGCCTTTCGGAGAGGCGTTCATTAGAGACGGCAATAAGGACGCCGAAGGTTAGACTCAAATATACCCGAGGCGAAATTTAGAGGTAACGTTTGCGACCGGATTTCCAGGGAATTTCAAGTTGAGTAGAATCACTCGATGAGACAGCGGGTGATGGAGTTTGGGGGGCGGGTAAGGGGTGCTCAAGTATTCGATTCAAGTTATCTGTTGAGCTATCCTTGTCATAAAGGAAGGTTTAAGAGAGATAGAGCGTGCGTGTGTGAGAGAGAGGGGGAGGGGTAGAAAGAGAGAGACATCTCAGTCTCATAATGATGTCAATTTATCTCATCTCCAAATAGTTCCGTTTAATTCCCTCCGGCATAAATCCCATTTTCGAAAAATGAGGCATCGAAGATGACGGAAGGGAGGGGGGGCTGCCCCCTTCCTTGTCCCCCTTTCTCCCTCGGGGCGGTGATCTGTCTCCTGACCTTTCTGTTCCAAATTTCGTTGTCAATATTTTCACTTTAACCGACTCGTTTCTTTGATCAATACATCAGTGTGTTTATTGGGCCAGTTGTGTGTATCAGTGTGTGTATTTCTGTATATGTGTCTGTATAAGTCAATATGTGCGTATTTTTTTTCTTAAATATATATAATAATTGCATAATCGGTGTTTTGTTTTACCCAAGTGGGTAAACTTTTCGATTTCACCAGAGTCGAAAAATTCATTATATTCTTTTTTTTCTAACTTTTTGCAACAGATAATTGAAAACTTTTTATTTCTTTCCAATCTTGAGGAAAGATTATAAAGTCCCCCCGGACTAAAATCCAGGATTAAAAAGGCTGAATTAATGATAAAGGCAACGAGAAAGGGATCAAGAGCAAATGATGATCCGTTTGCCTTGGCTACGCTCTATCCACTGCTAGGCTTCTCATACCCTTATAAATTGAATAAATAAACCGAATTTCTATTGCAATGAAGTCCTCATAGCTCACATATATCATTATATATGAATTAAATAACAAAACCGAATTTTCTTAGTCCTAAACATCATAATTACATGAATACCTGGATTCAATCGCCGGAAAAACTGTTGTTTACAATCCTATAAATCCCCTCTTTTTATTGACGACATTGAAAGTGATTAATTGAGGCAACACTAAAAAAGGACTTAATACCACTTTTTCCATTTTTCTGGAAGTTATTTACTTATTTAATTGCAATTAAAATTAGTAAAGAGAGAATCAATAAAAATAAGATGTGTTATAAAAGCTGTACCACCGCCCTTCAGATATGGACTCGGCTAGATCGTTGCCAGTATCCTGCAACGCGATTACAAAGGACTACATCTTCTCATCATAGCTTAATAAATCCATTTTCTATCTTTTTTTTAACTATATTTTGACATAGGGGGAGAAATATACTCTCACAGGCCATTAGTGAAGGATCAATTTACATAGACGCCCCAGAAATTTCTATAAAACGCTCAAAATTGACTTCGATTCCCAATAACCAATCAGAGATCATTTTTCCCAAATTGATTTTCTTCCGGGAGAGGAGAAATCATGACGTCATAGTCTCGGAATGTTCACGAGGGGTATGTGTTGTAGTTGGGGGCCAATGTTCATCGAAAATGGGGCGTATTAAGGGTGGTTATGTGATGCTTGCCTTATTCAAGCCCCACCATCCCGATACGACTGGAGGTCGATCTCACTTCAGAGGGATTATGGCCGGAGGCCTTGCTTAATCCGAGGATCTGTGATCATTTTTGGACGAAATCGCCTCTCTCCATTATTCTATGGATTGACTTAGATGATGGATGATGCATCTTCTTTAATTCTTCCACTCAATAATTCAGAGATACAACACTTAGCTGAGCCTGGATCTCTTTTAGATCTCATTCAAAGAGAACTTTCACACAGCACAACTTCTTCGTTTCCTGAAGTAATGTCTTGCGCATGGTATCTATGGAAGGTTAATCAAAGTATTGTGGTTCGTTGCCTGAGCGAAAACGAAAACTGTAAACGATTGGTGGAGTCCCACAAGGATCGATCTTTGGACCTCTTATCTTTATTATCGATCCAGATGACCTTGATACTGATTCCCGGACTGTCATACCTATATTTTCCGGAGGGAGGGGGGAGATAATTCCCCATAGTTGGTCTCCCACCCCCTGCGCCTTCTCCTTCCAACCAGTTCACTTCTACCCCCTGCTCTCTGCACATCCCCTTAAACGATTCACTGAGGGAACATATTATTGTTATTGTCGTTGGTTTTGTTGTTTTGGGGGTGCATGGGGTGTTCAACCTCTAGTTGCCTAATAACTACAGTGTAACCTGTCCCATTAAGCCTAGCTCAATAAAGCTCCATCGAGCAATAAACACAGCCAATGTTGCTTAACTTCACTAAGAATGGCAATAGAGTAAGGATATAGTTATAATAATAATAATAATAATAATAATAATAATAATAATAATAAAAGAGTAACATTTATTATAGTTACAGAGGTGTGTGTGTTCGTCTATCAAATTCGCAGTATTTTTGTCTGTCTGTTCGTCTCTCTATTCTGTTTGAGTGGCCGTCTCTCTGTTTGTCTGCATGTCGGTTCGTCTGTTTGTCCGTATCTCCCCCTTCTTCGTATATCTGTTCATCTGTTCTTATGTGCATTTTCTGACAGTCCTTCTGTATGTTCCTTTGTCTGTTTATGTGCATATTCGGTTGAGTGGCCGTTTGTATGTAAATCTGTTTGTCTGTTCGTCCGTTTGTCAGTTCCTTTCTTTGTTCTTCTATCTGCTAATCTGTACTCCTCTATCTATTCATCTGTCTGTTTGTCTGTCACGTAATCCAGCCTTTTTAATACTTTAGGATATTTTAACATTTTAAATCGATCGAATGAAAAGACTTACTTGATTTGCGTTACTCGCGTTTCTTCATTTATGCAGACACTCGTCATTTTTGATGACACGGAGGCGCTAATATTTATAATTGATAAAAATAATAGCACTTTCGGCTATTTGTAATTCGATCTAATTCTAGTGTTTTATCGAAACCTTCTTCTTCTTCTTTTCTTTTTCTTCTTCTCTTCTTTCTTCATCCTTTTTTTCTTCTTCTCTTCTTTCTTCATCCTTTTTTCTTCTTCTTCTTTCCCTTTTCTTCATCTTCTTCTTTCCTTTTTCTTCATCTTCTTCTTTTATTCTCCCTCCTCTTCTTCTTCTTCATTCTTCTCATTTTTTATTCTTCTTTTTCTTCTTCTTCTTTCTCTTCTTCTTATTTGTCTTCTTCTTCCCTTACTACACAACTCCCACACATTCGATAAACACAATCAAACCCCAAGTCTCCACACCTCTTCGCAGATGACATCTCGACTAAAACACAACAACCCAAAATATGTTACTTCAACCACAACATTTCAATACAACTACGCTGGAACAACGACTTACACCCCTTCACTTTGATCACCCAAGAATCACACTGAACACACAATTCCACACTCTAAACTACTCCAGCTCTCCATGCGAATCTCACTCAGCACTCACATGACATTCAATCTTTTACATCTCTTTTGCACAACAGGAGCCACAAATCACATAATAACAGCCATTCATCCACTCCTCTACCCATTATGCAGTATCAGCTTGCCACCAGCACCAGTGCACACAAGCGCCAAACAGTACAAAAGAAAATACTCACAAGATGTAGACAAACCACTCTGATACCACACTTATACGCTTAGGTGGCTGGTTGCATTTCTATCTTCGTTTACACAAATGTGTCTGGTTGTATTTCTATCTTCATTTACGCTTGTGCCTGGTTGTATTTCCATCTTCCTCACACTTATGTGTCTAGTTGTATTTCCATCTTCTTTGCACTTGGGTGTCTGGTTGCATTTCCATCTTCGTTTACACTTACGAGGGGCGGTTAATAAGTTTTGCGAATCGGTAGGGCAAACCAGAGGAAGGGGGATGGCCGTTTGTGGGGGTGTTAGGACAAGTTATGACAAGTCAGGACCTGCAGCCACACGCTCCTGCCTCGTCTATTTAAGAAGCATTTGCTGATCGCAGATCGTCAGTCACAAATTTTTCAACAATGGAGAAGGTTAAGCACCGCGCAGTGATCACATTTTTGACCAAGGAAGGCAAGAATGCAAAAGAGATCCATAAACGCATGGTTGCAGTGTACACCGACACCGCCCCTTCATATGCGACCATTACTCGCTGGAGTAGGGAGTTATGCCATGGTCGTGAGTCTTTTGAAGATGAACCCCGTCCAGGGCGCCCGTCTGACGTGACTAACGAGGACAATGTGGCCCGTGTGGAGAGGATGATCCTCGAAAATCGACGGGTGAAGGTCGAAGAAATCGAGCAAGAACTTGGAATATTACATGGAAGTGTTATCAACATCATCCAAGACAATTTGGCCATGGTCATGGTCTCAGCCCGTTGGGTCCCTAGAAACCTCACGCCCCATTATCGACGGCAAAGTCCACAAGGCCAGAGTTGCACAAGCTGCCCTGCGCGAGTGCGGATTCGTGGAACTCAACCATCCACCCTACAGTTCAGATCTTGGCCCTAGCGCCTCCTTTTTATTCCGCCAGCTCAAGGCTGCACTGCGTGGACGCCGGTTTGTGGACGATGAAGATGTCCAGCTCGTCGTCCAGGAGTGGATTGAACAGCAGTCGGGAGATTTTTGGTTGTCAGGAATTCGAAGCCTCAGGGACAAGTGGCGCAAGTGCATTGAAGTCGAGGGTAGTGTGAGGGAACCCCACGTGAAATCTCTTGAGCAGACGGAACTTCCATGTGCTGCAGACGGCCCGGTTAGGCCTAAATTGGTAAGCCTACCCCCCCCCCTCCTCCCTTCCACAAAAGGTAGCATCAAACCGCGTCCCCCACGATTTACCTTTACGCGGACTAGAATAGCCTCTACAAGAAGATTCGAGGCCATTCGAGAGTAGACCTGTTTCCCGCTAACCCTCCTTGGGGAGCGCCTAGAACATAAATAGAGTTCGACTCCCATGAGGAGACACAGAGTTTAGAAGTCTCGCACAGACCCCAGAAGATTCCCCATGGTTCCAAGTCAAGTGCTAGCATTTACATCTTCGTTACACTCATGTGTCTGGTTGTATTTCCATCTTCTTTACACTTATGTGTATGGTTGCATTTCTATTTTCGTGTACAATTATGTGTCTGTTCATATTTCTATCTTTTTTTACACTTATGTGGCTGGTTTCATTTCGATCTCCTTTTGCACTTATGTGCCTGGTCGCATTTCCATCTTCTTTTACACTTATGTGCCTGGTTGAATTTTCATCTTCTTTAGACTCATGTGTCGGGTTGCATTTCTATCTTCTTGTAGCAGTGGTTTCCCCCCTGCACCCTTTACCCCTCTTGGGGAGGATAATGCTGATGGCGTCACGCTTCACTCTCTCTGACCTTGGCGCATGCGCCAAGTTCAGGGAGCTATTTGTACATATCTGTGCAAGGAGGTATGGGGCCAGCTCTAGCCCCCTCTCCCTTCCCACACAGCGTGGGAAATCTAAGGGAAGGAGGTCAACTCTATTTTTCCCCAGCCTCGTTCCGGGAGGTCCTGGTTTGTCTCAAGGTTGCCTACCGAAGCCTTTTCCCTGGATGGGGATATCCGCAAGGTGGTGGGTTTCGGATCGGAGTACCACTCTCTTAGATGAGCGTCCTTCCTCCTAATCGGACGAGCACCCTACCCCAGGCAACTAGTTCCAAGACAACAGTCATCCGCCTTCAGACACACTGGTCAGAAACCAGAAATTGAGGTCATACACTCAAGAGGACAAACGAATGAGTGATAATTAGGTCCATCGATTTATAGGTAATTATGTGGATGCCATAATCGCTTTATTGGATGTTTAACAAGGTCTTACACACTGTTGTGGGGGTTTAAACTCACTGCAGGGACACCCGAATCCTTTTTTTCATCAGACAATTTCTGCCACGATAATCAAGATAAATTCGATGCTCTAGTTCTTGATTCGGAGAGTAGAACATGACATTTCTCAACGTCAGACCAGATTTGACATTTGACAACCCACAAGTTTATCGATTTTGACCTTTCACTCGGTCTATATTTTCAATTATTCTTCAACCGAGTTTAATCTGATTTGCAAATATAGGTATGATAGTCCGGAAATTAGTATCAAGGTCATCTGGATCGATAATAAAGAGAAGAGGTCCAAAGATCGATCCTTGTGGGACTCCACCAATCGTTTACAGTCTTCGTTTTCGCTCAGGCAACGAACTACAATACTTTGATTAACCTTCCATAGATACCATGCGCAAGACATTACTTCAGGAAACGAAGAAGTTGTGCTGTGTGAAAATTCTCTTTGAATGAGATCTAAAAGAGATCCAGGCTCAGCTAAGTGTTGTATCTCTGAATTATTGAGTGGAAGAATTAAAGAAGATGCATCATCCATTATCTAAGTCAATCCATAGAATAATGGAGAGAGGCGATTTCGTCCAAAAATGATCACAGATCCTCGGATTAAGCAAGGACTCCGGTCATAATCCCTCTGAAGTGAGATCGACCTCTAGTCGTATCGGGATGATGAGGCTTGAATGAGGCAAGCATCACATAACCACCCTTAATACGCCCCATTTCCGATGAACATTGGCCCCAACTACAACGCATACCCCTCGTGAACATTCCGAGACTATGACGTCATGATTTCTCCTCTCCCGGAAGAAAATCAATTTGGGAAAAATGATCTCTGATTGGTTATTGGGAATCGAAGTCAATTTTGAGCGTTTTATAGAAATTTCTGGGGCGTCTATGTAAATTGATCCTTCACTAATGGCCTGTGGGAGTATATTTCTCCCCCTATGTCGAAATATAGTTAAAAAAAAGATAGAAAATGGATTTATTAAGCTATGATGAGAAGATGTAGTCCTTTGTAATCGCGTTGCAGGATACTGGCAACGATCTAGCCGAGTCCATATCTGAAGGGCGGTGGTACATCTTTCATAACACATCCCATTTTTATTGATTCTCTCTTTACTAATTTTAATTGCAATTAAATAAGTAAATAACTTCCAGAAAAATGGAAGAAGTGGTATTAAGTCATTTTTTTAGTGTTGCCTCAATTAATCACTTTCAATGTCGTCAATAAAAAGAGGGGATTTATAGGATTGTAAACAACAGTTTTTCCGGCGATTGAATCCAGGTATTCATGTAATTATGATGTTTAGGACTAAGAAAATTCGGTTTTGTTATTTAATTCATATATAATGATATATGTGAGCTATGAGGACTTCATTGCAATAGAAATTCGGTTTATTTATTCAATTTATAAGGGTATGAGAAGCCTAGCAGTGGATAGAGCGTAGCCAAGGCAAACGGATCATCATTTGCTCTTGATCCCTTTCTCGTTGCCTTTATCATTAATTCAGCCTTTTTAATCCTGGATTTTAATCCGGGGGGACTTTATAACCATTCCTCAAGATTGGAAAAAAAATTAAAAAGTTTTCAATTATCTGTTGCAAAAGGTTAAAAAAAAGAATATAAATGAATTTTTCGACTCTGGTGAAATCGAAAAGTTTACCCACTTGGGTAAAACAAAACACCGATTATTCCATTATTATATATATTTAAGAGAAAAAATACGCACATATTGACTTAAACAGACACAGATACAGAAATACACACACTGATACACACAACTGGCCCAATAAACACACTGATGTATTGATCAAAGAAACGAGTCGGTTAAAGTGAAAATATTGACAACGAAATTTGGAACAGAAAGGTCAGGAGACAGATCACCGCCCCGAGGGAGAAAGGGGGACAAGGAAGGGGGCAGTCCCCCCCTCCCTTCCGTCATCTTCGGGGCCTCACTTTTTGAAAATGGGATTTACGCCGGAGGGAATTAAACGGAACTATTTGGAGATGAGATAAATTGACGTCCTTATGAGATGTCAGCGTGCGTATGTATATATATATATATATATATATATATATATATATATATATATATATATATATATATATATATAGTACAAGAAAGAGAAATTGGACGTGAATGAGCAATGAGACAATGAAGGCGGTACAATGAAGGCAATCCTTTACCGAGAAGACAGAGATAACGCCAGGGGAAAAAGTTTGAAATTCCTGGCCGGGACTCGAACCCGGGTCTGCTGATTGCCGGTCAGATGCTCTACAGCTGAGCTACCAGGCACAGTGACTCTACTTCGTCCAAAGCGTTACCCCATCAAACCCAGTATCTCTCTAAGCTAGGAACCTCCAAGGAATTTTTATACCACATCTTCTTACCCGCTCACAATTTAAAGGCTCATCCCCAAGTCACATACAAAGAAGAAGGAGCAAATGGAAGTTCTGCGGGTGATAACAACCACCACAGGGCTTTCGCTATATTTAATTTCTGCCTTTCAAAACAATTTTGAAGACAGAAACAAAGGTGCAGAAACCTTGCATTGCAGACTATATTACAATATAGTACGAGAAAGAGAAATTGGACGCGAATGAGCAATGAGACAAGAAACAGTTTTTCAGAACTTGCATTTGCTCCTTCTTCTATATATATATATATATATATATATATATATATATATATATATATATATATATATATACACTCCCCTCTCTCTCTCTTTCTCTCCTATTCGTTTTTTTTCTCCTATATACACCTGGACTATTAAATCTGACCCAATTATGTTCATCATTTTAATTATTTTTATTACTTTTGATATTAATTTTATCGATTGTCCCTGATCATCTTATATGAAGTGATCACGAATGAAGAGATCAATAATTCAATATTGAGCCGTGATTTTAATGCAGACCCTAGTGGCACAGCCAACCACCGGTGGTAATACCATAATAGTGGCGCTTGGCAACCTTGCGCCATTCGTGGCCTATTAATTCTTGCACTCGCGGGAGACGCACGGTATTGTTATTGACACAGCTGTCTCGCTCGGCTGCCATCATCGCTCCACGCCATGTGCCAGCCTTCCCCTCACTCTCCAAGAAAGCTTTCTATCCACGCCATTTGCGAGGCCACTGTGACTTGAGGCAATCGAGAGGAATTCCAACCTCAAATATTTTTTAATAAAGACAAATAGTGAGGGTGTTTACTTAACCAACCACTCCACCAGCAAAAGAAGGTGCGGTTATGATGCTCCTTCACCTGGGATACTTTTAATTATGTTAACCCATGTCACAATTCTATTAGTTAGCTTCATCATGTCCTCATCTCACGACTTAATCTTATTGTGGGTAGCGAATACCAGTGTGCGACTACTGACCAGTAATAGGTTTCACATTTTATAGGCCTCAAACACATGGTATTAAGGATCATATAATTGACTATGTTTATGAACTGGCGAAGCTTCTAGGACAATAATAAGCAAAGAGATTCTAATAATCTTAACTCTATTCTGTTAACCTATGAAAATTAAATTTACCAATGCAACTATCATAGTGGTAGCTAAGTAGATCTCATTTTGCTATTGGGTGATGCTTACATTTTTCTAATTTTATCGTTGTTTATAGATTCTGAGGAATTTTTAGGGTCGTCAGAGACGATCTTTAAATGCTAGACTGACATTTGACGCGGCCGACATAGATTCTTATTTCGGCAAGAGTTTAGCAAACCCTGATATTGATTTATATATGATGCTTGGATGAAAGCAGAGCTAAATGTTAAAATTGATTATTATAATGCTTGTGAAGAAGAAATCTGTAATGTAAATCTTCAGTTGATAAAGAGGTTTAGGATCAAGGTACGCCATCGTTTCCAAAGTAAAAAATACCTTTTCGACGTCAACAATCGAGCAGGAATCATCATGGGAAAATTATTTAGTTATAAATTAAAGTGATCTTTGTGGAATATCGCAATTTGCAGAGTTGATATTGCATTGATGTTCAAGAACAGAACTGAGGTTGCATTGATCTTCAGGAACAGAGTTGATGTTGCAGTGATGTTCAAGAACAGAACTGAGGTTGCATTGATCTTCAGGAACAGAGTTGATGTTGCATTGATGTTCAAGAACAGAACTGAGGTTGCATTGATCTTCAGGAACAGAGTTGATGTTGCATTGATGTTCAAGAACAGAACTGAGGTTGCATTGATCTTCAGGAACAGAGTTGATGTTGCATTGATGTTCAAGAACAGAACTGAGGTTGCATTGATCTTCAGGAACAGAGTTGATGTTGCATTGATCTTTAGGAACAGAGTTGATGTTGCATTGATCTTCAGGAACAGAATTGATGTTGCACTGATGTTCAAGAACATAATTGAGGTTGCATTGATCTTCAGGAACAGAGTTGATGTTGCATTGATCTTTAGGAACAGGGTTGATGTTGCATTGATCTTCAGGAACAGGATTGATGTTGCATTGATCTTCAGGAACAGAATTGATGTTGCATTGATCTTCAGGAACAGAATTGATGTTGCATTGATCTTCAGGAACAGAATTGATGATGCACTGATGTTAAGAACAGAATTGAGGTTGCATTGATCTTCAGGAACAGAGTTGATGTTGCATTGATCTTTAGGGACAGAATTGATGTTGCATTGATCTTCAGGAACAGAGTTGATGTTGCATAGAACTTTAGGAACAGCGTTGATGTTGCATTGATCTTCAGGAACAGGGTTGATGTTGCATTGATCTTTAGGAACAGAGTTGATGTTGCATTGATGTTCAAGAACAGAACTGAGGTTGCATTGATCTTCAGGAACAGAATTGATGTTGCATTGATGTTCAAGAACAGAACTGAGGTTGCATTGATCTTCAGGAACAGAGTTGATGTTGCATTGATGTTCAAGAACAGAACTGAGGTTGCATTGATCTTTAGGAACAGAGTTGATGTTGCATTGATGTTCAAGAACAGAACTGAGGTTTCATTGATCTTCAGGAACAGAGTTGATGTTGCATTGATCTTCAGGAACAGAATTGATGTTGCACTGATGTTCAAGAACAGAATTGAGGTTGCATTGATCTTCAGGAACAGAGTTGATGTTGCATTGATCTTTAGGAACAGAGTTGATGTTGCATTGATCTTCAGCAACAGGATTGATGTTGCATTGATCTTCAGGAACAGAATTGATGTTGCATTGATCTTCAGGAACAGAATTGATGTTGCATTGATCTTCAGGAACAGAATTGATGATGCACTGATGTTCAAGAACAGAATTGAGGTTGCATTGATCTTCAGGAACAGAGTTGATGTTGCATTGATCTTTAGGAACAGAATTGATGTTGCATTGATCTTCAGGAACAGAGTTGATGTTGCATAGAACTTTAGGAACAGAGTTGATGTGGCATTGATCTTCAGGAACAGAGTTGATGTTGCATTGATATTCAGGAACAGAGTTGATGTTGCATTGATGTTCAAGAACAGAACTGAGGTTGCATTAATCTTCAAGAACAGAGTTGATGTTGCATTGATCTTTAGGAACAGAGTTGATGTTGCATTGATCTTCAGGAACAGAATTGATGATGCACTGATGTTCAAGAACAGAATTGAGGTTGCATTGATCTTCAGGAACAGAGTTGATGTTGCATTGATCTTTAGGAACAGAATTGATGTTGCATTGATCTTCAGGAACAGAGTTGATGTTGCATAGAACTTTAGGAACAGAGTTGATGTGGCATTGATCTTCAGGAACAGAGTTGATGTTGCATTGATATTCAGGAACAGAGTTGATGTTGCATTGATGTTCAAGAACAGAACTGAGGTTGCATTAATCTTCAAGAACAGAGTTGATGTTGCATTGATCTTTAGGAACAGAATTGATGTTGCATTGATCTTCAGGAACAGAATTGATGATGCACTGATGTTCAAGAACAGAATTGAGGTTGCATTGATCTTCAGGAACAGAGTTGATGTTGCATTGATCTTTAGGAACAGAATTGATGTTGCATTGATCTTCAGGAACAGAGTTGATGTTGCATAGAACTTTAGGAACAGCGTTGATGTTGCATTGATCTTCAGGAACAGGGTTGATGTTGCATTGATCTTTAGGAACAGAGTTGATGTTGCATTGATGTTCAAGAACAGAACTGAGGTTGCATTGATCTTCAGGAACAGAGTTGATGTTGCATTGATGTTCAAGAACAGAACTGAGGTTGCATTGATCTTCAGGAACAGAGTTGATGTTGCATTGATGTTCAAGAACAGAACTGAGGTTGCATTGATCTTCAGGAACAGAGTTGATGTTGCATTGATGTTCAAGAACAGAACTGAGGTTGCATTGATCTTCAGGAACAGAGTTGATGTTGCATTGATCTTTAGGAACAGAGTTGATGTTGCATTGATCTTCAGGAACAGAATTGATGTTGCACTGATGTTCAAGAACATAATTGAGGTTGCATTGATCTTCAGGAACAGAGTTGATGTTGCATTGATCTTTAGGAACAGGGTTGATGTTGCATTGATCTTCAGGAACAGGATTGATGTTGCATTGATCTTCAGGAACAGAATTGATGTTGCATTGATCTTCAGGAACAGAATTGATGTTGCATTGATCTTCAGGAACAGAATTGATGATGCACTGATGTTAAGAACAGAATTGAGGTTGCATTGATCTTCAGGAACAGAGTTGATGTTGCATTGATCTTTAGGGACAGAATTGATGTTGCATTGATCTTCAGGAACAGAGTTGATGTTGCATTGATGTTCAAGAACAGAACTGAGGTTTCATTGATCTTCAGGAACAGAGTTGATGTTGCATTGATCTTCAGGAACAGAATTGATGTTGCACTGATGTTCAAGAACAGAATTGAGGTTGCATTGATCTTCAGGAACAGAGTTGATGTTGCATTGATCTTTAGGAACAGAGTTGATGTTGCATTGATCTTCAGCAACAGGATTGATGTTGCATTGATCTTCAGGAACAGAATTGATGTTGCATTGATCTTCAGGAACAGAATTGATGTTGCATTGATCTTCAGGAACAGAATTGATGATGCACTGATGTTCAAGAACAGAATTGAGGTTGCATTGATCTTCAGGAACAGAGTTGATGTTGCATTGATCTTTAGGAACAGAATTGATGTTGCATTGATCTTCAGGAACAGAGTTGATGTTGCATAGAACTTTAGGAACAGAGTTGATGTGGCATTGATCTTCAGGAACAGAGTTGATGTTGCATTGATATTCAGGAACAGAGTTGATGTTGCATTGATGTTCAAGAACAGAACTGAGGTTGCATTAATCTTCAAGAACAGAGTTGATGTTGCATTGATCTTTAGGAACAGAGTTGATGTTGCATTGATCTTCAGGAACAGAATTGATGATGCACTGATGTTCAAGAACAGAATTGAGGTTGCATTGATCTTCAGGAACAGAGTTGATGTTGCATTGATCTTTAGGAACAGAATTGATGTTGCATTGATCTTCAGGAACAGAGTTGATGTTGCATAGAACTTTAGGAACAGAGTTGATGTGGCATTGATCTTCAGGAACAGAGTTGATGTTGCATTGATATTCAGGAACAGAGTTGATGTTGCATTGATGTTCAAGAACAGAACTGAGGTTGCATTAATCTTCAAGAACAGAGTTGATGTTGCATTGATCTTTAGGAACAGAATTGATGTTGCATTGATCTTCAGGAACAGAATTGATGATGCACTGATGTTCAAGAACAGAATTGAGGTTGCATTGATCTTCAGGAACAGAGTTGATGTTGCATTGATCTTTAGGAACAGAATTGATGTTGCATTGATCTTCAGGAACAGAGTTGATGTTGCATAGAACTTTAGGAACAGCGTTGATGTTGCATTGATCTTCAGGAACAGAGTTGATGTTGCATTGATCTTTAGGAACAGAGTTGATGTTGCATTGATGTTCAAGAACAGAACTGAGGTTGCATTAATCTTCAAGAACAGAGTTGATGTTGCATTGATCTTTAGGAACAGAATTGATGTTGCATTGATCTTCAGGAACAGAATTGATGATGCACTGATGTTCAAGAACAGAATTGAGGTTGCATTGATCTTCAGGAACAGAGTTGATGTTGCATTGATCTTTAGGAACAGAATTGATGTTGCATTGATCTTCAGGAACAGAGTTGATGTTGCATAGAACTTTAGGAACAGAGTTGATGTGGCATTGATCTTCAGGAACAGAGTTGATGTTGCATTGATATTCAGGAACAGAGTTGATGTTGCATTGATGTTCAAGAACAGAACTGAGGTTGCATTAATCTTCAAGAACAGAGTTGATGTTGCATTGATCTTTAGGAACAGAATTGATGTTGCATTGATCTTCAGGAACAGAGTTGATGTTGCATTGATCTTTAGGAACAGAGTTGATGTGGCATTGATCTTCAGGAACAGAGTTGATGTTGCATTGATCTTCAGAAACAGAGTTGATGTGCATTGATCTTTAGGAACAGAAGACCTCCACTCCGTCCGACCACTTAGCAGATGAAGGGATAAAGCCTTTGATCTCTAATTTAGTGTGTTTAGCTTTATTTAGTTTATTTAGCTTTATTTAGTGTGTTTGGCTTTATTTTTCAAACGTCAGATGAGCTAAATGATAGTCAACGGCCATTTAGAAACGCTATGGCTTTTGCCTTGATGGGTGATAGTGGGGTGGTGCCATAGCATTTGCACCAAGGTCTTCCAGTACCCTTGTTTCATCCTTCCTTGCTGTTATGGTGCTGTACAGCATTCTTTACTTCTCTTTCCTGTTATGTCTTACAATCTCCTGTTTTTTCTTCAAGGTGGTTTTAGCAGGCTGATGAAGATGGACTTGATTGTCTAGTGCATTTTTCAGGAGATGGTCCTTCTCTTTGCTTGCCTTTATTATCGTTGAAAATCCAGTGCTAATGTTTCCTTTGGATATGACATCCTTAAGGGTTTTCTGTTTGCCTTGCTCAGATGTGATGGCTCCATCTGAGTGGATCTTTTATTTCCATCTCATTTACCTTCTTTAAGGGAATTAATACTTATCATCGAACCTTATTTTTACTTTTACTCGTCCTATTGCCTGGTGATGTTGGGTTGAATCCTGGTCCACGGAGGCAGCTTGCTAAAAGTTGCCGTATACTATAGTCAAATATCCGTGGACTTCATAAGAATCTCAAAGATCTTACGATGGCTGCTACCAGTCCTGACACATGTGAAAGAATGAGAGAGAGAAGGAATTCCCCCCCTTCCCCCCTGACTTCTCCAGTTCGCCGTTGACTACTCTAAATTCGTCTGCCCTATATACGGCGAAAATTAGAACAATGGAAAGACCATTAAGTGGACATCGCGACTTCGCGCTATAAACTTTATCGCGACCCAAGACAATTAAGGAAGTCTGTTGGCGATGAATCTCTCTCCATATATTCTACAGTTCAGAATTCACATGCAGATTGTGCCTGAAGCCGCCGCCCAGTACGTTATGCGTAACGTCTTAGTTAGTCGAGAGGAAATCGACTAAATTCTCGTACAGAGAAGAATTGAGTGATTGTCAAAGAGCCAAGGAAGAGTTAGTCGTCACTCAGTGTTGTTCGTGGAAATAGTTAGGCGCGCTTCAACCCTTCTCACCACGTGTTCGTATTTTAAGGATCCGAAAAGCCATCCCTGAAGCACCCTACGTTTGCCTCTTAAGGATAAGAGCCCCCCCCCCCAACTTCCGTTTCGCGAAATTGAATTAAGCGTCCCGTGAGACGCCCACAAGTTCAAGGTCAAACTTACCTGGTCCTACTCGCCGCACATCAAGGTAAAAGTGATTCAACCCCCGCTTCGTCAGGCTCCTCCCACCTTTACTGCATCGAACCTCAAGGATCCCTTTTGCTCTAGAACTTGCATAATTGTAAAATCATTACTTAATTAATTATCCCTTGGTTCAAACTTAATTGATAGTGTTGATCCTTTTAGCAGTGAACCGTCAATATTTACTTGCATTGCCATTTAACTTTCCCTCTATGTATAATGAATATTTAATCTTTAGTCCTATCAAAGTATATTTTTGTAGCCGTGTTTAAATATTCCATGTCCTAGCAACTGTGTATTTAAAGCACTCTTAGAACCATCCCCAGCTGGAGCCTTAATTTCGGTCGGCCAGTAGGCCTGTGTGCGTATAACGGCGTACACCCGGTCATACTACGACAACATAATTTTCTGTTCTGAAACTCTGGTTTCCAACCATAGAAATACTTCAGAGCTGCTTATACCAAATTTTAATAAGCATGCTCTTATACGAAGGACTCCTTTACTCGAGCCCGTGGTATGTGTGTTTACATTAGATCTGGTTATAGTGCACAACACTTAACCAGATTTTGCTGTCACTGCCATGAGATGCAACTTGTAAAAGTTTCCAGCAAATATCATAACCATTATATTTTTGGACTTTATAGAAACCCTGATCCCAACAATGAATTGTATGACTGCCTGCTTACTGCCATGGCCTCAATACAGTCTGTTGATGTAAAGGCACCCTTCATTTTGTTAGTTCTGTATCACCAATCAATCGAAATGGTCTTGCAGCTCTGGATTTCTCTAACTACTCTGGTTGTGAACAACTGATTCAGGGTCTTACGCACAATTTTGACTGACATACCAGGAGTTGTCGAGGCTTCTGTTCTCGCTCCCATCTGTACTTCTGATCATAATGCCAACCATTGCAAAATTTGTCTTCAATTCACTGTTCCTCACCTGGCCATCTCCCGTCAGGTATATCTCAAATCTAGAGTCAATTGGGACAATATATGCTTGGAAGTTGACCGTATTCAGTGGAATACTATTTTTAATTCTAGAGACGCAGTATTAGCTCTGAATACTTGTCTTCTTAATATTCTACATAGAAGGGTTGCATCCAAAATAATTAAATCTCGTGTCAAAGATAAAGCTTGGTTTGACGATGGTTGCAAGCGTGCCTTTGATGACAAACAGGCTGCTTACCACTTGTGGAGACGCAATCGAAACCAGTTGCTTTTGAAATAATTATGTTGCTCTTAGAGCTGAGGCTCAGAAAATTTATAATGCTGCTGAAACTGCTTATAATTCTCATTTACAGGATTTTTTTTTGCTGGAGCTACTCAGCCACACAAATGGTGGGGCCCTATTAAGTCTTCATTGTTTGGTGTGGGCTGGAGTATGCCTCTACTACGTGAACCTGATGGTTCCATGTATTTTGAGCTTCGGTGAGTCGATACATTTGTTGAACGTAGAGTTCTGCATTGACAATCTCGTTGTTCGCAAGGAGCTCATAAAGAATGATGCCTTCACAATCCCACCACACACACAGCATCGTCTTTCGTGGATTAAGTCCTTGCTTTAATCGCGGAAGTGTTTTTTTATTGGGGCTAAGCCATTGTTTTCGATGGTTCATGTTGACATAAACACGCCACTTTTCGTCGTCAGTGATGATGCGGAGAAGAAATCTGTCCTTATATCCACGAGTAGCCTTGTGACGATCAAGCAAACCTGCGGCAATCGTGGAGCGTTAAAGTTTGTTGCTCTCGCTCAAAGTGTGCGGAACCCATGCACCGAATTTTTTAATTTTCTTCATTGAATGAAGGTGATTCACTACAGTTTTCTGATCACACGCCAATTGTACAGCCAATTCTCTAGTCGATTGATGAGGATTTTCATGAAGAAGGTCATTCAATCGATCTTCATCCAACTTAATGGGGCATCCAGAACGTTCTTCGTCATTAAGATTGAAATGAACGTTTTTGAAACGTGAAAACCACCATTGATTTGGATCATCGGCGTCTGGTTGGTGCCCTTAGCATTTTTTCCAGGTATTTAAAACTATTCAACATCCGTTGCACGCAGCTCCGCCTGATTCTTTTAATCCAGTCCGCGTAAAAAGGTTTGCTCTTAATCTTAATGACTTGGCCCTGAATTTTATGAATGTTCGTACGACACAGTTTTCACGGTGTTTTATACCATCATTAGTTAAAAGGTGGAAAGCTTTACCTAGCGAGATTGTACACTCAATAGATATTTCTTCATTTAAGTCCCGTGTGAATGCATTCTTGAAACAGTAGCTTTTTCTCATCTTCTACAATTTCTTATTCATCTGAGTTTACTATTACCCCTTCACTTCCTTCATGGCTGCCTTTGCCTCTTTTCAGTACCATTTTGTGTGGAATCAATTTAGCAGTTGTTTTTTCACCCTGGAGGAAGGCTTTGGTATCTTTCAGAATAATAATAATAGAGTTTGTGCTGTAGCATCACCCTATTAATGTTACCACACTTAAGTGGAGGCCTCGTTTTCTGTGGGGTTGTCCTGAGGGACCAGATCCAATGGAGCGAGGCTGTTGCATTTTGTGGAAATTTGATAGCACCCACTCTTGTGCTATCCATGCAACAGTTAGGGAGTGGAAGTTTAATTGAAGCTTATATCTTACTAGGATTGCATCCAAGTGGTTTGGTCCTGTCATCTCCACTTGGAAATGACTGACAATGCTACAACTCTTTATTCTTGCCCTAAATGATGGCTACAGTTTAAAGCAAGGTCTGCTGATCAAAGTCACGCGCTCTCAATTATTCATATTTATAACCTTACGAATTTCAAAACGTTCAATAATTTCCTGGCTAACCTCGGAAGGACGTTGGCAATTCTATCCTTCGAAAAAGAATGTAAAACAACATAAGGGTTTCGAATTTCGTTAGAATCAGCCGAAAAGTTATGATGTTATTGCCAAAACAAAATAATCCTCTGGCTAACCATGGGAGTACCTTGGCAATTATATCATTCGAAGGAGAATGTAAAAAAACATAATGATTACAAATTTCGTTACAATCGGCCGAATAGTTACAATTTTATTACCCCCCCCTAAAAAAAAGCAAACGGAGACCGACCGACCGACTCCCATGCCTCAGTGAGATATAGAGTCGCACGCGACTCAAAACACAGCCTTGCCTTCTGGGCTGGATGGAAAATCAATTAGTCAGTTAGATGAGATGAACGCAGTACAATATCTAAACATATGTCTTGGAAATGATAATGTCCATTCCTTTCATTTAAAATGTGACTCATATATGTTGCATGATTGTAGTGGCAAACTTATATCACATACCACATTTCCCAGTGAGATGACGTGGGGGAAATTAAGCTCGTTGGGAAGAACAGATTAAGTGTCCTGAATTGATTATCCACTTATCTTCCGTTGATGATTTCTTCAAATTTACTGATAATTTTAATATTTTATCTTACCGGTATTAAATAATTATCTTAAAATTTAAAAATTCAGTTTTAAATTTGAAAGGAGACTTAAAGGATGCTACTACAAGAGCTATTATGGTCATGAAAGAAATTATATAGCGTGTAGCGTACGAGAAGTGCAGGCGAGCGGCTTAAAAGCTTAGTTTGAATGAGTCTTGTTTGAGACTCAGGTTGGCCGAGTGGATTTACCGATGGCTAACAGTGGTCCAACGACGCGCGAAGCTGTTCGCAACTCGCCTCTAGTTGCATTTTTTTCTTTACCCATTTTCCTAATCTTCTCTATCTACGATGGTGCTTAGACCCGGGAGAGGGAGCGTTAGCCCTTGGATAATATTTCCAAACGGGCTCTCTTCATTTCTTCAAAATACGCTCTGCTTCTAGGAGGGGGATTGTGTAGCGTACGAGAAGTGAACGCGATCGGCTTAAAAGCTTTGCTTGAATGAGCCTTTTTTGAGACTCAGGATGGCAGAGTAGATTCGCCGCTTGCTAGCAGTGATCCAGCGACGCGGGAAGGTGTTTGCAACTCGCCTCTACTTTATTTTTTTTCTTTACCCCTTTTCCTATTCTCTTCCATCTACAATCGATACAAATTGTATGGTTCTAAGGTTTATATTTTTTATAGATTTTAGTAACGGTTTGACCGCGTAAATTAATGATTGTTAATTGAAAAACTAATTAGAAGCAAAGTCCCTCTATACCTAATTATAGTATTAAGAGTATGTATATCCCGTCTTATCTGTCGCTTGGGTATCTACCTCTAGATTATACTAGCATATTCTGACCATATTTTCCTTCTCTACCTATCCTTACAGTCATTGCAAGACCTTGTAAATACAGTTGCGTTGTCATTGGAGAAGTTTGGTTTGCGTATTATGGGGATAAATGTTGCTGTAGTCCAAAATCATTGAATTGTTGGAGCTTTACTCCGAACACCTTAAGGTAAAGCTTTTGGATCAGGTAAAACACCCAAGAATTAATCTTAGTAATTTCTTAAATAATAACATGCGAAATATGTTTTAACCTGCGGCAAAGCGCCAAGTGAGGCGTCGCCTTTTTGCAAATGAGTAAAGTTCAATTGTACCCATTTAGAGCCATGGAATGACCCATATGACCATGGGACATAGGGTTATTCACCCTGGAGATTTCAAATCTGCCATCGGATTTGGCGCTGGGTGGCGCCATCTAGTGGCAGAAGCCTCTTTTAGCCATTCAAATGCACTCGTAAGTGATTTGAACTATGGGAAACCATCAATACAATAACCATTTATAATCTTAGCACATAACGCCACAGGACATGGGAGGGACTTTCCCTCTTGTTCTTTCATAATTTCATTACTTTATGTGTCAATTCTGTAGAATAAACCCACATGTGTTCTATGTAAAAAGAAGGGCATACATTTGTGCCACCGGAGAAGCGTTCATTAGAAACGACATAGAGTCGCGAGGAGTTGCCCTAAATGCCTCGCAATGGGAGATTTCGAGGTAATCGTAGACGATCGGATTTCAATGGAATTCTAAGTTGAGTAGAATGAATCGGTAAGGGAGGGTGTGGTGGGGGTGTGGGGCTCCAGTACAAAGCAGTAGCGCTATCTATTGAGCAATTCTCGTCATAACGGAAGTTTTGATGCTATTATTGCATCGTCTGCAGTCCTTTGGAGTAACAGTTGAGTAGGCGCAGTCCTCGAAAGTGTCAATTGACGCCCTCGAAGAACACTCGCACAACGGTTATGTGCCCAAACGGCTACTTTTCAAGACTTTGTCTAGACGCGACTTGAACTGCTCAACAGAATTGCTGTTGACAACTTCCCCTGGAAGTGCGTTCCAGCTACCACAGATGCTGTATGTGAAAAATCTCCCACACAGATCGCGGTGGTAACGCTTCAGTTCAAGTTTGTAGCCGTGATTTCTTGTTCTGCCCTCAGTAAGTTGGAAAACATAAGTGTAGTCTACATTGTCAAAGCCTCGAAGTATTTTAAACACTTCGATAAGCTAATCACGCAGTCTCTGAATCTCCAACGAGAACAGATCTAATTCCTTTAATCTATCGTCGTAACTTTTGTGTCTGATAGAGGGAATCAGTTTGGTTACCCTGGCCTGCATACGTTGCAATCTCGCGATATCCTTTCGAAACGAAGGACTCCAAAATTGTACGGCATACTCCAGGTGCGGTCGGACAAGAGAATTGTACAAACAGAGTACTATTTCCTTGTTCCGATATCTAAACTGTCGCTTTATATAACCTAGCATCCTTTGGGCTTCATTCTCAGCCTCAATGCACTGCCTCAAGAACTTGAGATTACTAGTGATAGTTACACCCAAGTCCTCCTCAGTGTCGGTGGATTCAAGAGCAGTGCCCCTAGGGATATACTGAGATAGGAGGTTTCAGTGGCCGATATGCATCACTTTGCATTTGTTCACGTTAAAAGGCATTTGCCACGTGTCCGACCACTCCCCAATCTTCCCAAGATCTTCCTGCAGGCGGGCAGTATTTCCATCCTTTCAACGTTCATACCAAGCTTGGTATCGTCGGCAAATTTGGAAATCTTGGCAACCATGTCATCGTCCATGTCGTTGATGTAGATGATGAATAGTAGTGGTCCCAGGACAGAACCCTGATGAACACCACTAGAAACGGGCACCCACTCAGAAGCCTATCAATTCACCACCACCCGTTGCCGTCTGCCATTTAGCCAGTTCTCTATCCAACTTGCTACATTTCCGTCTATGCCCAGCGCACGCACTTTCCAGAGGCGGCAGCGGTGTGGTACCTTATCGAAGGGACCACACTCTTCAGTGAATACTGAAGAAAAGTAGTCGTTCAGAAGGTTAGCATTTTTGGCATCTGAGTAATTTAATGCACTCTCCTCATTCACCAAAGGGCTAATCGTGCGATGGATTGGTTTATGGCTGTTTACATAACCCAAGAACCCTTGGGATTCTTCTTGCAAAGTCTCGCTACTCGGAGCTCTTCGGCACGCTTTGCCGCTCTTATGCTGGACTTTACTCTCCTAGCTAGCCTACGGTACTCTTCAAAGCCCCTATAAATCTTTGACTGTCGGTACACACTTCTCTTCTCCCTCAGCAGTTGACCGATTTGTCGATTAAACCACTTTGGTTCAACAGAACACCGACGCAAGCTTTTTGCAGAGATAAATCGTGATTGAAAACTCATGAACGTAGTTCTGAAACTATTCTACAAATCTTCAATATTCTAAAACGAAGACTTGCAAAGTCTGCTCTTCTCAAATCAAGTTTCTTAGATTCACGAGTCGTAAACTTTACCTTGGGGACCTTGACTACAAATCTAACTAGTCGGTGGTCACTGCCACCGAGCTCCTCGCCTACAGATAGCCCCTCAACGCTGTCATCCTCAGAGGTGAAAACCAAGTCTAGGATATTGTCTCCTCCCGTTACCTTTCTCACCCATTGAGCCAGGAACTCGTTGTTCCCTCGTGGAGACTCTCCAACTCGTGCTCCAATTGGCTCAACCTGGCTTCATACTTCCTTTCGAGTTCTGAGACCTGGTTTTCGAAGCTGGTTTTGAGCTCTTAGGGGCGCTTTCCAAAACCATCCTCCAACGTGCAAAGATCGCAGTCACTCGACGGGGTCAGTTTACTGACACTCAAGCCAGCAAACTGCTCCGTCCATCTCAGTACCCCACACTTGCTGCAGGTGTATTTTCTTGCTCCGGGTTCAATTTGTTTTGCTTTAGTCATTTTTGCTTTGTGACGTGATAATAACTGGAAATAATGAACACCAATGAAATTCTGTAATCTGGGACCGATGCAATAAGTAAAAAGAAGAGTTGTGAATTAATCCCGCTCGTAGCCTCGTCCACCTATCTGACTTCAATTTTCGGTCCACATCAGAATCAAACACCTCTTTTATGTCAGTTTACCGCCTCGTAAGGTCCTACCTAGGACAGACAGCCCATGTCGTGCCGCAGCTCCCAACTGAGCAGCATAAGCGATCCCATAAGGACCACTGATTTATCGACTGGGGAACTAACAGGTTGAAGCTTCGTCAGCGGTCGTACTAGTTGCCGTCAGACGGCCTGATTTTAAAGCAACTGCACCTAAGGGAAGAATGAGAAGAAACAGGTGCAAATGCCCACGGCCACATCCGGAACTTTGCACTGTCTTGGCAGCCCGCGAGGCTCAGAAGCTTTCTCACATAAGAGCCATCCGACCTCAGTGCACTAAGAAAAGGTCACAGGTAGCTGGTCAGGCCATTACACGCAGACGCCCCAAACGTCCAGATTCCTTGTTATCTGGTCACTTGCAACCTGTGAGTGTCTCAAAACGTTATTTATAGAGGTTCCAAAGCCTCTTTTCCCCTCCGGCCAAAGGAAATCTGAGAGATCCTTAATGCTAAAAGTTTTATATAGTTTGTTTTCTATAGTGGGAAGAGTAAGAAAAAGAAGAAGGAAAAAAATACAGGACAGGAAAGGAGAGGGAAAAAGCAAGGAGTAAATAGTTTGAAATGGAAAGCCATTAGTCTGGACCTTAACTCGAATACCTTTTTGGCAAGGGAGGCCCCATCTAAGAATGAACTCAAACCGACATAGCTATTCGAGGTCAAGCAGGCCACGCAAGCCATCAACTCCTACAAAGTCACTTTCCCGCAGAGAGTGAGAGAGAGAGAGAGAGAGAGAGAGAGAGAGAGAGAGAGAGAGAGAGAGAGAGAGTGAGAGAGAAAGAAAGAGAAAGAGAGAACTACAGAACATGGACCAGCAAAGATCCTAAGATCCGCTCTAAGCAAGTCCGCTTACAAAAGATGTTAACTACTAGTTTCTAACGTTAGTGTATCATGCTCTTTTTACATGCTGTTTTGTTGTTGTTGTTTTAACTATTTTAACTCTACGGTACACACTTATCTACATGTGTACCCTTTGTATATATATTTTTTACATGTTTT
Source organism: Ceratothoa steindachneri (assembly GCA_963969495.1). Classification (NCBI taxonomy): domain Eukaryota; kingdom Metazoa; phylum Arthropoda; class Malacostraca; order Isopoda; family Cymothoidae; genus Ceratothoa; species Ceratothoa steindachneri. Next base: position 8,152,083 of record OZ018333.1, on the reverse strand, counting down.
TTAAAAAATATTTCTATTCTACTTTGTACACTTATCTACACGTGTAATGCACATGTAGATAGGTGTCAAATGAAAGGTGGTCAAATGATATACATTGTGTACCATTTGACCTTTCTTTATATGCTTCTTCTAATTATTTCAATTCTACAGTACACACTTATCTACATGTGTACCCATGACATGCAAGCTTCGCCTGCATGATAAAAATAATATAGGTATAGGACAGACAGAAAAAGAAAAAGGGGAATTCACATTCACTCCATGCAGAGGGGCGTCACTGCCATCTTTTTATTGCAGGATTATATTTCGTATGACGTTTTAATCTGTGCTCCTACTACGTTATGTTGACACTATTGAAGTACTCATCAAGTCGGTTTTTGAACATATTCACTGACGTGCTTTTTACTACACGGTTGGGCAGGCTATTCCACCTTTGCGTGATTTTAAACGTGAAGTAATTTAGAGCTCTACCTAGTAGAGTTAAATTACTTGTTCACTAATTTTAAACCATTTTGGCGTGTGTTGGCCCTTTCGTCCATCTCGAACAATAGTCGGTAATCAATATTAGTAAATCCTTTTAAGATTTTGAATACCTCGATCAATTGTCCACGTAATCGTCTACTTTCAAGTGATAATAGGTTTAATGAGCGGAGTCTATCTTCGTACGGTTTGTTTCGGATTTCAGGAACTAGTTTCATAGCCCGACGTTGCACTCTTTCTAACTGCGCTATATGCTTGTTCCGGGAGGGACACCAAAATTGAACAGCGTATTCGAGGTGTGGGCGCACGAGCAATTTGTATAGTGGCACGAATATATCTTTCGTTTTGAAAGTAAAATTCCGAGCAATATATCCTAGGATTCGGTTTGCTTTTTTTGCAAGCTTCTGCGCATTGCTTTGATACTTTAATGTCCTCTGAGATTAAAATCCCCAGGTCTTTTTCTAAGTTAACGGATTCGAGAGTTTGGTCTTTCGTATGGTCTTCTACTTTTAAGTTATGACATCCTAAATGCATGACCTTGCATTTACCTATGTTGAAGCCCATTTGCTATTTATTCGCCCATTCGACAATTTTATTAAGGTCCCTTTGCATTCGCTCTACATCGGGTCTCGAAATGGCTCGGCTTCCCAGCTTTGTGTCACCTGCAATTTAGAGAAAGAGAGAGAGAGAGAGAATGAGAGAGAGAGCGAGAATGAGAGAGAGAGCGAGAATGAGAGAAAGCGAGAATGAGATAGAGATAGAGAAAGAGAGAGATTATGAGAGAGAGCGAGAATGAAAGAAAGAGAGAAAGAGAGAGATATGAGATAGCTTGAACATGAGATAGATAAAGTAAGAGTGAGAGAGAGAGTGAGTGTGAGAGAGTGTAAGTGTGAGAGAGAATGAATGTTTGTGTGAGAAAATGTGTGCATGAGAGTGTGTGAAAGAGAGTTAGTGTGTGCGAGAGATTGCATGCATGAGTGAGAGAGAGAAAAAACACACATGAAACTAGGTCACTAAAGGTCAAAGGTCACAACTGCTGCGGACGGAGGGGGGAGGGGGTGAGACGAATTTTGGAATATAAGATGCTAACGCCCCCCTCGGCCTCCCTAGCGAAGGTTGCCCTCGAACAATTCTTCTTTTTGGTCTCAGGTTGACGAGACGAGAAAGGCCCGAAGAGGTAAGGGGGAGGGGGGAGGGGGGGGGAGGGTAATGGTTCATTCAGTCTAATCTCTCCTTGGGGGATGGGTGATGATTGTTAGAGTCTAATCTTTGTTTGGGGGGAGGGGGGAGGGTGATGATTGTTAGAGTCTAATCTTTGTTTGTGGGGAGAGTGTGTAGTGTGATGTTTGCTTTCAGTCTAATCCCTACTTTGGAGATGGGGTGTATTGTAGTGGTTGTTAGAGTCTAACCCCTGTTTATGGAGGTGGGTAGTGTGATGGTTTATTTCAGTCTAATAGTTACTTGTTTGCAGCTGGTGTAGTGTGATGGCTGCTTTAATTCTAATCCCTGTTTTGAGGAAGGGGAGGTAGTGAGATGGATGCTTTAAGTTTAATCCCTACTTGGGGGAAAAGGGTGTAGTGTGATGGTTGTTAGAGTTAGTCCCTGGTGAGGGAGAGGGTGCAGTGTGATGGTTGTTAGAGTTTAATCTCTGGTTCTAGGGAGGGAGTGTAGTGTGATGCTTGCTTGCAGTCTAATCATTGTTTGGATGGAGGGGGTGTAGTGCGATGCTTGCCTTCAGTCTAATCACTGCTTGGGGGAGGGGGTGTATTGTGACTGCTGTTAAAGTCTAAACTCAGCTAGGTTGTGTGTGGGGGGGGGGGTATTCTGATGATTGCTTTCAGTCTAATCTCTGCTTGGGGGTAGGAGGTAGGGTGATGATTGTTAGAGTCTAATCTCTGTTTCTGGGGAGAGTGTGTAGTGTGATGTTTGCTTTCAGTCAAATCCCTACTTTGGGGATGGGGTGTATTGTAATGGTTGTTAGAGTCTAACCCCTGCTTGAGGGGAGAGGGTGTAGTGTTATGTTTTTTTCAGTCTAATCCCTACATGTTTGGAACTGTTTTAGTGTGATAGTTGCTTTAAGTCTGATCCCTGTTTTGAGGGAGGGGGCGTAGTGTGATGGTTGCTTGCAGTCCAATCCCTACTTGGGGAAAGGGGTGTAGTGTGATGGTTCTCAGAGTCTAAACCCTGGTGGAAGTTGAGGTGTAGTGTGATGGTGGTTACAATCTAATATATGGTTCTATGGAGGGAGTGTAGTTTGATGCTTGCTTGCAGTGTAACCCCTGTTTTGAGGGAGGGGGTGTAGTGTGATGGTTGTTAGAGTCTAATATATGCTTGGGGAGGGGGTGTAGTATGATGGTTATTAGAGTCTAATCCCTTTTTGTGGGGAGGGTGCATAGTGTGATGTTTGCTTTCAGTCTATTCCCTGCTTGGGGGAGAGAATGTAGTGTGATGGTTTCTTTCAGTCTAATCCCTAATTTTTTGGAGCTGATGTAGTGTGATGGTTGCTTTAAGTTTAATCCCTGTTTGGAGGGAGGGGGTGTAGTGTGATGGTTGCTTTCAGTCTAATCCCTACTTGGAAGAAGGGGTATAGTGTGCAGGGTGTTAGAGTCTAATCCCAGCTTGGGTGGGGGTTGGGGTTTGTGATGGTTGCTTTCAGTCTAATTCATTCTTGTGGCCCGGGTTGTAGTGTGATGGTTATCACAGTTTAATCCCTGTTTGCGAGGGGGGAGTGTAGTTTTTAGGGTTGTTAAAGTCTAATCCATGCTTGGGGCTGGGGGTGTAGTGTGACGGTCGTCAGAGTCTAATATCTGGTTGGTGGAGGGAGTGTATTGTGATGGTTGTTAGAGTTTATCCCTGCTTGTTCGGAGGTGGCGCAGTGTGATGGTTGTTTTCAGTCTAATCCATGTTTGGAGTGAGGGGTGTAGTGTGATGGTTTCATTCAGTCTAATCCCTACTTGGGGGAGGGGGAGTAGTGTGGTGGTTGCTCTTAGGTTAATCCCTTTTTCGTCGAGGACGTGTATTGCAATGGTTGCTAGAGTCTAATCCCTGCCTGTGGGTTGGGGCTATAGTGTGATGGTTAGTTTCAGTATAATTCCTGCTTGGGGAGGGGGTGTAGTGTGATGTTAGAGTCTAATCCATACTTAGGGGAGGGGTGTAGTGTGATGGTTGTTAGAGTCTAATCCATGCTTGGGGAAAGGGGGAAGTGTAATGGTTGTTACAGGCTAATCCGTGCTTTGGTAAGGGGTTGTACTATTATGGTTGCTTTCAGTCTAATCCTTGGTTGTAGGAGCGAGTGTAGACTGATGGTTGCTTTCAGTCTAGTCCCTGCTTGTGGGTAGGGGGTTTAGTATGATGGTTGCTTTCAGTCTAACTCTTATTTGTGGGTAGAGCTACAAGGAACTACAAGGAAAATAAGTACCCTAGAAGACCTTACGGTCCATACAAGGAGGGTATTTTTGGTGAAATCCTCGAAGGTGTCCGTTGGCAACCTCAAAGATGACTCGCGAGGATCTTAACGGTGATTTCGCAAGATTTTATCTAGTGTTAACTTGAACTGGTCAACAGATTCACTGTTGACAACTTCCGCCGGAAGTGCGTTCCAACTACCACAGATACTGTAAGTGAAGAATTTCCCGCACAGATCACGGTGGTATCGCTTCAGTTCAAGTTTAAAGCCATGATTTCTTGTTATCCCCTCGCTGAGCTAGAAAATATCCCCGTAGTCCAGTCTGTCGAAGCCTCGAAGTATTTTAAACACTTCGATAAGATCACCACGTAGTCTCCGGGTCTCCAGCGAGAACATATCTAATTCCCTTAATCTATCTTCATAACTTTTATGTCTGATAGAGGGAATCAGTTTGGTTGCCCTGTCTTGCACGCGTTCCAATCTAGTGATGTCCTTTCGAAATGAAGGATCCAAAATTGTACGGCATACTCCAGGTGCGGTCGGACGAGGGAGTTGTACAAACACAGTACCATCTCCTTGTTTCGATATCCAAACTGTCGCTTTATATACCCTAACATCCTTTGGACTTTCTTCTCCACTCAATCTACTGTTTCCAGAACTTTAGGTCACTGGTGATAGTTACACCCAAGTCCTTCTCAGTGTCGGTGGATCCAAGAGCAGTGCCCTTAAGGATATAGAGTGATTGGGGATTTCGGTGGCCGATATGCATCACTTTGAATTTGTTTACGTTGAAAGGCATTTGCCACGTATCAGACCACTCCCCAATCTTTCCAAGATCATCTTGCAGGTGGGCAGTATTTTCATCCTTTGCAACGTTAATACCAAGCTTGGTATCGTCGACAAATTTAAAAATCTTTGCAACCATGTCACCGTCCATGTCGTTGATATAGATGATGAATAGTAGTGGTCCCAGGACAGAACCTTGAGGCACTCCGCTAGTAATGGGCACCACTCAGAAGCCTGTCCATTTACCACCACCCGTTGCCGTCTGTCATTTAGCCAGTTCTCTATCCAGCCTGCTACTTTTCCATCTATGCCCAGCGCTCGCACTTTTCGGAGAAGGCGGCGGTGTGGTACCTTATCAAAGGCTTTCTGAAAGTCTAAGTAGACCACATCCAGTGCCTTGTCCCGATCGTGCTCACTGGAGACGAAGTGGAAGAATTCCACAGGGTTCGTCAGGCATGACCGTTGCCTTCGGAAGCCGTGCTGGGAACTCCTCAGTAGCAGGTTTGACTCTAAATGCGACGTCATTTTGTCCACCATGATGCTTTCTATGAGTTTACCGACTATCGAAGTCAGACTGATAGGTTGGTAGTTCGATGGTTGGCTAGGGTCTCCTTTCTTGAAGATAGGAGTCACTTCCGCTTGCCCCTAGTCTCTAAAAACGTATTCGGTCTGGATTAACATGTTAAATATTGCGCTCAGGTGTCGTGACACTTGATCGCGCACTTCTTTCAACACTTTAGGTAGGAACCCATCTGGGCCAGGTGACTTATTCGTCATTAGGTCACTGATCTTCTTTCTATTTCTACTTGGGTGAAGTCCATATCCTCTAGCTTTTCCCTCGAGTAGGAATCCGTTGGCTGGGGGATGAGACCACACTTTTGAGTAAACACTGAAGACAAGTAGTCGTTAAGGAGGTTAGCATTTTCTGCATCTGAGTGCTTCAATGTCTCCTCCTTATTCCTCAAAGGGCCCATCGTTTGACGGATTGGTTTACAGCTGTTTACATATCCAAAGAACTCCTTGGGATTCTCTTTACAAAATCTCGCCACTCGGAGTTCCTCAGACCTCTAGCCGCCCTTATGCTGGACTTCACTCTCCTGGCTAGCCTCTAGTATTCGTCAAAGTCACCCGAGATCTTCGATTACCGGTACACAGTTCTCTTCTCCCTAAGCAGTTGGCCGATTTCTCGATTAAACCACTTTGGTTGAACAGAAGAGCGACGGGGGTATTTCAGAGGGATGAAATGCGATTGAAGTCTTATGAATGTGGTTTTGAAACTGTTCCACGAGTCTTCAACAGCCCCACACACTTCTAGCCTCGCGTCAGTCAGTCAAGCACAAAGACCTGCAAAGTCTGCTCTTCTCAAATCAAGTTTCCTCGATTTACTAGTTGCACGCCCTGCCTTGGAAACTTTGACTACAAATCTAATTAGTCGGTGGTCACTGCTACCGAGCTTTTCGACAACAGAGAGGTCCTCAACGATGTCATCCTCAGAGGTGAAAACCAAGTCGAGGATATTGTCTCCTCTCGTCGGTTCTCTGACCCATTCAGTGAGGAACTCGTTGTTGGCGAACTCCAGGAGTAGTGCGTTCTCGCCACATGGTTCTCTTGTTTCCCAGTCAACATAAGTATTGAAGTCGCCCATGACGATACACACTCTGTCTTTTACAAGTTCGCACAACAACTCGTACAGACTCCTGTCCTGTTTTAAAAGTTGGGCAGGGGGTCTGTAAAGCACCAGGGTCCTGTATCTGACAGGACCTATCTATAGGTCAACACCTAGTAGTTCATGGTCGGATACAATGTTGCATTCTGTCGTAGAGTTGAGAGTATCCTTGACATACAACATCATACCGCTACCCTCTCTGTCTGGCCTATCTTTCAGGGAGAGCTGGTAACCGGAAAACGTGAATTCACCTTCAAAATCTCGGCTTAAGGTTTTTAACCACGATTCCGTTATGGCCACCATCTCAGGTTCTTCTGTTGCTATAAGGCCACGGAGCTCAAGAAACTTATTCCTGATTGACCTCGCATTGAACAGAAGAACTTTGAGGGAGTCCCCCAGTGTATGACTCCCTACGCTCTCCCGTTTTCCGGCTTCTTTTGTGTGGCAGTATCCCTCTTTGCCACATCTAAGAACGTCGTTTTTAGGAGTGACACGGGCATACTGTCTTATGTCTGCCTTCACTCTAGGTCGGACGCTCCTCTGCGTCCGCTCTACGACATCCTGGATTAAGTTACAGAGTACAGACTTTTCCTTGAATGAAAGGTGCACTCCGTCCATTTTGTAGAGGTCGTTTCGACCGTAAAAAGGAGGTAAGGCTCCAGAAAGAAGACCCCTTCCGCCGTACAAAGGTCGGCTAGGCGCTGGTTCAAGGTCACATTCCTTGAGTGAGCTGTGCGGCTAGGACATCTTCTTGGGAGCATGCCTACAACAACCCGTTTGCGAGTTCTCAATCCGCAGTCGTCCACGGCTCCCATGACTGTGCTGAGAATTTTCTCGCTGGGGCCTACTTTGCCACCTCAGAGGTAGAGGTCACTTCCACTCACCATCAGGGCAATGACTAAATTCTCGGAGATCTAAGATTTCTCAACCTTTATCCTGATGTGGTAGTTTCCCCGTCCTGGCTGGCAGCATACCTTCACACTAGTGCAAAGGTGGGCCGCTATCAGGGGCTGCAAACCTCGTGCTTGGGAATCGCCTACAAGGGTAACCCTTGGACATTTCCCTGCAGAGGTTTGAGGCTTTCCTTCCAGAAGCTAACTCTCGGTTCCCTCTTTCTTCTGCATCTTATCTTTCTTACTCTTCGTTTTCTTCTTATTTTTCTTATTGATCTTTTCTTCCCTATCTTCCTTTGTTATATACTCTTCTGTTTCTACCTTTTCTCCTTCTGCTTCTACTTTATCTTTTGTTTCAACTTTCTCTTCTTCTGCTTCTACTATATCTTCTGTTTCAACTTTCTCTTCTTCTTTTTCTTTTGCTTTTTCTGGTTTATTCATTGTAGCATGCGTACCTAGCTCTGTAGGTAATACTGCAAAAGCAGTGTTTACTACAGGGCTTGACGTTAGCTCTGCTATCCTGACCTTGAGCCTGCAAATAAGTCCGGCGTGTTCCAATTCCATGCCTTTATTTTCTCCTCCAACTTCCTAGACCTCTCCTCGGAAGCAATGAATGTTTCTTTTAACACCTTAATTTGGTCGTGTAGAATGCAGTCGGTGCAGGAACTGGCTGGGTGGCATTTTGAATAACACCCCTCCGGAAAGTCCACGCACCACTTATGTATCTGGCATATAGCGCACGTGTATTTGAGTGCTCCTGGTCCTTTCTTGCCGGTCATTTTGAACACTTTATGACAGTAGAAGCTTTGCGACCAATCAGTAAATAAAAAAGGGGGGGTGGCGATTTCGCCCCTCGTGAGTCGCTCCCGCCTATCCTTTGGAGACTTTTCGGATCTTTCAGAAGGCACGCTCAATGTGCTGCTGTTCGCCCGACCGAGTCGTCAAACCTCGGCATGCCTTGGCTCCCAACCAAGCAGCACTAATGGTCCCCGAAGGGGCCATCGATTTCTCACCAGGTGAACAACGGAGCACTCCCCGTACTAAACTCCTACTAGTTCCCTTCACGACGGCCAAGATCTCGGAGCAGCGTTCAATGGATATCCCGCCACACCAAGAGACTGAACCCAAGGCTTTTTATTGGCCTGGCAACCAACATGGGAACAAAGGGCCGTCACCTCGGACCAATGCTACCAGAGGCACCCGTCAACGGTCAATGGGAATAGTCAATAATTAGCGCCAGGGAAGGGGTTAACGGGGCACTACCCTCATCCCATTTATCGTGCCCCAACGCCTAAGACACCTCTAGTCCTAGTCTCTCGCAACCAGTAAGCGTCGATTGGCGTTGTTTATAGAGGTTCCAAAGCCTCTCTTCTGACGCATGAGGTAGCTGCCAGGTCCTTATATGTAGATAGAGGGAAAAAAGGGAAAGAGTGACATGATAAGAGTAGGCTTTTTTTTGTATAATTGGAAGAGATAGGATAAAAGTAAAAAAGGAGAAGGATAGAGTAGAAAAAGGAAGGAATGACGCACTTAGTCTGGAACCTCGTTTCCGACCAAATCGACAAGGAAAGCCCTACCAGGGGTACATTGAAGAAAGGGACCCCCGCCGACATAGCTCGAAAAGTCAAAGGTACATACAAGCTCTCTTCCCGCGACAAAGGAAGGTCACCTCTCCCTCTCTCTCTCTCTCGAGAGAGAGAGAGAGAGAAAGAGAGTTATGGTTGCTTTCAGCCTAATGCCTGCTTGGGGGAGGGGGTGTAGTGTGATGGTTGTTAGAGTCTAATCCTGGCGTCTGGGAAGGGGGTGCATTGTGATCGTTCCTTTGAATCTAATCCCTGCTTGGGGGAGGGGATTTAGTGTGATGGTTGTTAGAGTCAAATTCCTGTTTGTGGGGAGGGGTCGTATTGTGATGGTTGCTTTCAGTCTAATTCCTGTTGGAAGATTAGACTTGGGGGGGTTGTGGTCTAGTGTGATGGCTGTTAGAGTCTACTCCCTGCTTGGGGGAAGGGAGTGTAGTGTAATACTTGCTCTCTGTCTAATCCATGCTTGTGGGTATGGTGTGTAGTGTGGTGGTTGTTAGAGTCTAATCCATGATTGGGGGTATGGGGTGTAGTATGATGCTTACTGTCAGTCACTTTAGCTGCTTGGGGGGGTGGGGATGTAATGTGATGGCTGTTAGAGACTAATCCCTGGTTTTTGGGAGGGCGTGTACTGTGAGGATTGTTAATGTCTAATCGCTTCTTGTGTATAGGGGGTGTAGTGTAATAATTGCTTTCAGTCTATTCCATACTTGTGAAAGGAGGTGCAGTGTGATTGTTGTTAGGGTTTAATCCCTGCTTTTGGCGAGGGGGCGTAGTGTGATGGTTGTTAGAGGCTATTTCCTGCTTGGGTGGAGGAGGTGTAGTTTGTTGGTTTCTTTAAGTCTAATACCTGATTCTTTGGAGGAGATGTAGTCTGATGGTTTCTTTCAGTCTAATCCCTGTTTGGAGGGAGGTGGTGTAGTGTGATTGTTGCTTTCAGTCTAATCCTTGCTTTGGTGAAGAGCTGTAGTGTGATGGTTGTTAGAGTTATTTTCCTGTTTGTGGTCATGGGGTGTAGTTTGCTGGCTGTTAGAATCTAATCCCTGCTTTTGGGAGGGGATTCTAGTGTGAAGGTTGTTAAGGTCTAATCCCTTCTTGTGTATAGGGATTGTAGTGTGAAAGTTGCTTTCATTCTATTCCCTGCTTGTTGGAGCGGGTGCAGTGAGATGGTTGCTAGAGTATAAACTCTTTTTCTTTCGAAGCGATGTAGTGTTATGGTTGCTTTTCGTCTAATCTCTCCTTGTGAGGAGGGTTGTAGTGTGATGGTTGCTTTCTGTTTAACCCCTGCTTGTTTGGAGGGGTCTTAGTGTGATGGTTGCTTTCAGTTTAATCCCTCTTTGGAGTAAGGGGGTTTAATGTGAGGGTTGCTTTCAGTCTAATCTCTGCTTGGTGGGAAGGGGTCGTAGTTTGATAGTTGCTTTCAGTCTAATCCCTGCTTCTGCGGAGGGGTTGGAGTGTGATGTTTGTTAGAGTCTAATCCCTGATTATGGGGAGGGGCTGTAGTATGATGGTTACTTTAGTTTAATTCCTGCTTGGGGAGGGGGTGTAGTGTGTTGGTTACTTTAGTTTAATTCCTGCTTGGGGAGGGGGTGTAGTGTGTTGGTTGTTAGAGTCTAATTACTGTTGGGGGGGGGGGGGGGTTGTAGTCCGATGGTTGTTAGAGCTTAAGGTTAGAGTTTAACAAACACGACCTCGCCTAGAAAGAAGTGCAATGGTGGAGTGATTTTAATGGTTTGGTTCAGTTGGGGTCTAAAAATTAATTAAAGCGAAAGGGTAATGTGGCTTCGTAAACTGGTTTTAATCCGTGCTGAAAGCGATTCGCACTCACACATGATAATTTCATCATAACATCAAATCTTGTTCCACATGAGCGAGAGAATAAATTTTATGTAGTTGAGAATCAAGTGTGGTTGAAGTATGTGCGTTTGATGTTAACGAATCTTCTCATAGTATTCTCATTTTAACAAAGTTAGAGTACCAAAGGGTGTGAAACACATTAGCATGGAATTAAAAGAAAAAAGTGTTACGAAGTGTGATTGCCCCATATGACACATTGCTTCCTCTAAATTCGAGCAAAGGAGGTAAGTAGTTGGGTTAATCGATTGAAAATACAATTACATAAACGTCCTAAATACAGGCAAAGGAGGAAAGGAGTTCGGTAAATGGATAAAAATACAATAATCTAAACGTGCTCTAAATGCAGGTAAAGGAGGTAAGGAGTTCGGTGAATCGATAAAAAATACAATTACCTAAACGTCCTCTAAATACAGGTTAATGAGGTAAGGAGTTCGGTAAATCGATAGAAAATAAAATAACCTAAACGTCCTAAATACAGGTAAAGAAGGAAAGGAGTTCGGTAAATCGATAAAAATGCAATTATCTAAACGTGCTCTAAATACTGGTAAAGGAGGTAAGGAGTTGGGTAAATCGATACAAAATACAATTACCTAAACGTCCTCTAAATACAGGTAAAGGAGGTAAGGAGTTCAGTAACTCGATACAAATGCAATTACCTAAACGTCTTATAAATACAGGTAAAGGATGTAAGGAGTTCGGTGAATCGGTAAAAGAAACAATTACCTAAACGTCCTCAAATTAAAGGTAAAAAAGGTAAGGAGTTCGGTAAATCGATAGAAAATAAAATTACCTAAACTTCCTCTAATTACAGGTGAACGAGGTAAGGAGTTCGGTAAATTGATATAAAATATAATTACCTAAACGTCCTTTAAATACAGGTAAAGGAGGTAAGGAGTTCGGTAAATCGATAAAAATGCAATTACCTAAACGCCCTCTAAATACAGGTAAAGGAGGTAAGGAGTTCGGTGAATCGATAAAAAATACAATTCCTAAACGTCCTCTAAATACAGGTAAAGGAGGTAAGGAGTTCGGTGAATCGATAGAAAATAAAATTACCTAAACGTCCTAAATACAGGTAAAGAAGGAAAGGAGTTCGGTAAATCGATAAAAATGCAATTACCTAAACGCCCTCTAAATACAGGTAAAGGAGGTAAGGAGTTCGGTGAATCGATAAAAAATACAATTCCTAAACGTCCTCTAAATACAGGTAAATGAGTTAAGGAGTTCGTTAAATCGATAGAAAATAAAATTACCTAGACGTCCTAAATACAGGTAAAGAAGGAAAGGAGTTCGGTAAATCGATAAAAATGCAATTATCTAAACGTCCTCTAAATACAGGTAAAGGAGGTAAGGAGTTCGTTAAATCGATAGAAAATAAAATTACCTAAACGTCCTAAATACAGGTAAAGAAGGAAAGGAGTTCGGTAAATCGATAAAAATGCAATTATCTAAACGTCCTGTAAATACAGGTAAAGGAGGTAAGGAGTTCGGTAACTCGATAAAAATGCGATTACCTACACGTCCTCTAAATACAGGTGAAGGAGATAAGGAGTTCGGTAAATCGATATAAAATATAATTACCTAAACGTGCTCTAAATACAGGTAAAGGAGGTATAGAGTTCGGTAACTCGATAAAAATGAAATTACCTAAACGTGCTCTGAATACAGGTGAAGGAGGTAAGGAGTTCTGTAACTAAATAAAATGCAATTACCTAAACGTCCTCTAAATACAGGTAAAGGAGGTAAGGAGTAGGGGAAATCGATAGAAAATAAAATCACCTAAACGTTCTCTAAATACAGGTAAAGGAGGTAAGGAGTTCGGTAACCTGATAAAAATGCAATTACCTAAACGTCTTATAAATACAGGTAAAGGATGTAAGAAGTTCGGTGAATCGGTAAAAGAAACAATTACCTAAACGTCCTCTAATTAAAGGTAAAGAAGGTAAGGAGTTCGGTAAATCGATAGAAAATATAATTACCTAAACTTCCTCTAATTAGAGGTAAAGGAGGTAAGGAGTTCGGTTAATCGATAAAAAATACAATTACCTACACGTCCTCTAAATACAGGTAAAGGAGGTAAGGAGTTCGGTTAATCGATAGAAATAAAATTACCTAAACGTCCTGTAAATACATGTAAAGGAGGTAAGCAGTGCGGTAACTCGATAAAAATGCAATTACCTAAACGTGCTCTGAATACAGGTGAAGGAGGTAAGGAGTTCGGTAACTAAATAAAATGAAATTACTTAAACTTCCTCTAAATACAGGTAAAGGAGGTAAGGAGTTGGGTAAATCGATAGAAAATAAAATCACCTAAACGTCCTCTAAATACAGGTAAAGGAGATAAGGAGTTCGGTAACTCGATAAAAATGCAATTACATAAACGTCTTATAAATACAGGTAAAGGATGTAAGGATTTCGGTGAATCAGTAAAAGAAACAATTACCTAAACGTCCTCTAATTAAAGGTAAAGAAGGTAAGGAGTTCGGTAAATCGATATAAAATAAAATTACCTAAACGTCCTAAATACAGGTAAAGGAGGAAAGGAGTTCGGAAAATCGATAAAAATGCAATTACCTAAACGTCCTCTAAATACAGGTAAAGGAGGTAAGGAGTTCGGTAAATCGATAAAAATGCAATTACCTAAACGTCCTCTAAATACAGGTAAAGGAGGTAAGGAGTTCGGTAACCTGATAAAAATGCAATTACCTAAACGTCCTAAATACAGGTAAAGGAGGAAAGGAGTTCGGTAAATCGATAAAAATGCAATTATCTAAACGTGCTCTAAATACAGGTAAAGGAGGTAAGCAGTGCGGTAACTCGAACAGGTAAAGGAGGTAAGGAGTTCAGAAAATCGATAGAAAATAAAATTACCTAAACGTCCTAAATACAGGTAAAGGAGGAAAGGAGTTCGGAAAATCGATAAAAATGCAATTATCTAAACGTGCTCTAAATACAGGTAAAGGAGGTAAGCAGTGCGGTAACTCGATAAAAATGCAATTACCTAAACGTTATCTAAATACAGGAAAGGAGGTAAGGAGTTCTGTAACTCGATAAAAATGCAATAACTTAAACGTCCTCTAAATACAGGTAAGAGAGGTAAGGAGTTCGGTAAATCGATAGAAAATAAAATTACCTAAACGTCCTAAATACAGGTAAAGGAGGAAAGGAGTTCGGAAAATCGATAAAAATGCAATTATCTAAACGTGCTCTAAATACAGGTAAAGGAGGTAAGCAGTGCGGTAACTCGATAAAAATGCAATTACCTAAACTTTATCTAAATACAGGTAAAGGAGATAAGGAGTTCGGTGAATCGATAAAAAATACAATTACCTAAACGTCCTCTAAATACAGGTAAGAGAGGTAAGGAGTTCGGTAAATCGATAGAAAATAAAATTACCTAAACGTCCTAAATACAGGTAAAGGAGGAAAGGAGTTCGGAAAATCGATAAAAATGCAATTATCTAAACGTGCTCTAAATACAGGTAAAGGAGGTAAGCAGTGCGGTAACTCGATAAAAATGCAATTACCTAAACGTGCTCTGAATACAGGTGAAGGAGATAAGGAGTTCGGTAAATCGATATAAAATATAATTACCTAAACGTCCTCTAAATACAGGTAAAGGAGGTATAGAGTTCGGTAACTCGATAAAAATGAAATTACAGGAACGTGCTCTGAATACAGGTAAAGGAGGTAAGGAGTGGGGGAAATCGATAGAAAATAAAATCACCTAAACGTCCTCTAAATACCGGTAAAGGAGGTAAGGAGTTCGGTAACCTGATAAAAATGAAATTACCTAAACGTCTTATAAATACAGGTAAAGGATGTAAGGATTTCGGTGAATCGGTAAAAGAAACAATTACCTAAACGTCCTCTAATTAAAGGTAAAGAAGGTAAGGAGTTCGGTAAATCGATAGGAAATAAAATTACCTAAACTCCCTCTAATTACAGGTAAAGGAGGTAAGGAGTTCGGTAAATCGATAGAAAATAAAATTACCTAAACGTCCTGAATACTGGTAAAAAAGGTAAGGAGTTCGGTAAATCGATAAAAATGCAATTACCTAAACGTCCTCTAAATACAGGTAAAGGAGGTAAGGAGTTCGGTAATCCGATAGAAAATAAAATTACCTAAACGTCCTAAATACAGGTAAAGGAGGAAAGGAGTTCGGTAAATCGATAAAAATGCAATTATCGAAACGTGCTCTAAATACAGGTAAAGGAGGTAAGCAGTGCGGTAACTCGATAAAAATGCAATTACCTAAACGTTCTCTAAATACAGGAAAGGAGGTAAGGAGTTCTGTAACTCGATAAAAATGCAATAACCTAAACGTCCTCTAAATACAGGTAAAGGAGGTAAGGAGTTCGGTTAATCGATAGAAAATAAAATTACCTAAACATCCTGTAAATACAGGTAAAGGAGGTAAGGAGTTCGGTAACTCGATAAAAATGCGATTACCTACACGTCCTATAAATACAGGCAAAGGAGATAAGGAGTTCGGCAAATGGATAAAAATACAATTATCTAAACGTCCTCTAAATACAAGTAAAGGAGGTAAGGAGTTCGGTGAATCGATAAAAAATACAATTACCTAAACGTCCTCTAATTACAGGTAAAGGAGATAAGGAGTTCGGTAAATCGATATAAAATATAATTACCTAAACATCCTTTAAATACAGGTAAAGGAGGTAAGGAGTTCGGTGAATCGATAAAAAATACAATTCCTAAACGTCCTCTAAATACAGGTAAATGAGTTAAGGAGTTCGTTAAATCGATAGAAAATAAAATTACCTAAACGTCCTAAATACAGGTAAAGAAGGAAAGGAGTTCGGTAAATCGATAAAAATGCAATTATCTAAACGTGCTCTAAATACAGGTAAAGGGGGTAAGGAGTTCGGTGAATCGATAAAAATACAATTATTTAAACGTCCTCTAAATACAGGTAAAGGAGGTAAGGAGTTCGGTGAATCGATAAAAAATACAATTACCTAAACGTCCTCTAATTACAGGTAAAGGAGATAAGGAGTTCGGTAAATCGATATAAAATATAATTACCTAAACGTCCTTTAAATACAGGTAAAGGAGGTAAGGAGTTCGGTGAATCGATAGAAAATAAAATTACCTAAACGTCCTTTAAATACAGGTAAAGGAGGTAAGGAGTTCTGTAACCTGATAAAAATGCAATTTACCTAAACGTGCTCTAAATACAGGTAAAGGAGGTATAGAGTTCGGTAACTCGATAAAAATGAAATTACCTAAACGTGCTCTGAATACAGGTGAAGGAGGTAAGGAGTTCTGTAACTAAATAAAATGCAATTACCTAAACGTCCTCTAAATACAGGTAAAGGAGGTAAGGAGTGGGGGAAATCGATAGAAAATAAAATCACCTAAACGTCCTCTAAATACAGGTAAAGGAGGTAAGGAGTTCGGTAACCTGATAAAAATGAAATTACCTAAACGTCTTATAAATACAGGTAAAGTATGTAAGAAGTTCGGTGAATCGGTAAAAGAAACAATTACCTAAACGTCCTCTAATTAAAGGTAAAGAAGGTAAGGAGTTCGGTAAATCGATAGAAAATATAATTACCTAAACTTCCTTTAATTACAGGTAAAGGAGGTAAGGAGTTTGGTAAATCGATAGACAATAAAATTACCTAAACTTCCTCTAAATACAGGTAAAGGAGGTAGGGAGTTCTGTAAATCGATAAAATGCAATTACCTAAACGTCCTCTAAATACTGGTAAAGGAGGTAAGGAGTTCGGTGAATCGATAAAAAATACAATTACCTAAACGTCCTCTAAATACAGGTAAATGAGTTAAGGAGTTCGGTAAATCGATAAAAATGCAATTATCTAAACGTGCTCTAAATACAGGTAAAAGAGGTAAGCAGTGCGGTAACTCGATAAAAATGCAATTAGCTAAACGTGCTCTGAATACAGGTGAAGGAGGTAAGGAGTTCGGTAACTAAATAAAATGAAATTACCTAAACTTCCTCTAAATACAGGTAAAGGAGGTAAGGAGTTGGGTAAATCGATAGAAAATAAAATCACCTAAACGTCCTCTAAATACAGGTAAAGGAGATAAGGAGTTCGGTAACTCGATAAAAATGTAATTACCTAAACGTCTTATAAATACAGGTAAAGGATGTAAGGATTTCGGTGAATCGGTAAAAGAAACAATTACCTAAACGTCCTCTAATTAAAGGTAAAGAAGGTAAGGAGTTCGGTAAATCGATAGAAAATAAAATTACCTAAACTCCCTCTAATTACAGGTAAAGGAGGTAAGGAGTTCGGTAAATCGATAGAAAATAAAATTACCTAAACGTCCTGAATACTGGTAAAAAAGGTAAGGAGTTCGGTAAATCAATAAAAATGCAATTACCTAAACGTCCTCTAAATACAGGTAAAGGAGGTAAGGAGTTCGGTAAATCGATAGAAAATAAAATTACCTAAACGTCCTAAATACAGGTAAAGGAGGAAAGGAGTTCGGTAAATCGATAAAAATGCAATTATCGAAACGTGCTCTAAATACAGGTAAAGGAGGTAAGCAGTGCGGTAACTCGATAAAAATGCAATTACCTAAACGTTCTCTAAATACAGGAAAGGAGGTAAGGAGTTCTGTAACTCGATAAAAATGCAATAACCTAAACGTCCTCTAAATACAGGTAAAGGAGGTAAGGAGTTCGGTTAATCGATAGAAAATAAAATTACCTAAACATCCCGTAAATACAGGTAAAGGAGGTAAGGAGTTCGGTAACTCGATAAAAATGCGATTACCTACACGTCCTCTAAATACAGGCAAAGGAGGTAAGGAGTTCGGCAAATGGATAAAAATACAATTATCTAAACGTCCTCTAAATACAGGTAAAGGAGGTAAGGAGTTCGGTGAATCGATAAAAAATACAATTACCTAAACGTCCTCTAATTACAGGTAAAGGAGATAAGGAGTTCGGTAAATCGATATAAAATATAATTACCTAAACATCCTTTAAATACAGGTAAAGGAGGTAAGGAGTTCGGTAAATCGATAAAAATGCAATTACCTAAACGTCTTCTAAATACAGGTAAAGGAGGTAAGGAGTTCGGTAAATCGATAGAAAATACAATTAAGTAGTCGTCTTCTAACTATTACACAATATCTGGCGAGGATTAGCAATTTACTTATTATTAATTTAATAATAATGCATGTTTTTGTTGTGAAAGAAGTTAAGGTTGCTGTTGGTTAAAGATAAGTCATTATTGACGAAAGAAAGCCAGAAAACGTCCGTTGCCAAAGTTCGCTACTTTATTAAATCTAGGCTTCTCAAATGATGTTTACACTTTCACACTTCATACTCTGCTTTTCGATTGCGAAATAGGAGACCATTAAGATAAATTACTAAATATAAATTGTAAAAATGTAATTATATATAAAACAATATTTAGAACATACACACAAAGGGTTAACAAACCTTGCGCTTCCTATCAACTTCACAATGCCTTTGCCTCCTTTACCACACCCAAAAAAGTATTTACCTTTTAGCACATTCATTTGTGCCCCGTAGGTGTAGTAGTGAGGACGAACCCAGAAGATAACACTTGGTTCTTTTGGGATTTGCTAACGTCTCGTGTGCTAAATATTTCACCCATCTTCAGGAGGATACAAGCATAATATACCTCACATTCAGAACTGAAATTCAAGTTAAACAGGAAAAATAAACCCAATTTCGTTCTCGAAATTCGAGCGAAAATCGATCATAAGAATTTGAAAGGAAAGACGACTTAAAGGGATACGAATAGAGTTTCAGCTGAATAAATCTTCGCCCCCCAAATAAATGTAGTTTCTCGTTAATGAGAAACTAAAGGCACGAAAAATATACAGTGTTCTATTAAGACAGATCACAGTTAGCAATAAATCTACATTGCACCAAAATATATATTGAGTTCTTCTGCCTCTTTCAATACTACTTTCAATCAGCAATATTAATGATTGAAAGTAGGGTTGAAAGAGGCAGAAAACTCAATATATATTTTTTTGTGCAATGAATATTTACTGCTGACTGCGATCCGTCTTAATGGAACACCCTTTATATATATGTGTGAGAAGAGGAACGACCGGTGCTCGCTTTTCCACAGAAGCTGTACAAACACACATGGCATGAACGAGCGAACAAAGGAGCTTTCTGTTCATCAGTTAGCCTTCGCTGAGGAAAGGGTGTGTGCTATGTATCATTACTATATATATATATATATATATATATATATATATATATATATATATATATATATATATATATATATATATATATATATATATATATATATATATATATATATATATATATATAGCAGGAATATGAAGACCCAGGTGATTATACTAATCATTTATTGGCCAGACGTTTCGGACCTTTACTAAGACCATCTTCAGCGACTATATCGTCTAATGAGAAGGGGAAGGAAGATTAATTGATAACACTTGAAAGAATGCATTGAAAAAGCGGAAGAAGGCAAGTTAAAATAATAAAATTCACAATAATTAAAATTAAAGTAAAAACACTAATAAAAAAATAATAATAAGTGAAATTATAACAAACTGACTTGATTATCACATATTAAAAGTTACTGAAGTAAACAAAAAATAACCTATTATATTAAATTGTAAAAAGACACACAAAAAAGACAAAAAACCCGAAAACAAATCAGAATGAACAAAGGGACTGACCTTTAACGTGGAAGTTGAGAAATCAATTAACTAAACATATAAAACTACTGACGAAATTTATTCGGTTGGTCTGTTGGCTAGTTAATCTATTGAAGTGTTGGTTGGTTATATAGTGAATAGTTTAATTGAGGAGGAGTAATTATTTAGGTTTGGATTTATTTTATTGATGTACAGTGACTCTAAGATTTTCAAATCGAGAGAAGTTAAGGCTGAAGATAAATTGGGAAATGAATCGGAATTAAGAGGATGATGGTGATACTCTGAATGTTGCCTGATGGAAGAGGCTTCAGGTTTAGAAATGGGAATACCAGTCCTATGAGACAAACCCAAGTGCTTCGCGATCCTGCATTTGAGTTGTAAGCCAGTTTGGCCTACATAATGACTGTGGCAGGTCGTACATGTATAATTGTAAATTATACAGGATCGCAAGCCCAAAGGGATTGGCTCCTTATGGAGGAAAAAGGAATTTAACGATACGGGGTTGGAGTTAATACAAATGAATTGGCATTGAGGGAAATGGTTGTCGAGGGTAGAGAGAAGGAGTTTGTTAAACTCGGATGTCAAATGCTCGAGAAAGGGTAGCTTAATTAAAACCTTCTGTTTAGAAACAGTAGTAAGTAAGGGTCAAGGATAGTATATTTTGGAGAGAAATTTGGATACTAACTGGTCGAAGATGAAATCGGGGTAATGATTAAATTTGAAGAAATCCTTTAAATAAGTCAGTTCTTCATGAAACGATATCCAGTTAGAGCATATATGGTAGGCTCTAAAAATTCGGCTTTTAATACTGGATAATTTAAACTGACTGGGAGAGCTACTAAAGAAATGTGTACCTAATCTAGAGGTAGTAGGTTTTCTGTAAATGGATGTATTGTAAGAGGAACCTGTTCGGACAACGTTGACATCCAAGAACGAGATTTCGTTGTCCTTTTCTGTTGCCATATAAAACCTTATGTTGGGATGTTGTTGGTTAATATAATTTAGAAATAGGGGTGCATGATCACTGTGTTTAAAAAATAGAAAACAGTCATCTATAAATCTTTTAAAGACAATAGGCCTGAATTCTAATGGACACTTGTCCAGCCACCGAGGTTCGTGGTGACACAAAAAGCTATTGGCAAAGGAGGGACCCAGTGGGGAAACCATAGCCATGCCTTCGTGTTGTAAATAGAGCTCATTGTTGAAAAGGAAAATAGTATCACCCACGGCTAGCTTTAAAAGCTTGAGGAAAAGTTGCTTAGTTAAACCTAATATTTCACTCGTATTATGAAAAAGAGTATCTGAAATAATATTAATGGTTTCCTGTACCGTAACATTTGTAAATAATGAATCCACATCGATTGTGGCCATGAAAGAAGAATTCCCCAACACTTCAATAGATTAACTAGCCAACCGACCAACCGACCAAATTTCGTTAGTAGTTTTATATCTTTAGTTAGTTGATATCTCAACTCCC
This sequence comes from Ceratothoa steindachneri, assembly GCA_963969495.1. Classification (NCBI taxonomy): domain Eukaryota; kingdom Metazoa; phylum Arthropoda; class Malacostraca; order Isopoda; family Cymothoidae; genus Ceratothoa; species Ceratothoa steindachneri. Next base: position 8,131,264 of record OZ018333.1, on the reverse strand, counting down.
AGGATAAAGGTTAGTCACTTTGTTCATTCTGATTTGTTTTCGGGTTTTTTTGTTGTTTTTACAATTTAATATAACAGGTTATTTTTTTTTCACTTCAGTAACTTTTAATATGTGATAATCAAGTCAGTTTATGTTATAATTTCACTTTCTATTATTTTTTTTAAATACGACTGGGTAATATTATTTAATTCTATATATTATTAGTGTTTTTACTTTAATTTTAATTATTGTCAATTTTCTTATTTTAACTTGCCTTCTTCCGCTTTTTCTTAATGCATTCTTTTAACCGTTATCAATTAACGTTCCTTCCCCTTCTCATTAGACGATATAGTCGCCTAAGATGGTCCTAGTAAAGGTCCGAAACGTCCGGCCAATAAATGATTAGTGTAATCACCTGGGTCTTCATATTCCTACTATATATATATATATATATATATATATATATATATATATATATATATATATAAGAGATAAAGAGAGAGAGAGAGAGTGTGTGTGTGTGTGTGTGTGTGTGAGAGAGAGAGAGAGAGAGAGAGAGAGAGAGAGAGAGCGAGCTTCGTGATTGAGAGATAAATTTATTCATATCTCTTTCCAATTTTTGTCGGAAGAAATTTCCCTTATGAACACATTTCCCTCCTAAGCAGGAGGAACGTTAGATTTCCCTACTTTATGAAGAATAAAATCAGCTTGTCAAGAGGTGTAGTGTTTAGTCAAGTGGTGTTTTCAATTCCTCAAACCACTTCTTGTATCTAGGGAGAAGACAAGTGTAAGGAAATAGAAGTGAAAGAGAAATATTCCCTTAATTTTCCCCCTTAAATTTCTTCCCTCACTCCGTTCTAAAGATCTAACTCCACGTGTAGTAACGTGACAGTCCAAAGAAGAGGAGAAAGAAAGAAAGAATGAATTGAAATATCTGCCAGCTGCCTCGCAGGTGCAGTTAATTAAGTTGAGCGCGCTAAAAGCTTTAATCCCACCGTGAAAACGCTAATCTCCTTATTTTGGAGGCTGCTCGCCGAGTCTCCCACCCATATCGTTGGAGGCCATTAAGACCTAGTCGGGTGACAAACGCTAATCCCTCTAAGCGCAAGAAGACTTCTGCCAGACGACTGTGCCTTCCAGCGATTGAGCATCAAAAATAGGCGTCATATAAATACCCCGGGTTTTCGAGTCTCTCGTTATATTGAGAACCTGACGCCTTCGGTTCAGATCGTTGTGTCTGTTTCCTCAAGTTCCCTGGTATTCGGTTATACCTCGAGATCGGATCTCACCAGGCAGACCCATCTCTTTTGTGAAGCCTTATTCTGTTCAGAGCAAGCCTCGAATCATTTGCGCCCCCAAAGGATTGGCCGGGATTCCTCTCATCTCCCCCCCCCCCCCTTCAAGGATCTCCAGTTTCCCGTGTGAGACTTTGCGCTGAGCCGCCTCAGAGTCTCGATTTAGAGGTTGTACTTCTCTGGAGCAGAGGTGCCATCGTTCGTCTTTAAGAAGGATCGTGAACTCGTCTTATGCCTCCCGTCCTGCGCCGATCCGCTGAAGGATATTCACTCGACGGCCGCGTCCGCTGGCATTCTCCCTTCCTCGATCTGACCCGATTAAAAATAAAACGACCATTTGTTTCAATCCCACGATTGTCGACCCACTTTCCGACATTTAAATATTCCCCTCTGTATAACTGATTTGTAATATTTCCTTTAAAAGCTGATTAATGAGTAATTAATTTCCCCGATTGCTCATTAATCTGTATTCTGTCAGAGTTGTCCTTTATTTACATTACCTATATTTCACGTATGTATATATATATATATGTTAACTAGCGACTCATTAAAATTATATTTTTGGTTTTCATTCTGTAAATATACCTTTGAACTGCAACTTGGTAAAATCAGTTAAACGCTATCGGCCCCTGTAGTAAATCGCACTCTTATACCTTGTAACTAACGGATTACTTGTACGAAGTGAACGTACTTGTACATAGCAAGGACGTGTATGTACATTAGAGGATATATGTATGTATAACTGTATATATACATATTTCCTTGGTCTTTATCTCTTTCCTTTCAACCAATATATATATATATATATATATTATCTAGTGAGGTGACCTATTCCTCGACACAAGAAATAACCTTGTCTCTGAGACATCGTTCCTCTACCCGTATTCCAAGTCGCCGCTCCCCGCTAATTGCTCCTCGATCCTCATCGACGAGCGACACTATTCGAAGCCTACTTCTACAATTGCTTTGTAAGTTCACACGCGTTTTCCTCATAACATTACGGAACTCAAGGAATATTTAATTAATTCCGCGTGTTAACATTAACTTTAACATAAGGTGAAAAGCATAGTGAAGTGAAATATTCAGTGAATTATGTCATCGTTTATGTGTTACATATTCCTTCGCATATACAACTTATATAGCTAATCAATTTTTTCTGTGTATGGAAATAAAGGACAGAATACAATATCTTTCTTTGTAACCTTCCATCGTAAAGAGTATACATTTATCCTCCTCCAAAATCACCCTCATTGAGTTTGGAGATGAATCGAAGCAAAATTAAACTGATCTTAGGGGCATACAATTTTGTGCCAGCGAAGAGAGTGGCTTCTATATATTCAATCGTGCGGTGGTTGAGGTCGTTTGCTAAGCAAATTCAGTTCATTTATTTAATGACCTGGTTATGTGGTCTCCATGGGAATCGAAATGCATTTGTTTTAATGACGTCATGCGTAGACTGGTGCAGTCTCCATAGCTACGGATATTCGGTTGGTTTATTTAACGCTATGCTTAAGCTGATGCATTCTCCATGGGAACCGAAATTAAGTTGAATTATTTAATATATAAAGCTATGCGTAGGCTGGTATGATCTCCATGGCTACGGAAATTGGGTTTATTTATTTAACACTCTCCGAAGGCCATTCACACGATATATGGACCTCATTTCGTTGATAAATAATTAATTCTGTTTTCCTTGAATAAATATTATTTATCGGACAAAACTTTGGATATATTACTGCAATTTTGAGAATAATGAAATAGGAAAACCCCATCAATTTTAATTATGTCTCATGGTATCAAACATCCATAGAGAAAATATAGTAAACCCAATTAGCTGTTTTACATGAGCGAAGAATATGCCAATTATTTGAATTTTTAATTGGAGAATGCAATTAAAGAATATCAATATGTTACTTGTTAGTTGGTTGTATTTTTGCTGATTTACGTTGATATAAAGCGTTAGTGATTTTTATTAAATGAAATTACTTCGTTGATGGCTAATTATGGATATATAATTGACCCTAAAGCAATTAAACAGGTCCTTTAATGTTGTCCTTTGGTTTTGAGAAGAGGGGGATTTGCATTCTCACTATATAACAGTGCCCCCTTCCCCCCGTCCCCAGAAAGCAACAGTGGCCTTTTTTAATGTAGTCCTATACGGAGCTAAAACTGAATCCCCAATTTTGTTTGTGACCCACAATTTCTTCTTAATGACGTCATAATGACGTTATTCGCGAATTGAAAAATCATCGGATAACGCAGCACACGTCTTATGACGTCATATTGGATGGGTAGTTATCATTTTTTTCACAAATTTCATATTTGAATTAGATCATCTCGTTATATTTTTATTTCTTTTTATATCTAACATTGATATTACTTAAACCTAGATAATGCGATAATTATCCAGACCACTTCTACTACATTTGCGCTCCGCCGACACTGTAAAGAAACTTCACTCCACGCGTCAATAAAGTATATGAGGTAAAACTTCGGATGTAAAGTTGTTGATGAGGAGGCACGATAGGCATTACATATTTGGTGTGTCAAGTAAGCTTTCGGGATGGTTCAATGGCACCGGTCCTGGTTTCACATTTGAATTGCTCTGGAGAAAACTAAACGATCATTCAACTGTGGTTGTTGAACAGATATCACAGGTAAGTATACTTTCCTCTTTGTTAGAATGTTCTCATATTTCTCTTTTTTCTAGATACAAAAGTGATATAGGATGTTTTATTTCCACGCTACATGTCCCACTCTGAAGGGCAAAGAAGAAGAATTGTCTGCCCAAATCTTCAGTCTGCTATTCGTCCTGTCAGATATTCAAGTGAGACACTTCTTTCTCAGCTACCATTTCAAGTGATAGTGCTCTTCCTCAGCTACCATTTCAAGTGATAGTGCTCTCTCCTTGCTACCACTTCAAATGGTAGTGCTCTTCCTCAGCTACCAATTCAAGTGAAAGTGCTCTTCCCCAACTACCACTTCAAGTGGTAGTGCTCTTCCTCAACTACTATTTCAAGTGATAGTGCTCTTCCTAAGCTACCATTTCAAGTGATAGTGCTCTTCTTCAGCTACCACTTCAAGTGGTAGTGCTCTTCCTAAGCTATCATTTCAAGTGGTAGCACTCTTTCTCAGCTACTATTTCAAATAATAGTGCTCTTCCTCAGCTACCATTTCAAGTCGCGTGGACGCAACTAAAAACGCATCTCATCCTGAACTCAATGATTTGGTCCATGTTCTAGCTCTTAGTAAACAATAGTTCTAACTCCTAGCCTCTCCTCTGCGGAAGTGGAATATGTCGGATAGAGATGAACGGATTCTAACATAAAAGAATCACTCGTCAGATCAGCAGAAATTCTACACAATAGAAAATAAACCTTGTTTTTACCAGAGGAGTCTTTGAATTGAGCTATGACTCAAGCTACTCGAGGTTGTATAACCTTCTTTTTACAAGAGGAGTATTTAAATTGACCTAAGACTCAAGTCAATTGAGGTTGTTTAACCTTGTTTTTATAAGAGCAGTCTTTGAATTGAGCTATGACTCAAGCCGCTCGAGGTTGGTTAACCTTGTTTTTATAAGAGCATTCTTGGAATTTAGTTATGACTCAAGCCACTCGAGGTTGTTTAACTTTGTTTTGACAAAATAATTATTTTAATTGAGCTATGACTTAAGCCAGCCGAGGTTGTTTAGCCATGTTTTTTACAAGAGGAGTCTTTGAATTGAGCTATGACTTAAGCCACTCGAGGTTGTTTAACCTTGTCTGAACCAGAGAACTCTTTAAATTGAGCTATGACTCGAGCCGCTCGAGGTTGGCTAACCTTGTATTTACAAGAGGAGTCTTTGAATTGAGCTATGACTCGAGGTTGTTTAACCTGGTTTTTACAAGAGGAGTCTTTGAATTGAGTTATGACTCAAGCCAGTCGAGGTTGTTTAACCTTGTTTTTACAAGAAGAGTCTTTGAATTCAGCTATGACTCAAGCCACTCGAGGTTATTTATTTATTGAGTTACACAATATTTATCTGTTTTTTGTGTAAAGTGAAACAGCCGAGCAATATCACAATATTATTTACATACAGCTTGGCCACCTCGAGTCACAACTACACAGATCCCACACTGTTATTCATAAACAACTTGTAAATTAGGATAAGAATATTTTGCCCCTCTATCTCTATAAAATGAGCTTAATGAAACTTTTGCCAAAGCTTTGCGGCATCATAGGCCGTGTTTCGAGCAATTCAAGGAAATATTTCCAAAATTAATTGAGGCTGAAATTAAACAAGAAATATTTGTCTGCCTTCAGATTCGCCAACACATGGCTGTCAAGGATATCTAATTAACGATAGATGAAACTGAACTAGCTGCAAAGATCTGTGGTTACAGGGAAAGCATAAAGAGGGCCAACGTAACGTTTATGTGGATGAAATAATTGGGTGTTACGAGGATCTTGTGTCCAACATATCACTGAAGCTTCCTGTTCCGCATTCTCATCTCTCCTATTGCCAGAAAATACAGGGGGTGTAGGCAATGAACACGAAAAAGAGGTTTCATCACCACATATCAATAATGGAAAGCTGTTACAGATGGAAATAGAAGCAAGTCATGGTAGCCGATTTGTGCTGGAATCTAAAACGTCACTAACTAGAATCTTCTCCTTAACGCAGAAGTAAATGCAGAAAGTACAGAAGTAGAGAAAGTACAGAAACTCATTCTGCACTCTCTGTAAAGTGCTTATTTGTTTAATAGCTACGGAATATTAACAATCAAGATATTTTATTTACCATAGACAATATTATTACTTTATTTCTATAGTCCGAAGGTATGAATGTTTAGTAGGCCTATTGCGAAATAATGAAACGTACCGTAGTAGTTGACTTGTTATAGTTCCCATTGGGTGCCAATTTTATTAATGGAAGGGCCACGTAGGAGATACCTAACACGATTTGGCACCGGCTTAGAAATTAACACACGATTAAATTAATATTTTTACACAGTTTCATTTAAATATTAATAGATACATGTATGTAATACTATTTATTCTTATGTAGAGTTTTTTAAATGCTTTTTTTTTTGTTATTGTTTTACTTGGAGTAATCGCCAAACTTGAGCTCAGCCGATCAACTTTCACGAGTCGTGTGGATCTCAAGTCTTGCCTTGGCCGCCCTCGGCATCAAGGGCTCTAGTTTTAGAAAGGAAGACTTAATAATGATAATAATATAATAATAATAAAAAATTATTCATAATATTATCGCAGTAAGGTTTTGATTAAATGGTACTTTTTACGTCTTCGTCATTCTTATAAATTAATTAGTATTTTTCTGTTCTACCCCCAGCCTCCCGCCCCCCGCCCCTCGATCTCCTTTCTAAAGAGGGGGGGGGGTCACTAATCACATAACAAGATTAATTCATTTGACCTTTAATTATTTTCGCGCCGATTCTTTCTGTGTGTGTTTCGGTGTGAATAAGGACATGTGTGTACGTGTCTTTGTGTGGTTGGTTTAATATTTTAAATTAGAGAAGATGAGGTCCAACTTGACGGGGCTGATTAAATTCCCGAATCATTGCAACACTGCATGACAAGTAAAGCCGAGGCAACAATATTTTGAAGGAGAGATGGAAAGGATTTTAATCCTTATGCCGTGGGGCTGAGAGGTCAATCTTGCAATTACCATAATCAAATCTCTGTGGTTGAGCTTTGGTTAATTAATTTACTAATATTTATGTTACGTGATTTAGAGTCGTGAATGTGTTAGCGCATCCCCATTGTTTAGGGTTCGAACCCCTTTCCTATTAGTACATCCTCGATGTTATTTGTGCTCTTTAGTACATCTCGAACGCTTCGTGTTTCTAATCATTTCTATTCTAAACTTATTGATTTGTATTCCATGCAGTATTTTGGTCTTGGAGTACAAATGGTAATAGTTTAGTGATTAGAACTAATTTGTTGAAAAGTTTGAAAGATTTGGAGTGAATATCTGAAATTAATTAAGGTGTGGTAGAATTTCAAAGAGAGGATATAGACAGTTTAAAAGGATATATTCTTTTAAAGAGATTGGGGCCTCGCTCAGCAGGGCGACGTGGCACTCTCTTGATCTTGTGTGGTGGATTTTCTTTTTCGCTTTTACTACCGATGCGCACCATCCAGTACTTACCTCAATGGGGGCAAACAGTTTAATAAGGGGACCGAACCACGAGTCACAACAGCCCATCACACTCACGTCAGTCAACCCGACTGAAATCGGATCCATATTTACCCACTCTAATTAAACATGGCACCAAAAGTGATCCTAAAGTATTTTAATGTGAAGATGTTTACTCTCCCTACACATACCACTACCACGGTTGTGTACGATGTAGTTAACTCACATAAACGAATCAATTTGTGTAATGAATCGAGTGAGTGATCATCTAACCTTGTCTATAATGAAGCAAATTTATATATGTATCCTGTCCAACAAGTTGTGGTGGAGTGGTGATTTTAGTGTACCTTAATACTAAACTACACCCTTATTGTAGGGGATACGGGTAAGTGATCTCGTGTTTAGGCGTGATTAGTCTTAATATCAAAATCGGCGTTATATTACGTAAGGTGTCGGTTAATTAAGTACTCAAGTGTTTTTTAGAGTTTTAACATTGGTGTTTCTTAATGTTAGTCTTTTATGTAGTGTTTTGTTTATGTGTGCAAATGTTGCATATCTCCTTTAGTGCTGATGGGGCGACATATCGCCCGTTTTTGTCCTAATATTAATTCACCTGGGACCTTAGTAGAAATTGTAAAGAAGGTTATTGTACTCTTCGCTCCTAATATGATCTCGCCTGGCACATTAGTATAAATTGTTAAGAAGGTTATTGTACTCTTCGCTCTTAATATGATCTCGCCTGGCACATTAGTATAAATTGTTAAGAAGGTTATTGTACTCTTCGCTCCTAATATGATGTCGCCTAGCACCTTCGTATAAATTGTTGAGAAGGTTATTGTACTCTTCGCTCCTAATATGATCTCGCCTAGCACCTTCGTATAAATTGTTGAGAAGGTTATTGTACTCTTCGCTCCTAATATGATCTCGCCTGGCACCTTAGTATAGATTGTTTATTAGGTTATTGTACTCTTCGCTCTTAATATGATCTCGCCTGGCACATTAGTAGAAATTGTAAAGAAGGTTATTGTACTCTTCGCTCCTAATATGATCTCGCCTGGCACCTTCGTATAAATTGTTAAGAAGGTTATTGTACTCTTCGCTCTTAATATGATCTCCCCTGGCACCTTCGTATAAATTGTTAAGAAGGTTATTGTACTCTTCGCTCTTAATATGATCTCGCCTGGCACATTAGTATAAATTGTAAGAAGGTTATTGTACTCTTCGCTCCTAATATGATCTCGCCTAGCACCTTCGTATAAATTGTTAAGAAGGTTATTGTACTCTTCGCTCCTAATATGATCTCGCCTAGCACCTTCGTATAAATTGTTTATTAGGTTATTGTACTCTTCGCTCCTAATATGATCTCGCCTGGCACCTTCGTATAAATTGTTAAGAAGGTTATTGTACTCTTCGCTCTTAATATGATCTCGCCTGGCACCTTCGTATAAATTGTTAAGAAGGTTATTGTACTCTTCGCTCCTAATATGATCTCACCTGGCACCTTAGTATAAATTGTTTATTAGGTTATTGTACTCTTCGCTCCTAATATGATCTCGCCTGGCACCTTCGTATAAATTGTTAAGAAGGTTATTGTACTCTTCGCTCCTAATATGATCTCGCCTGGCACCTTAGTATAAATTGTTAAGAAGGTTATTGTACTCTTCGCTCCTAATATGATCTCGCCTGGCACATTAGTATAAATTGTTTATTAGGTTATTGTACTCTTCGCTCCTAATATGATCTCGCCTGGCACCTTCGTATAAATTGTTAGGAAGGTTATTGTACTCTTCGCTCTTAATATGATCTCGCCTGGCACATTAGTATAAATTGTTAAGAAGGTTATTGTACTCTTCGCTCCTAACATGATCTCGCCTGGCACCTTAGTATAAATTGTTAAGAAGGTCATTGTACTCTTCGCTCCTAATATGATCTCGCCTAGCACCTTCGTATAAATTGTTAAGAAGGTTATTGTACTCTTCGCTCCTAATATGATCTCGCCTAGCACCTTCGTATAAATTGTTAAGAAGGTTATTGTACTCTTCGCTCCTAATATGATCTCGCCTAGCACCTTAGTATAGATTGTTTATTAGGTTATTGTACTCTTCGCTCTTAATATGATCTCGCCTGGCACATTAATATAAATTGTTAAGAAGGTTATTGTACTCTTCGCTCCTAATATGATCTTGCCTGGCACCTTAGTATAAATTGTTTATTAGGTTATTGTACTCTTCGCTCCTAATATGATCTCGCCTAGCACCTTCGTATAAATTGTTGAGAAGGTTATTGTACTCTTCGCTCCTAATATGATCTCGCCTAGCACCTTCGTATAAATTGTTAAGAAGGTTATTGTACTCTTCGCTCCTAATATGATCATGCCTGGCACCTTAGTATAAATTGTTTATTAGGTTATTGTACTCTTCGCTCCTAATATGATCTCGCCTGGCACCTTCGTATAAATTGTTAAGAAGGTTATTGTACTCTTCGCTCCTAATATGATCTTGCCTAGCACCTTCGTATAAATTGTTAAGAAGGTTATTGTCCTCTTCGCTCCTAATATGATCTCGCCTAGCACCTTCGTATAAATTGTTTATTAGGTTATTGTACTCTTCGCTCCTAATATGATCTCGCCTAGCACCTTCGTATAAATTGTTGAGAAGGTTATTGTACTCTTCGCTCCTAATATGATCTCGCCTAGCACCTTCGTATAAATTGTTAAGAAGGTTATTGTACTCTTCGCTCCTAATATGATCTCGCCTGGCACCTTAGTATAAATTGTTTATTAGGTTATTGTACTCTTCGCTCTTAATATGATCTCGCCTGGCACATTAGTATAAATTGTTAAGAAGGTTATTGTACTCTTCGCTCTTAATATGATCTCGCCTGGCACATTAGTATAAATTGTTAAGAAGGTTATTGTACTCTTCGCTCCTAACATGATCTCGCCTGGCACCTTAGTATAAATTGTTAAGAAGGTCATTGTACTCTTCGCTCCTAATATGATCTCGCCTAGCACCTTCGTATAAATTGTTAAGAAGGTTATTGTACTCTTCGCTCCTAATATGATCTCGCCTAGCACCTTCGTATAAATTGTTAAGAAGGTTATTGTACTCTTCGCTCCTAATATGATCTCGCCTGGCACCTTCGTATAAATTGTTAAGAAGGTTATTGTACTCTTCGCTCCTAATATGATCTCGCCTGGCACCTTCGTAAAAATTGTTAAGAAGGTTATTGTACTCTTCGCTCCTAATATGATGTCGCCTAGCACCTTCGTATAAATGGTTGAGAAGGTTATTGTACTCTTCGCTCCTTATATGATCTCGCCTAGCACCTTCGTATAAATTGTTAAGAAGGTTATTGTACTCTTCGCTCCTAATATGATCTCGCCTAGCACCTTCGTATAAATTGTTGAGAAGGTTATTGTACTCTTTGCTCCTAATATGATCTCGCCTGGCACCTTAGTATAGATTTTTTATTAGGTTATTGTACTCTTCGCTCTTAATATGATCTCGCCTGGCACATTAGTATAAATTGTTAAGAAGGTTATTGTACTCTTCGCTCCAATATGATCTCGCCTGGCACCTTAGTATAAATTGTTTATTAGGTTATTGTACTCTTCGCTCCTAATATGATCTCGCCTAGCACCTTCGTATAAATTGTTGAGAAGGTTATTGTACTCTTCGCTCCTAATATGATCTCGCCTAGCACCTTCGTATAAATTGTTAAGAAGGTTATTGTACTCTTCGCTCCTCATATGATCATGCCTGGCACCTTAGTATAAATTGTTTATTAGGTTATTGTACTCTTCGCTCCTAATATGATCTCGCCTGGCACCTTCGTATAAATTGTTAAGAAGGTTATTGTACTCTTCGCTCTTAATATGATCTCGCCTGGCACATTAGTATAAATTGTTAAGAAGGTTATTGTACTCTTCGCTCCTAATATGATCTCGCCTGGCACCTTCGTATAAATTGTTAAGAAGGTTATTGTACTCTTCGCTCCTAATATGATCTCGCCTGGCACCTTCGTATAAATTGTTAAGAAGGTTATTGTACTCTTCGCTCCTAATATGATCTCGCCTAGCACCTTCGTATAAATTGTTCAGAAGGTTATTGTACTCTTCGCTCCTAATATGATCTCGCCTAGCACCTTCGTATAAATTGTTAAGAAGGTTATTGTACTCTTCGCTCCTAATATGATCTCGCCTGGCACCTTAGTATAAATTGTTTATTAGTTTATTGTACTCTTCGCTCCTAATATGATCTCGCCTAGCACCTTTGTATCAATTGTTAAAAAGGTTATTGTACTCTTCGCTCCTAATATGATCTCGCCTGGCACCTTCGTATAAATTGTTAAGAAGGTTATTGTACTCTTCGCTCCTAATATGATCTCGCCTGGCACCTTAGTATAAATTGTTAGGACGGTTATTGTACTCTTCGCTTCTAATATGATCTCGCCTGGCACCTTCGTATAAATTGTTAAGAAGGTTATTGTACTCTTCGCTCCTAATATGATCTCGCCTAGCACCTTCGTATAAATTGTTAAGAAGGTTATTGTACTCTTCGCTCCTAATATGATCTCGCCTAGCACCTTTGTATCAATTGTTAAGAAGGTTATTGTACTCTTCGCTCCTAATATGATCTCGCCTGGCACCTTCATATAAATTGTTAAGAAGGTTATTGTACTCTTCGCTCCTAATATGATGTCGCCTAGCACCTTCGTATAAATTGTTTATTAGGTTATTGTACTCTTCGCTCCTAATATGATCTCGCCTGGCACCTTAGTATAAATTGTTAAGAAGGTTATTGTACTCTTCGCTCCTAATATGATCTCGCCTGGCACCTTCGTATAAATTGTTAAGAAGGTTATTGTACTCTTCCCCCCTAATATGATCTCACCTGGCACCTTCGTATAAATTGTTAAGAAGGTTATTGTACTCTTCGCTCCTAATATGATCTCGCCTGGCACCTTAGTATAAATTGTTTATTAGGTTATTGTACTCTTCGCTCCTAATATGATCTCGCCTGGCACCTTAGTATAAATTGTTTATTAGGTTATTGTACTCTTCGCTCCTAATATGATCTCGCCTGGCACCTTTGTATAAATTGTTAAGAAGGTTATTGTACTCTTCGCTCCTAATATGATCTCGCCTGGCACCTTCGTATAAATTGTTAAGAAGGTTATTGTACTCTTCGCTCCTAATATGATGTCGCCTGGCACCTTAGTATAAATTGTTTATTAGGTTATTGTACTCTTCGCTCCTAATATGATCTCGCCTGGCACCTTAGTATAAATTGTTTATTAGGTTATTGTACTCTTCGCTCCTAATATGATCTCGCCTGGCACCTTAGTATAAATTGTTTATTAGGTTATTGTACTCTTCGCTCCTAATATGATCTCGCCTAGCACCTCTGAGTAAATTGTTAAGAAGGTTATTGTACTCTTCGCTCCTAATATGATCTCGCCTGGCACCTTAGTATAAATTGTTTATTAGGTTATTGTACTCTTCGCTCCTAATATGATCTCGCCTAGCACCTTTGTATCAATTGTTAAGAAGGTTATTGTACTCTTCGCTCCTAATATGATCTCGCCTGGCACCTTCGTATAAATTGTTAAGAAGGTTATTGTACTCTTCACTCCTAATATGATCTCGCCTGGCACCTTCGTATAAATTGTTAAGAAGGTTATTGTACTCTTCGCTCCTAATATGATGTCGCCTGGCACCTTAGTATAAATTGTTTATTAGGTTATTGTACTCTTCGCTCCTAAAAAGATCTCGCCTGGCACCTTCGTATAAATTGTTAAGAAGGTTATTTTACTCTTCGCTCCTAATATGATCTCGCCTGGCACCTTAGTATAATTTTTTTATTAGGTTATTGTACCCTTCGCTCCTAATATGATCTCGCCTAGCACCTTCGTATAAATTGTTAAGAAGGTTATTGTACTCTTCGCTCCTAATATGATCTCGCCTGGCACCTTAGTATAAATTGTTTATTAGGTTATTGTACTCTTCGCTACTAATATGATCTCGCCTAGCACCTTTGTATCAATTGTTAAGAAGGTTATTGTACTCTTCGCTCCTAATATGATCTCGCCTGGCACCTTAGTATAAATTGTTTATTAGGTTATTGTACTCTTCGCTCCTAATATGATCTCGCCTAGCACCTTTGTATAAATTGTTAAGAAGGTTATTGTACTCTTCGCTCCTAATATGATCTCGCCTAGCACCTTTGTATCAATTGTTAAGAAGGTTATTGTACTCTTCGCTCCTAATATGATCTCGCCTGGCACCTTCGTATAAATTGTTAAGAAGGTTATTGTACTCTTCACTCCTAATATGATCTAGCCTGGCACCTTCGTATAAATTGTTAAGAAGGTTATTGTACTCTTCGCTCCTAATATGATGTCGCCTGGCACCTTAGTATAAATTGTTTATTAGGTTATTGTACTCTTCGCTCCTAATATGATCTCGCCTGGCACCTTCGTATAAATTGTTAAGAAGGTTATTGTACTCTTCGCTCCTAATATGATCTCGCCTGGCACCTTAGTATAATTTTTTTATTAGGTTATTGTACTCTTCGCTCCTAATATGATCTCGCCTAGCACCTTCGTATAAATTGTTAAGAAGGTTATTGTACTCTTCGCTCCTAATATGATCTCGCCTGGCACCTTAGTATAAATTGTTTATTAGGTTATTGTACTCTTCGCTACTAATATGATCTCGCCTAGCACCTTTGTATCAATTGTTAAGAAGGTTATTGTACTCTTCGCTCCTAATATGACCTCGCCTGGCACCTTAGTATAAATTGTTTATTAGGTTATTGTACTCTTCGCTCCTAATATGATCTCGCCTGGCACCTTAGTATAAATTGTTTATTAGGTTATTGTACTCTTCGCTCCTAATATGATCTCGCCTGGCACCTTAGTATAAATTGTTTATTAGGTTATTGTACTCTTCGCTCCTAATATGATCTCGCCTGGCACCTTAGTATAAATTGTTTATTAGGTTATTGTACTCTTCGCTCCTAATATGATTTCGCCTGGCACCTTAGTATAAATTGTTTATTAGGTTATTGTACTCTTCGCTCCTAATATGATCTCGCCTGGCACCTTAGTATAAATTGTTAAGAAGGTTATTGTACTCTTCGCTCCTAATATGATCTCGCCTAGCACCTTCGTATAAATTGTTTATTAGGTTATTGTACTCTTCGCTCCTAATATGATCTCGCCTAGCACCTTCGTATAAATTGTTAAGAAGGTTATTGTACTCTTTCTTCTTCTGTGTGTGTTAGTTCTTGTTCACCGTCTGTAGTTTCTGTCTTTCATTTGCCGTAGTCAATTTATCTTACGCATCTTCTGACCTTATTCTGCTCCACACTTTTTGACACAACCTGTCCCATATGATTATCTTTCATCCCTCTGCTTTACTTAAGGTCCAAGCGATTGCTCTCATCAATCACACACCAAGTTAATTAAACCTCTCAATTTATTAAGCCCCCTCTATAGAGACATGAGAGGGGCCCTCTATCTCCCAACTACAGTACCTAATCTCTTCCGAGGGGACATTAAGACACGCCCTCTCCCACATACCAGTCTAATCCATCACTTATCACCCATTAATGACCAGCTTCTCAATACCTACCAACTCGAATCTCTTTTCTTATCAACTTCCATCCCTGTGCTGTCTTTATAAATTGCATCTCGGTGTATAAATGAGACTGATTTCATTTGTAACTCTATCACATCCATTTTCACCCGCCTCGATAAGTACTCGTTTTTCTACGTTCCGAGCACTCCAGACGAGGCGGTGGTATTGGCTTAATTAATGGTCCCCATCTGTCCCAACACTTATAGTTCTCTAATCCTTTAAAAGTTCTTTTTGCCTCTTTGGGTCTGGAGTCCAAGTTCAAAGGCGCCGTTCGCCTCAATTCGCGCCATTTGTAGTAGTGGTGGCGCCGAGACCCGAATTCCCGGGAAAATCCTTCGCGCCAAACTTGACCACGCGCGGAAACTTACCATTGAGCTGCCCGATGAAGAAGAAGGATGGGACGGGCGTCAAAAACCCCCCGTTGCCTCAAAAATCTAGGCCGCTATATTCTATCCACGTTTTACCCATTATTTCGACTTTGATTCGGTGTGGGGAGAGGAATAACAGGATAAATTCATTATTTTCACCATCATTATTTCTCCTCAGTTTTATGAATAAAGCATCTTTATTCTTCGTATCATAACCGATTTATTAATTTTATTATAATTATCATAATTAATGTGACATATTATATTAGTATTATTATTATGATATATTATACAATGTAAATATTATTATTATTGTTATAATAATTATTATCACAATTATTATATTTTATTTGATGATTATCATTTTTCTTCCGTTTCATCTGAGATAACGCAAGCATCTTCCCGTCATAATTATGTTATTATCAACGAGAACTTAAAAGTAAAAATCGACAAGGGATTTTCTGCCACACAGTTTGTGTGAGGAGAAGTTTATAGTTCATCAATGCCTGCCTACATCTGCCACACACCAGGTCACTTCAGTAGACCCTCTCCAATCTCGTCAGGCGTTTTGCCTCTCTTCCAGCCATCCCCCCTTACAGCTCCTACACTTCCTAAACCCTCCTTACACTTACACATCCCCATCATACACTCCCTACACCTTCCTACACCTTTACATTCCCATCCTACAGCTGCATATCCCCATCCTACACTTACTACACCCCCTACACTTACACATCCCCTCCTACACTTCCCCCTCCTCCTCCGAGAATGAAGGCAGGAGATTGCGTGCCTCTTCAGCTCAATTGCGTGAAGTAGTCTTTTCTTTTGTCAAATACAACTGTGTGAATCTTTCACACATCTTCACTTCCATACCTGTTTCCACAACGAACCCTTTATTTTAAGCAAATTCCATCGTTGGTATTCATTTTTTTAAATGGGTAACTAAACATCGAACAAACCAACAAAAAATTAACCAACCAACCAATACAATATCCAATCAACCCACCGATGATTAACTTACTAAACAACCAACTAATTAACAAAACAAATATCTAACTAACCAACCAACCAACACACCATTTAATTAAACCATCAATAATCATTCAGCCAACAGACTAGCTACCTAGCTAACCAATTAATTACTTATCCAAAACACTAAACTATTAAACCTGACTAACGAAATAACTAAACGAACCATCTAACTAAACACCAAACTAACCAAACAACAACCAATTAACAAAACAAAATACACTAACTAAATAAAAATTCATCAACCAACTAATAACTAACTAACCTACGAACTAAAAAAATGCGATTAACCATTCGACGAGTTAAGTAAACAACTAACTAAACAACCAACCAACTAAAAAGTAATGTCTAGGAAAAGACTACATAAATGTTGATTCAGTACCACATGAAGGACAACGCTTACAAAGTGTTAACATTACCTCAAGTGTATAGGTTCGAAATGGTCGTTGGCCATTGTTTGGACGAGTGTGGGGGGCGGGGTTCCGGGAGATGAAATGTGGGTTCTTTACTGCAATATTAACCGCAAAAGACAATGGCTTGAATGCGACCAAAAACCGTTTCTTAGAGCTGGTCTCCTGACAACATAAGCCAATGCTTTTTTCATGTTGTGGGATGTGATAGGAGTTATTCATCATTAGTTTCTCATTAAAGTGCAAACAGTTACTCCAGGCCTTGTAAGTGTTCAACAATTGCAACTTTTATAAAGAAACTCTTGAACAAACACAGTCCCTCCCTGGTCAACCGGAAGTGTGTCCTCCTCTTTCAAGACATGGCGTGCCCACACGAGACAAATTTGACCCCAAACAAAATGAATGCGTTAAATTGTGAAGTTTTTCCTCTTTCTCCATTTTAACCTTATACCATCTGATTACCATCAATTTAAACAGTTACAACATCACCTAAATGGTAAAGTTTACGTTGACATGAAGGAGGTGGAAAGGTGTATCAAATCCTATAGTTCATCAAAACCGAGTTGATTCTTCAAGAAAAAGAAATCCACGGCTTAATAAAACGATTGGAGACCTTTGGCAATAATGAGCGCCACCACTACTTAAAGCATTGCCACCCATGATGCAAAACTGCTTTGCTCAATAAATGTTTTTATATTAAAAATTATTTTATTTTTATTCTTTTTAAACTATATTTACTTTCTTGACAGCCTAATAAGTAAATAAATAAAACGAATGAAAAGACTCCCTAGTAAAAAAACTAAAGAAACATGAAAATCTAAATCAAGTCCACGAATTAGATAAGGACAAACTTGCTTAAAAACTCGTAAAAAACGTGATTGTAAAAACTCGCAAAAATCCAAATGAATTAAGATAACACATAAAAAAACATGAAGAATAAAAAGAAATATAAATATTAAGGCCCAAAACCAAGTAATGGGATTCCGCCGGTTCGCACCGGTTCCGAAAAACCTGTTCTTGGAATTTCCTTAATCTCGAGAACCGGTTGTTAGCTTAAATCGGGGGTTCTCAACCTTTTTTGAAGTTGGGAAAATAACTAAAATTAATAATGTCACTTGCTAGACTCTAGCATGTAACAACCCAAAAATCAACCTTTGCACGTCTATCGGGCCAGCCAGCATGGCTTGCTGCTAGAGACTGATAGTGAAAGAACATGTCATGAGAGAACATGTTGTTAGTGAGACCTGTAGTGAGAAAACATGTTGTTACTGAGACCTGTAGTGAGAGAACCTGTTGTCAGTGAGACCTGTAGTGAGAGAACCTGCTGTCAGTAAGACCTGTAGTGAGAGAACCTGTTGTTAGTGAGACCTGTAGTGAGAGAAACTGTTGTCAGTGAGACCTGTAGTGAAATAACCTGTTGTTAGTGAGACCTGTAGTGAGAGAACCTGTTGTCAGTGAGACCTGTAGGGAGAGGACTGGTTGTTAGTGAGACCTGTAGTGAGAGGACTGGTTGTTAGTGAGACCTGTAGTGAGAGAGCCTGTTCTTGATTTTTTTTAAGCCCACTAGAACCTACCCCCCCACCCACAAATATCTTACCAATGACCAAGGATAAATAATCTCAATTAAATGCCCTGATGAAATATTGAAAAGTTACCCCTTTTAAAACAAGTCAAAAGAGCCCTAAACAAGGTCAACAGATCTAAGTCGCGTGCTCTCAATCTTTCTGACTTATGACCTTCAAAACTTTAAATAATTCATTAAAAAGTAAAATGGTTATGAACCGACCGGTCGACCTACGGATCGACTTATAAGAATCACGTGCACGCGACTAAAAAGGTTAGTTTGAGGATACATGGGGCTAAGTTGGGTTCGATGAGGTGTAGTTAGATAAGTTTAGATTAGCTAGGCTAATTTAATCCAGGTTAGGTTAGGTTAGATTGAATTGAATCATTGGTCAATTTGTTGAAGGGAGTAGAGAGTTGGACATTGTCAGCATCGATGAAGATGTGGAGATGGAAAAGAAAGATGAAGATTCCGTAGAAAGTGAGAAGAACGAACGAAGCAGTTTTGCAATTGGTATGAGAGAAGAGATGTATCAGCTCTGCAGCTACATATATATATATATATATATATATATATATATATATATATATATATATATATATATATATATATATATATCATTTTTCTTGAATTTATTTATATTTGTAAAAAAGTCTGATTCAAAAACAATTGGCACCATTTACACGCACTTACTAACGCTTCCAAATATTCTGCATGGGAGACTAAAATATTCACTTGTGCCCTCACCTTCTCCAACTTAAGGTCAGTTGAATTCTCTCTCCATTTAATCCTTAAGTTTTACAAACAAAAACACTGTCTAATTCCTTATATTTCATTTCCAGACTCTCATACATTTACCCTTTTAACCATTGTGGTTTTAATTAGTTACAATTACATTTACCCACAATTCGTGATTCTATTAGCTACCATTACAATTACACCCAAATTATACTTTCATACAAATTATTTATTTCGTGATTCCTGATTCTAATTAGCTACAAATTACATTTACCTCATTACCACTCACACAAGTTGCCTAGAAAAATATTATTATAATTACCATTTAACTAATTGTTCTTGTTATTATTCTCATCTTTGCAATTTCGACTATTTACCCCTGTATTTTCATTCACTACGAACTATATATACTTATTTTGTAACTTATCTAAATTAGTGTTAATTCAACCGAATCAAAATATTCTACATAAATAATTCCTTGTAATCTATAATAATAATATATATTTTGTTATAAATCCTTGCTTTCTTTATTCATTCCCAAAATATTTTCCGCAAAAATCGATAAGCCTAAACTCGCCATTCGCCGAGTACTGGAATTTTCTTCAGAATAATTTTATTCAATATTTCTTTCATTAACATTTATAGAGTATAAGTTAGTGTGTATTGTGCTATCTAGGCTACAGTTTTATGCATACGCACTTCTATACCCTATAGAGAGAATTGATGAAGGTGTTGAGAGGAAGACAGTTGAGATTCTTCGGTAATGTAATGAGAAGAGAAGGGATGGAGGTTCTGGTTGTGACTGGAATGGTGGAGGGAAGGAGAGGACGAGGAAGGCCGAGAGAAAAGGTAAAGTTAGGTCCTGCAAATTTCTTTGGTCGAGTGGTCGAGCTCAAGCTCCAGATATTTCGCCCTGATTATATCGTCCCTGAATTATGGAATCAGGGATGTTTCTTCATAAATTATGTATATTTTTCAACAGAATTAATAAAGCAACCAACAAAATTATACCCCCAAAAAACTATAAGTGAATGTATTGCATACTCTGTTGTGGTAGAAATTAACGACCAGAACCTTAGTTATGGACTCCAATCCGTAAGGTCATTGTCTCCTTTTGTTAGCGATGCTCACAGAAGAAACTTGCATAGCCGCCATTTCTAGGTGCCAACCTGCCCCTTACTCCCTCGCTTCATAGAATTTGCTGATTGGAATAGGTTAGAACCCTCAACCGTAATATTCTTTCCAGGGGTTAAGAGGTTATAACCTCTTGATGGGGGAAATTTGGCAGGAAAAAACCTTAAGTTCGTACACTGTCTCCTTGATCTAAGTTTGTTCATCTAAATCAAGTCAACCATATTTTCCTTTAAGATTATTGGAGGGGGGGGGGATTAAGTCCCTTAAAGGATACCAAGGTGAGGTTTCCCCACATCGATGGGGGTATTTACCCCGACTATTGATAAACAAGAAGTCACAAATGCATTCGAACACAGAGTTACATTATACCGATTCAGGTGGGTGCAATTGTCTAGTTGGGAGCGCATTAATGTACTCCACTACATCGCGTTCATGTGTTCGCTTACCACTTACACACTTGGCGGTGCTCTTACGATATTAATTATTTTATCGTGGATGGAATAGCTTTAACTTAAAGCTACATTATTTTTATCGCGACACAAATCAAATTTTATCCGCTGTCCGCCTTTAATTGTCGTCCTTCTCTCGCTCCTGGTGATCTCTGGTTCTGATTCTACTCATTTGGCCCTTCGATGGCTGATTTACGGAACGATTTTCCTTTTGGCTGACATTACATGGCCTCATTTATATATGTGCGTGGCTGGATATCTTTGTATATAAGCTGTCGTAGAATTTCCCCCCTTTTTGTTCTATCTCTAAGAGTGCTAAGTGTGTCTAATATATTGATATTATAAGAATATCTTAGCGAACAGAGCCGTTACGAAACACGTAAAGATATAAAAGAAACGCCCACTAATTCACAAAATAAACTTATATTTTACCTTTATCAATTGAATACATAACATTTATACATTAACTACAGCAATACTCTGAATATTATCCTAAACAAGAATTAATTAAATTAGTTTACCCACCAAAATTGGTTAACGTTTTCTCTACACACAACAATAATATAAGAATTAGGCTTACGGACTCAAGTGGAGTTTAAAGGCCTCATAAATGTTATTTACTCTCGAAGCGTGCCGCCGGCCAGATGTAGATGAGCGAGATCACACGGTTGTTTTGGCGAGGGTGGCAGCTGGGGGGTCCACACGTTCTTCCGGGTAGGGGGGGGGTTCTTCAAGGACGAGAACCAATACGGTGCTTTATGCAAGACCTAGGCAGTCGTGGTCTCTCTGGCGAGAGTGAGTCGAACTTGGTTCTTAAATCAAGATAATTTGAAGTGCGGTGTGGCCACCGAGTAACGAGCTCGAGGGGGGAGCTTTTCTCCTTCGTTACTTATTTCCTTATGGACGACCACTGAACTCGGGGAGGGTCTTCTTCATGGGCGAGGATAACGGAGGGGGGGTTTCTCTGGCGAGGATTATTTGAACTTGGTTCCTCAACCAAGCTAACTTAGGAGTTCGGTGTAGCCACCGAGTAACGGGCTCGAGGGGTAGCCTTTTCCTTTTTAATTCCTCAAGGACGAGGAATACCCCTGGTGATTAAGGTGCACCAGGATATGAGGAGTCTCTCTGGCGAGAGTAAGTTGAACTTACCAAAGTTAACTTATCGTTTGGTTTGATAACCAGGGACTTAGCTCGAGGATGAGCTTCTTCTTAGCCCCTCAAGGTAGGTAGCCCTGCCTCTCTTGCAGGGTACTTCTTGGTCTGGCGAGCCAAGTACACTACCTCTATAGTCTCGGTAGTTCGGTTTTGGATCCGAGGACTTCGTCACCTTGAGACTGACGTATACTACTCTCGATTTTCCTCAGAGTTCCTCATTTATACCTCGCACCCCCACTGGGGGAGTGGTAAGGGGGGGGCGAGGGGCTTGAGGACGGCCCCAGGAGAGTTCTTTTGGCCAACGGTTTTTCCCATGAAGTCAAACATCGGCTCCTCGTTAGCCATCGAGATTGGGCGAAACACGTCTCCAATTTCTTATTCGACGTGAAACTGGATCTCACTCTCCTGGGGGAGATCTTACATTTTGACCTTTAGGGTCTTTCATGGCACCAAGTTGTGCCACACTGCGGTTAAGCACTGAACCCGCCGATGCCTTCGACGGATGTCTTTGCGGTAACCGCCTTGTGACTGCACCAAGAGTGAACGAGGGGGGGGGGGAAGTGACCATTCCCCTACATAAGCCTATGGTTGTAGTTTTGGTCAGACGCGGGTATATACATGTAATTATTCACACTTGTATACGTAGTCGAAGTTGACGTTTGACTGAAGTCCTTAGGACTTGGAAGTAAATGCTGCCCTGTGTGCGAGATATGTGCACCCGTGAAGATGGGACGTGTGAGTATAAGTAGATATGTGTGTATTGGGGCGAATCTAAATGCATGTCCCGACTTTCGATACCAAGAATTGGTACTTTGCTTAAGTTCGATTACTATCACGCTCATATAATCATGGCTATATTCATAAAGACACGTACACATATGAATTTAAACACACATGTAAGTCATAATATAATGAATCCCGAATTAAAGGCGAGTACAGATCTTTCTCATCAATAAATCCAAGATGGGCAGAACAAAACCCGACCGAATTACAGAGTACAAAATAAAGACCAATGAGTACAAAACTCATTCAGCTTAAAGAAGAGAAAAAAAAAGGCAAAGAGTAGAAAATTAATTTAAATTAATTATAATAAAAAACAAGGAGTACAAGATAAAATAAAACAAGGAGGAAACTCCTTCATTATTAAAGATAAGAAAATAAACGAATGAGTACAAAACTCATTCACTTCAAATATGAGTAATTTAGAGAATAAGTCGAAAATTTATTCAAATCAAAATTTAAAAAATAAGTACCAAAAAATTTGAAATAAAAGAAGGCAAAATATGACAATCAGTACAAACTCATTAAAATAAAATATGAAAAAAATAAGACAGTAAGTACAAAACTCATTGCAAAACAGATGAGAAAATAAAACAATAAGAACAAAACTTAGTGAAATAAAAGAGGGAGGAAAAAAAAGAATGAGTACAGAGCTCATTCAAATAAATTACGAGAAAATGAATGAGTACAAAATTGTTTTCAATTAAATATGATAAAATATAACAATGGGTACAAAACTCATTCAAAGTAATGATTAGAAGAAATCAATGAGTACAAAGCCAATTCAAATTAAATATGAGAAAAAAATGAGTACAAGACATTTAAATAAAAAAATGAGACAATAAAACAACGAGTACAGAGCTCATTCAAATAAATTATGAGAAAATAAATGAGTACAAAATTGTTTTCAATTAAATATGATAAAATATAACAATGGGTACAAAACTCATTCAAAGTAATGATTAGAAGAAATCAATGAGTACAAAGCCAATTCAAATTAAATATGAGAAAAAAATGAGTACAAGACATTTAAATAAAAAAATGAGACAATAAAACAACGAGTACAGAGCTCATTCAAATATATTATGAGAAAATAAATGAGTACAAAATTGTTTTCAATTAAATATGATAAAATATAACAATGGGTACAAAACTCATTCAAAGTAATGATTAGAAGAAATCAATGAGTACAAAGCCAATTCAAATTAAATATGAGAAAAAAATGAGTACAAGACATTTAAATAAAAAATGAGACAATAAAACAACGAGTACAGAGCTCATTCAAATAAATTACGAGAAAATGAATGAGTACAAAATTGTTTTCAATTAAATATGATAAAATATAACAATGGGTACAAAACTCATTCAAAGTAATGATTAGAAGAAATCAATGAGTACAAAGCCAATTCAAATTAAATATGAGAAAAAAATGAGTACAAGACATTTAAATAAAAAAATGAGACAATAAAACAACGAGTACAGAGCTCATGCAAATAAATTATGAGAAAATAAATGAGTACAAAATTGTTTTCAATTAAATATGATAAAATATAACAATGGGTACAAAACTCATTCAAAGTAATGATTAGAAGAAATCAGTGAGTACAAAGCCAATTCAAATTAAATATGAGAAAAAAATGAGTACAAGACATTTAAATAAAAAATGAGACAATAAAACAACGAGTACAGAGCTCATTCAAATAAATTACGAGAAAATGAATGAGTACAAAATTGTTTTCAATTAAATATGATAAAATATAACAATGGGTACAAAACTCATTCAAAGTAATGATTAGAAGAAATCAATGAGTACAAAGCCAATTCAAATTAAATATGAGAAAAAAATGAGTACAAGACATTTAAATAAAAAAATGAGACAATAAAACAACGAGTACAGAGCTCATTCAAATAAATTATGAGAAAATAAATGAGTACAAAATTGTTTTCAATTAAATATGATAAAATATAACAATGGGTACAAAACTCATTCAAAGTAATGATTAGAAGAAATCAATGAGTACAAAGCCAATTCAAATTAAATATGAGAAAAAAATGAGTACAAGACATTTAAATAAAAAATGAGACAATAAAACAACGAGTACAGAGCTCATTCAAATAAATTACGAGAAAATGAATGAGTACAAAATTGTTTTCAATTAAATATGATAAAATATAACAATGGGTACAAAACTCATTTAAAGTAATGATTAGAAGAAATCAATGAGTACAAAGCCAATTCAAATTAAATATGAGAAAAAAATGAGTACAAGACATTTAAATAAAAAATGAGAAGATAAAACAACGAGTACAGAGCTCATTCAAATAAATTATGAGAAAATAAATGAGTACAAAATTGTTTTCAATTAAATATGATAAAATATAACAATGGGTACAAAACTCATTCAAAGTAATGATTAGAAGAAATCAATGAGTACAAAGCCAATTCAAATTAAATATGAGAAAAAAATGAGTACAAGACATTTAAATAAAAAAATGAGACAATAAAACAACGAGTACAGAGCTCATTTAAATAAATTATGAGAAAATAAATGAGTACAAAATTGTTTTCAATTAAATATGATAAAATATAACAATGGGTACATAACTCATTCAAAGTAATGATTAGAAGAAATCAGTGAGTACAAAGCCAATTCAAATTAAATATGAGAAAAAAATGAGTACAAGACATTTAAATAAAAAAATGAGACAATAAAACAACGAGTACAGAGCTCATTCAAATAAATTATGAGAAAATAAATGAGTACAAAATTGTTTTCAATTAAATATGATAAAATATAACAATGGGTACAAAACTCATTCAAAGTAATGATTAGAAGAAATCAGTGAGTACAAAGCCAATTCAAATTAAATATGAGAAAAAAATGAGTACAAGACATTTAAATAAAAAATGAGACAATAAAACAACGAGTACAGAGCTCATTCAAATAAATTACAAGAAAATGAATGAGTACAAAATTGTTTTCAATTAAATATGATAAAATATAACAATGGGTACAAAACTCATTCAAAGTAATGATTAGAAGAAATCAATGAGTACAAAGCCAATTCAACTTAAATATGAGAAAAAAATGAGTACAAGACATTTAAAAAAAAATGAGACAATAAAACAACGAGTACAGAGCTCATTCAAATAAATTATGAGAAAATAAATGATTACAAAATTGTTTTCAATTAAATATGATAAAATATAACAATGGGTACAAAACTCATTCAAAGTAATGATTAGAAGAAATCAATGAGTACAAAGCCAATTCAAATTAAATATGAGAAAAAAATGAGTACAAGACATTTAAATAAAAAAATGAGACAATAAAACAACGAGTACAGAGCTCATTCAAATAAATTATGAGAAAATAAATGAGTACAAAATTGTTTTCAATTAAATATGATAAAATATAACAATGGGTACAAAACTCATTCAAAGTAATGATTAGAAGAAATCAATGAGTACAAAGCCAATTCAAATTAAATATGAGAAAAAAATGAGTACAAGACATTTAAATAAAAAATGAGACAATAAAACAACGAGTACAGAGCTCATTCAAATAAATTACGAGAAAATGAATAAGTACAAAATTGTTTTTAATTAAATATGATAAAATATAACAATGGGTACAAAACTCATTCAAAGTAATGATTAGAAGAAATCAGTGAGTACAACGCCAATTCAAATTAAATATGAGAAAAAAATGAGTACAAGACATTTAAATAAAAAATGAGACAATAAAACAACGAGTACAGAGCTTATTCAAATAAATTACGAGAAAATGAATGAGTACAAAATTGTTTTCAATTAAATATGATAAAATATAACAATGGGTACAAAACTCATTCAAAGTAATGATTAGAAGAAATCAATGAGTACAAAGCCAATTCAAATTAAATATGAGAAAAAAATGAGTACAAGACATTTAAATAAAAAAATGAGACAATAAAACAACGAGTACAGAGCTCATGCAAATAAATTATGAGAAAATAAATGAGTACAAAATTGTTTTCAATTAAATATGATAAAATATAACAATGGGTACAAAACTCATTCAAAGTAATGATTAGAAGAAATCAGTGAGTACAAAGCCAATTCAAATTAAATATGAGAAAAAAATGAGTACAAGACATTTAAATAAAAAATGAGACAATAAAACAACGAGTACAGAGCTCATTCAAATAAATTACGAGAAAATGAATGAGTACAAAATTGTTTTCAATTAAATATGATAAAATATAACAATGGGTACAAAACTCATTCAAAGTAATGATTAGAAGAAATCAATGAGTACAAAGCCAATTCAAATTAAATATGAGAAAAAAATGAGTACAAGACATTTAAATAAAAAATGAGACAATAAAACAACGAGTACAGAGCTCATTCAAATAAATTATGAGAAAATAAATGAGTACAAAATTGTTTTCAATTAAATATGATAAAATATAACAATGGGTACAAAACTCATTCAAAGTAATGATTAGAAGAAATCAATGAGTACAAAGCCAATTCAAATTAAATATGAGAAAAAAATGAGTACAAGACATTTAAATAAAAAAATGAGACAATAAAACAACGAGTACAGAGCTCATTCAAATAAATTATGAGAAAATAAATGAGTAAAAAATTGTTTTCAATTAAATATGATAAAATATAACAATGGGTACAAAACTCATTCAAAGTAATGATTAGAAGAAATCAATGAGTACAAAGCCAATTCAAATTAAATATGAGAAAAAAATGAGTACAAGACATTTAAATAAAAAATGAGACAATAAAACAACGAGTACAGAGCTCATTCAAATAAATTACGAGAAAATGAATGAGTACAAAATTGTTTTCAATTAAATATGATAAAATATAACAATGGGTACAAAACTCATTCAAAGTAATGATTAGAAGAAATCAATGAGTACAAAGCCAATTCAAATTAAATATGAGAAAAAAATGAGTACAAGACATTTAAATAAAAAAATGAGACAATAAAACAACGAGTACAGAGCTCATGCAAATAAATTATGAGAAAATAAATGAGTACAAAATTGTTTTCAATTAAATATGATAAAATATAACAATGGGTACAAAACTCATTCAAAGTAATGATTAGAAGAAATCAGTGAGTACAAAGCCAATTCAAATTAAATATGAGAAAAAAATGAGTACAAGACATTTAAATAAAAAATGAGACAATAAAACAACGAGTACAGAGCTCATTCAAATAAATTACGAGAAAATGAATGAGTACTAAATTGTTTTCAATTAAATATGATAAAATATAACAATGGGTACAAAACTCATTCAAAGTAATGATTAGAAGAAATCAATGAGTACAAAGCCAATTCAAATTAAATATGAGAAAAAAATGAGTACAAGACATTTAAATAAAAAAATGAGACAATAAAACAACGAGTACAGAGCTCATTCAAATAAATTATGAGAAAATAAATGAGTACAAAATTGTTTTCAATTAAATATGATAAAATATAACAATGGGTACAAAACTCATTCAAAGTAATGATTAGAAGAAATCAATGAGTACAAAGCCAATTCAAATTAAATATGAGAAAAAAATGAGTACAAGACATTTAAATAAAAAATGAGAAGATAAAACAACGAGTACAGAGCTCATTCAAATAAATTATGAGAAAATAAATGAGTACAAAATTGTTTTCAATTAAATATGATAAAATATAACAATGGGTACAAAACTCATTCAAAGTAATGATTAAAAGAAATCAATGAGTACAAAGCCAATTCAAATTAAATATGAGAA
This sequence comes from Ceratothoa steindachneri, assembly GCA_963969495.1. Lineage (NCBI taxonomy): Eukaryota > Metazoa > Arthropoda > Malacostraca > Isopoda > Cymothoidae > Ceratothoa > Ceratothoa steindachneri. Next base: position 8,102,799 of record OZ018333.1, on the reverse strand, counting down.
AAAAATGAGTACAAGACATTTAAATAAAAAAATGAGACAATAAAACAACGAGTACAGAGCTCATTTAAATAAATTATGAGAAAATAAATGAGTACAAAATTGTTTTCAATTAAATATGATAAAATATAACAATGGGTACAAAACTCATTCAAAGTAATGATTAGAAGAAATCAGTGAGTACAAAGCCAATTCAAATTAAATATGAGAAAAAAATGAGCACAAGACATTTAAATAAAAAATGAGACAATAAAACAACGAGTACAGAACTCATTCAAATAAATTACGAGAAAATGAATGAGTACAAAATTGTTTTCAATTAAATATGATAAAATATAACAATGGGTACAAAACTCATTCAAAGTAATGATTAGAAGAAATCAATGAGTACAAAGCCAATTCAAATTAAATATGAGAAAAAAATGAGTACAAGACATTTAAATAAAAAAATGAGACAATAAAACAACGAGTACAGAGCTCATGCAAATAAATTATGAGAAAAAAAATGAGTACAAAATTGTTTTCAATTAAATATGATAAAATATAACAATGGGTACAAAACTCATTCAAAGTAATGATTAGAAGAAATCAGTGAGTACAAAGCCAATTCAAATTAAATATGAGAAAAAAATGAGTACAAGACATTTAAATAAAAAATGAGACAATAAAACAACGAGTACAGAGCTCATTCAAATAAATTATGAGAAAATAAATGAGTACAAAATTGTTTTCAATTAAATATGATAAAATATAACAATGGGTACAAAACTCATTCAAAGTAATGATTAGAAGAAATCAATGAGTACAAAGCCAATTCAAATTAAATATGAGAAAAAGATGAGTACAAGACATTTAAATAAAAAAATGAGACAATAAAACAACGAGTACAGAGCTTATTCAAATAAATTATGAGAAAATGAATGAGTACAAAATTGTTTTCAATTAAATTATGAGAAAATGAATGAGTACAAAATTGTTTTCAATTAAATATGATAAAATATAACAATGGGTACAAAACTCATTCAAAGTAATGATTAGAAGAAATCAGTGAGTACAAAGCCAATTCAAATTAAATATGAGAAAAAAATGAGTACAAGACATTTAAATAAAAAAATGAGACAATAAAACAACGAGTACAGAGCTCATGCAAATAAATTATGAGAAAAAAAATGAGTACAAAATTGTTTTCAATTAAATATGATAAAATATAACAATGGGTACAAAACTCATTCAAAGTAATGATTAGAAGAAATCAGTGAGTACAAAGCCAATTCAAATTAAATATGAGAAAAAAATGAGTACAAGACATTTAAATAAAAAATGAGACAATAAAACAACGAGTACAGAGCTCATTCAAATAAATTATGAGAAAATAAATGAGTACAAAATTGTTTTCAATTAAATATGATAAAATATAACAATGGGTACAAAACTCATTCAAAGTAATGATTAGAAGAAATCAATGAGTACAAAGCCAATTCAAATTAAATATGAGAAAAAGATGAGTACAAGACATTTAAATAAAAAAATGAGACAATAAAACAACGAGTACAGAGCTTATTCAAATAAATTATGAGAAAATGAATGAGTACAAAATTGTTTTCAATTAAATTATGAGAAAATGAATGAGTACAAAATTGTTTTCAATTAAATATGATAAAATATAACAATGGGTACAAAACTCATTCAAAGTAATGATTAGAAGAAATCAGTGAGTACAAAGCCAATTCAAATTAAATATGAGAAAAAGATGAGTACAAGACATTTAAATAAAAAAATGAGACAATAAAACAACGAGTACAGAGCTTATTCAAATAAATTATGAGAAAATGAATGAGTACAAAATTGTTTTCAATTAAATTATGAGAAAATGAATGAGTACAAAATTGTTTTCAATTAAATATGATAAAATATAACAATGGGTACAAAACTCATTCAAAGTAATGATTAGAAGAAATCAATGAGTACAAAGCCAATTCAAATTAAATATGAGAAAAAAATGAGTACAAGACATTTAAATAAAAAAATGAGACAATAAAACAACGAGTACAGAGCTCATGCAAATAAATTATGAGAAAAAAAATGAGTACAAAATTGTTTTCAATTAAATATGATAAAATATAACAATGGGTACAAAACTCATTCAAAGTAATGATTAGAAGAAATCAGTGAGTACAAAGCCAATTCAAATTAAATATGAGAAAAAAATGAGTACAAGACATTTAAATAAAAAATGAGACAATAAAACAACGAGTACAGAGCTCATTCAAATAAATTATGAGAAAATAAATGAGTACAAAATTGTTTTCAATTAAATATGATAAAATATAACAATGGGTACAAAACTCATTCAAAGTAATGATTAGAAGAAATCAATGAGTACAAAGCCAATTCAAATTAAATATGAGAAAAAGATGAGTACAAGACATTTAAATAAAAAAATGAGACAATAAAACAACGAGTACAGAGCTTATTCAAATAAATTATGAGAAAATGAATGAGTACAAAATTGTTTTCAATTAAATTATGAGAAAATGAATGAGTACAAAATTGTTTTCAATTAAATATGATAAAATATAACAATGGGTACAAAACTCATTCAAAGTAATGATTAGAAGAAATCAGTGAGTACAAAGCCAATTCAAATTAAATATGAGAAAAAAATGAGTACAAGACATTTAAATAAAAAATGAGACAATAAAACAACGAGTACAGAGCTCATTCAAATAAATTATGAGAAAATAAATGAGTACAAAATTGTTTTCAATTAAATATGATAAAATATAACAATGGGTACAAAACTCATTCAAAGTAATGATTAGAAGAAATCAATGAGTACAAAGCCAATTCAAATTAAATATGAGAAAAAGATGAGTACAAGACATTTAAATAAAAAAATGAGACAATAAAACAACGAGTACAGAGCTTATTCAAATAAATTATGAGAAAATGAATGAGTACAAAATTGTTTTCAATTAAATTATGAGAAAATGAATGAGTACAAAATTGTTTTCAATTAAATATGATAAAATATAACAATGGGTACAAAACTCATTCAAAGTAATGATTAGAAGAAATCAGTGAGTACCAAGCCAATTCAAATTAAATATGAGAAAAAAATGAGTACAAGACATTTAAATAAAAAATGAGACAATAAAACAACGAGTACAGAGCTCATTCAAATAAATTATGAGATAATTAAACAAAGATAGAAAAAGTAATTTAAATTAAAAATAATTAAATAAAAAAAATGATCACTACCTCACTTAAATGAAAGATGAGAAAATAAGAGAATGAGTACAAAATTAATTCAAAGTAAAAATTAAAAAAATGAGTACAAAACTCCTTCAAATTAAAGATTATAAAATAAACAACGAGTACAAATCCATTCAAATAAAAATCAGAAAATAATCAATGAATACAAAGCAAATTCAAATTACAGATAAGGAAATAAGCCAAAGAGTACAATAATAATTAAAATATGATTAGAAAGGGTACAAAATAAAAGACAAGAAAATAAGAACAAAAACAGGTTTAATTAAAAATTAGGAACTAAGACAATGAGTACTCAAATAATTCAAGATCAAGTTAAGAAAATAAGGAGATGAGCAGATAAGTCATTCAATTTAAAAAATAAAACAATGAGTACAAAATTGTTTTCAATTAAATATGATAAAATATAACAATGGGTACAAAACTCATTCAAAGTAATGATTAGAAGAAATCAGTGAGTACAAAGCCAATTCAAATTAAATATGAGAAAAAAATGAGTACAAGACATTTAAATAAAAAATGAGACAATAAAACAACGAGTACAGAACTCATTCAAATAAATTACGAGAAAATGAATGAGTACAAAATTGTTTTCAATTAAATATGATAAAATATAACAATGGGTACAAAACTCATTCAAAGTAATGATTAGAAGAAATCAATGAGTACAAAGCCAATTCAAATTAAATATGAGAAAAAAATGAGTACAAGACATTTAAATAAAAAAATGAGACAATAAAACAACGAGTACAGAGCTCATGCAAATAAATTATGAAAAAATAAATGAGTACAAAATTGTTTTCAATTAAATATGATAAAATATAACAATGGGTACAAAACTCATTCAAAGTAATGATTAGAAGAAATCAGTGAGTACAAAGCCAATTCAAATTAAATATGAGAAAAAAATGAGTACAAGACATTTAAATAAAAAATGAGACAATAAAACAACGAGTACAGAGCTCATTCAAATAAATTATGAGAAAATAAATGAGTACAAAATTGTTTTCAATTAAATATGATAAAATATAACAATGGGTACAAAACTCATTCAAAGTAATGATTAGAAGAAATCAATGAGTACAAAGCCAATTCAAATTAAATATGAGAAAAAGATGAGTACAGACATTTAAATAAAAAAATGAGACAATAAAACAACGAGTACAGAGCTTATTCAAATAAATTATGAGAAAATGAATGAGTACAAAATTGTTTTCAATTAAATTATGAGAAAATGAATGAGTACAAAATTGTTTTTAATTAAATATGATAAAATATAACAATGGGTACAAAACTCATTCAAAGTAATGATTAGAAGAAATCAGTGAGTACAAAGCCAATTCAAATTAAATATGAGAAAAAAATGAGTACAAGACATTTAAATAAAAAATGAGACAATAAAACAACGAGTACAGAGCTCATTCAAATAAATTATGAGATAATTAAACAAAGATAGAAAAAGTAATTTAAATTAAAAATAATTAAATAAAAAAAATGATCACTACCTCACTTAAATGAAAGATGAGAAAATAAGAGAATGAGTACAAAATTAATTCAAAGTAAAAATTAAAAAAATGAGTACAAAACTCCTTCAAATTAAAGATTATAAAATAAACAACGAGTACAAATCCATTCAAATAAAAATCAGAAAATAATCAATGAATACAAAGCAAATTCAAATTACAGATAAGGAAATAAGCCAAAGAGTACAATAATAATTAAAATATGATTAGAAAGGGTACAAAATAAAAGACAAGAAAATAAGAACAAAAACAGGTTTAATTAAAAATTAGGAACTAAGACAATGAGTACTCAAATAATTCAAGATCAAGTTAAGAAAATAAGGAGATGAGCAGATAAGTCATTCAATTTAAAAAATAAAACAATGAGTACAAAAGTCATTGAAATTAAAGATGATAAAATAAGACAATGAGTATAAAAATGGTCATATAAAGGATGAAAAAAATGAGTACAAACTCATTGAAAAGCTGAGTAAATAAGATAATGACTAAAAATCTCTTTCAAATTAAAGATGAAAAAATCAGTAACAAAAATGAATTAAAAACGAGAAAACACAATGAGTACAAACTCACTCAACAAAAGTAGGAAAATAAGATAAAGAGCACAAACTCATTTAAATATGATTAGAAAATATCCAATGAGTACAAAAATCATCTAAATAATGGAAAAGATTAAGACAATTAGAACAAGACACATTTAGAAAAAATGAGAAATAAGACAATGAATATAATACTCCTTCAAATTATAGATGAGGAAAACACAATGAGTACAAAACCATTTAAATAAAATATGAGAATTTAAGACAAAGATTACAAATTTATTTAAATATGATTAAAAAATAAACTGCCGAGTACAAAATTAATCCAAATAAAAGACGAGAAAATAAGACAATTAGTACAAAACACATTTAAATAAATAAGGAGAAATAAGACAATGAGTACAAAACCATTCAAATAAAATATGAGAATTTTAGACAAAGATTACAAATTTATTTTAATATGATTAAAAAATAAACTGCCGAGTACAAAATTAATCCAAATAAAACACGAGAAAAAAAGACAATTAGTACAAAACACATTTAAATAAATAATGAGAAATAAGACAATGAGTACAATGAAGCTTCGGAGTACATAATAAAAGATGAGTACAAAACTTACAAAAACATAGGAGTACAAATTCAAACAGTGAGTACAAAATTGATTGAAACATCGGAATACAAAATCAACGGCGTGTGCAAACTCACTAAAACATCATAGTACAAAAAACTCATTGAAACATCGGAGTACAAAACAAAACAGTAGAATTCACTGAGAAATCGGAGTACAAATATTCAAAAGTGAATTCAAAATCCAATCAAATATTAAAACCTAAAATCAAACCCAATGAAACATCAAAATACAAAATAAACAATGAGTACAAAACTCACTGGAACATCGGAGTACAAAATCAAGTAATGAGTACAAATGTGCCTGAAGCTCCGGAGAGTCTCCCTCGGAGGGGCTAGGAGCCTCCGAACCTCTCAATCCCCCCCCCTCACGGGTGCGGGGTGAGAGCAACAGGGTGCTTCAGAAAGTGTTGAAGAGGAAGCGAGAAATGGGTCAAATGTGTGGAAGTTTGGGTGTGTTAGGAGGTGTTTTTGTGTGTATGGGAGGGAAATTGTGTGTTTGAGAAGAGATTTATGTGTTTTTTAGGGAAATTTTGTGCTTGGGAGGGGAATTTTGTGTTGGGGGATATCGTGTTTGAAAGGGAAACTTTGTATTTGGGAGGGGAATTTTGTGTTGGGGGGTTTCGTGTTTGAGAGGGGAATTTTGTATTTGGTAGGGGAATTTTGTGTTTGGTAGGAGAATTTTGTGTTTGAGAGGCGAATCTTGTGTTTGGGATGGAAATTTGTGTTTGAGGAGGTTAAATTTCTGTTTAGGAAAACTTTGTATTTGGGAGGGGAATTTTGTGTTGTGGGAGATATCGTGTTTGAGAGGGGAACTTTGTGTTTCGGAGGGAAATTTTGTGTTTGGGAGGGGAATTTTGTGTGTGTGTGTGGGGGGATATCGTGTTTCAGAGGGAAACTTTGTGTTTGGGATGGGAATTTTGTGTTTGGGAGGGGAATTTTGTGTGTGTGTGGGGGAGGATATCGTGTTTCAGAGGGGAACTTTGCGTTTGGGATGGGAATTTTGTGTTTGGGAGGGGAATTTTGTGTTTGGGGAGGCTAAATTTCTGTTTAGGAAAACTTTGTATTTGGGAGGGAAATTTTGTGTTGGGGGGGGGGAGTCGTGTTTGAGAGAGAACTTTGTGTTTGGGAGGGGAATTTTGTGTTTGTGTTTGTGTAAATATAGATGTGTGCGTATAAGGTGATTGTTTATTTAGGTAGTTAATTATCCACATGTGAGAATGTGCCTGGGTGTAAGCATGTGTGTATATGCCTGCGTATCACTGTGTAATTGTGTATGTGTTTAACCGTGTCCTTGTGTAGCTGTATGGGCGCGTAACTATCTCTGTGTAAAATTTATGCTGCGTAGATCTATGCCTGTATGTAACTGTGTCCGTGTGTAATTGAGTATGTGTGTAATTGTATCTGCGTAACTATATATGTGTGCAACTCTGCATCAATGTAAATTGTGATTGTGTGTAATTGTATTTGTGTGCAACTGTGCCTGTAGGAAAATATTTATGTGTGTAATTGTGACTGTGTGTAAGTGTATGTGTGTATTAGGGCGGATTCCACTTGAGCAAACCCCCAGTACACTACAATTCGCCCCCCTCCTTCCCCTTCTACCGTTAAGAGGAATTGAGAGAGGATTCTACACGGTCCATGGACAAGCGGGATTGGACAAGCGGGGTGGCGCCGAGGGAGCCACCACTACTGGAATTCTAAAACTGTTCACCGTCGCAATGAACTCTGGCTGGGGGGAAGCTGGGGGAGGGGAGTGGGGGAAAGTTTGGGAAGGGGAGTGGAGAAGCTGTGGAAGGTGGGGGGAGGGGGGCGGAAACCAACCTTAGAAAGAAGTAAAAAGGACGAAAATGTATCGGGAGGCCTTAAAGGGTCCTTGAGTTAGTCATTAGTGGATACTTTATAGGCCCTATGGGACCGTAGGCCCTTTCAGGTCCCCTAGCCTCACTTGGGGCCTCCTTAGGCCACCCTTAGGGCCCTTTAGGCCCCATTAGCCCCCTCCTTTGGGCCCCTTTTGTGTGTACTATTTGATTCCTGAGGGGGCCTTCGGAGGTTCTTGGGAGGCCGTGAGACGGTCCTTAGGGGTTACTGAAGGGGCCCATAGAGGACCCTTAAGGGTATTTTGGGGTCCTTCTAGGGTGTATTGGATTCGTTAGTGACTTTGAGGTTGAGGAGGGGTCCTTTTGGGGGTATTGTGGGTATTACTCAGTGAGAACAGGACCATTGGGTCCTTAGGAAAGGTTGTGGGGTGGTGGGGGTAGGGGAACTTGTCCTCGTTAGTGAGTGTTTAACAAAATGGTGACTCTTCAGGTGTGGATTGGAACTTAAGCGGGTTTTGCTCCGAGTTAAGAGGGAAAAAAACGAAGAAAAGAGGGTGAAAAGAAGATGATGAAAAGAAGAAGAAAAAATAAAAAATGTAAGGAAGAATGAAAAGAGAAGAAGAATAAGTAAAGAATAAGAAAAAAAGAAGAAGAAGAAGAAGAAAAAAAGAGAATCAAATGTAAGGAAGTATGAAAGGAGAAGAAGAATATGTAAAGAATAAAAAGATGTAATGAATAAGAAAATGAACAAGAAGAAGAAGAAGAAGAAGAACAAGAAGAACCAGAAGAAAAAAGAGAATAAAATGTAAGGAAGAATCAAAGGAGAAGAAGAATATGTAAAGAATAAGAAGATGTAATGAAGAAGAAGAAAAAGAAGAAGAAAAAGAAGAAGAAGAAGAAGAAGACGAAAAAGAAGAAGAAGAAGACGAAGAAGAAGAAAAAGAAAAAGAAAATAAAATGTAAGAAAGAATGAAAGAAGAAGAAGAATATGTAAAGAATAAGAAAATGTAATCAATAAGAAGAAGAAGAAGAAGAAGAAAAAAAAAATGTAAGGAAGAATGAAAGAAGAAGAATATGTAACGAATAATAAGATGTAATGAATAAGAAGAAGAAGAAGAAGAAAAAAATAAAGAGAATAAAATGTAAGGAAGAATGAAAGAAGAATAATATGTAAAGAATAAGAAGATGTAATGAATAAGGAGAAGAAGAAGAAGAAAAATAAAAAGAAGAAAAAAAAGAGAATAAAATGTAAGGAAGAATGAAAGAAGAAGAAAAATATGTAAAGAATAAGAAGATGTAATGAATAAGAAGAAGAAGAAGAAGAAGAAGAAGAAGAAGAAGAAGAAGAAGAAGAAGAAGAAGAAGAAGAAGAAGAAGAAGAAGAAGAAGAAGAAAAAAAGAATAAGAAGATGTAATAAATAAGAAGAAGAAGAAGAAGAAGAAGAAGAAGAAGAAAAGAACAAGAAGAAGAAGAAAAAAAGAGAATAAAATGTCTAAAAGAATGAAAGAAGAAGGGTATTGGAGTACCCCAGGATCAACTTTGACCCCCATTGGTCGGATCACCGGAATTGAGCCGAGGGTGGGTATGGGACCACAAGGAGTCAAGGGCTATTAGGGGGGTGGGGAGGGATGGCCCACGTGGACATTTGGAAACGACCACGTCTTATTAATATAGCACTCTACCCTCCTACCCCCCCACCCCTCCGGTAAATCTGCTTGTTTTTCCACCCCGCTGCAGAAGATAATAACGCGCGGGAAAACAAAAAAGAAATTGTCAGTGAGAGAAAGTTGCATTGGCAGAGGCCGCGTCGAGAGGAGCCACGTAATAATGTAGCAAATCACGAGCTGGCACTGGGTCGAAAGGCCGATACCCCTCTATACCCATGCCCTCCCCACTCTGCCCCTGCCCCCCGATAGCATGGCAATATGACAGTCCCTCCCTCACCCCGCAGGAACAATGAGGAGTTGGGGGAGCTTCGCCCCGACTGCATTATTGCCTTCAAATTCCTCTCTTTTACCCAAATACCTCTCTCTTTCTTTCTTTCTCTCCTTCTCTCTCTCTTCTTTCTCTCTCTCTTTCTTTCTTTCTTTATCTCTCCTTCTCTTTCTGTCTTTCTCTCTCTCTTTCTTTCTCTCTCTTTCTCTTTCTTTCTCTCTCTCTCTTTATCACAAATCCAAACTTGAATTCTCGAATCTCTGTCACTCTCAATTCTCTTTCACACACACACACTCTCTCTCTCTCTTTTTTTCTCTTTGATTTTCTGTTTATCATACTCATACACACTATATTCATCTCTCTCTCTCTCTCTCTCTCTCTCTCTCTCTCTCTCTCTCTCTCTTTCTCTCTCTCTCTCTCTCGTACCCTCTTCGAATGGACCGTAAGGTCTCCTAGGGTACCTTCTTTCCTTGTAACTCTCTTTCTTCTCTTTCTCAGAGAGAGAGAGAGAGAGAGAGAGAGAGAGAGAGAGAGAGAGAGAGGGAGAGGTTACGCCCCCTTGTCGCGGTAAGAGAACTTGTGTGTACCTTTGACTTTTCGAGCTATGTCGGCGTGGGTACCTCTTCTGGGTACCCCTGGTAGGGCTTCCCTTGTCGATTTGGTCGGAAAAAAGAAAAAAACCCTACTCGTGTCACTCTTACCTTTTTTCCCCTCTATCTACATATAAGGACCTGGCAGCTACCTCATACGTCAGAAGAGAGGCTTTGGAACCTCTATAAATTACGCCAATCGACGCTCACTGGTGCGAGAGACTAGGACTAGAGGTGTCCTAGGCGTTGGGGCACGATGAATCGGATGAGGGTAGTGCCCCGTTAACCCCTTCCCTGGCATTTAATTATTGACCGTTCCCAGTGACCGTTGACGGGTGCCTCTGGTAGCATCGGTCCGAGGTGAAGGCCCTTTGTTTCCAGGTTGATGCCAGGCCAATAAAAAGCCTTGAGTCGAGTCTCTTGGTGTGGTGGGATATCCATTGAACGCTGCTCCGAGATCTTGGCCGTCGTGAAGGGAACTAGTAGGAGTTTAGTACGGGGTGTGATCCGTTGTTCACCTGGTGAGAAATAGATGGCCCCTTCCGGGAGCGTCAGGGGTGCTTGGTTGGGAGCCACGGCACGCCGAGGTTTGACGACTCGGTCGGACGAACAGCAGCACATGGAGTGTGCCTTCTGAAAGATCCGAAACCTCTCCGATGGATAGGCGGGAGCGACTCAAGCAGGGAAAACTCACCAACCCCCTTTTTTACTATTGATTGGTCGCAAAGTTTTGAGAGAGAGAGAAAGTGTTCAAATATACATGTGCGATATGCCAGAAGGATAAGTGGTGCGTGGACTTCCCGGAGGGATGTTTTTCAAAATTCCACCCGGGAAGTATATGCACCGACTGCATCCTTAAAGGAGAGGTCCGAGAGGCAGTGACATACTGCAATGAACTCAAGGATCTCTTCACAACCTCTGAAGAAAAATCTAGGGCACTGGAAACTAAACTACAGACCCTAGAAACGAAGCACGCGCTTCAGATTCGGCGTCTCGAGGAGAGAATACTAGAGCAAGCCTCTAAACCTGAGGCTCAGTCAGCTCGAGCTCGAGACGAAACTCCCACTGTAGAAGATTGAAGCGTTACTGGTGCGCAAGGTAAAGTGTAAAGAGAAGAAGAGAAAAGAGAAACAGAAGAAAAGAAAAGAGAAACAGAAGGAAAGACAAATGAAGATCGAAAAAAGGGAAGAAGAAAAAGAAAAAAGAAGAAAAACAAGGGAAATACGGAGACGAAAGAGACAAGAGATAAGTCCCCGGCAAAAAAAAAGAGTGCAGACAAATGTGCGAGGGTCAGCTTTATTGGGAACTCACAAGCACGGGCGCTGCAACCCCTGATAGCAGCACGCCTTCGCATCAGTGTGAAGGTAAGTTGCCTACCAGGAAGGGGAACCCAGCAGATCAGAGTAGAGGCGGAGAAATCTCAGATTTCTGAGAACTCAGTCCTCTACCTCAGAGGAGGAAGGATAGGCCCCACATAAAAGATTCTCAACACAGTCATGAGTGCTGTGGACGACTGTGGGAGGAAAACACGCAGCCGTGTAGTGGTCGGGATGCTCCTGAGAAGAGGTCCAACCCGGACCGCTCACTCGAGGAACGTCTTCCTTAATAGACGCCTCGGAATTTGTGTACGGCGGAGGAGCTATTTTTGTGGACCCTTACCGCACCTTCTATGGGAGAGACGATCTCTACCAAAGAGATGCAGTACATTTTCCTTTAAAGGAAAGGCTGTACTCTGGAACATGATACAAGATGTCGTGGAACGGACCCTAAGGAGTGTCAGGCCAAGAGTGAAGGCGGACGTACGCCAGTACGCCCTCGTGACTCCTGGAACAACCTTCTCTGAGGTTGTAAAAAGGAATGGCACCGCTCCAGCAAGCAAGCCGGAAAACGGAAGAGCGTAGGGAGGTCGACACTCGGGGACTCCCTAAAAGTTCTTCTGTTCAACGCGAGGTCAATCAGGAACAAGTTTCTTGAGCTCAGTGGCCTCGTAGCAACAGAAAAACCTGAGATGGTGGCCATAACGGAGACGTGGATTAAAACCTCAAGCCGAGATTTTGAAAGTGAATTCACGATTCCCGGTTACCAACTCTTCCTGAAAGATAGGCCAGACAGAGAGGGTGGCGGTGTGATGTTCTATGTCAAGGATACTCTCAACTGGACGGAATGCAACATCGTATCCGACCATGAACTACTAGGTGTGGACCTATAGATAGGTCCTGTCAGATACAGGCCCCTGGTGCTTTACAGACCCCCTGCCTAACTCTTAAAACAGTACAGGAGTCTGTACCAGTTGTTGGGCGAACTTGTAAAAGACAGAGTGTGTATCGTCATGGGTGACTTCAATACCCATGTTGTCTGTGAAACGAGAGAACCATGTGGCGAGAACGCACTACTCCTGGAGTTCGCGAACAACGAGTTCCTGACTCAATGGGTGAGAAAGGTAACGGGAGGAGACAATATCCTCGACTTGGTTTTCACTTCTGATGATGACATCGTTGAGGACCTCTCTGTTGGCGAAAAGCTCGGTAGCAGTGACCACCGACTGATTAGATTTGTAGTCAAAGTCCCCAAGGCAGGGCCTGCAACTAGTAAATCAAGGAAACTTGATTTGAGAAGAGCAGACTTTGCAGGTCTTTGTGATTGACTGATTGACGCGAGGCTAGAAGTGTGCGAGGCTGTTAAAGACTCGTGGAACAGTTTCAAAACCACATTCATGAGACTTCAATCGCGTTTAATCCCTCTGAAATGCCCCCATCGCTCTTCTGTTCAACCAAATTGGTTTAATCGAGAAATCGGCTAACTGCTTAGGGAGAAGAGAACTGTGTACCAGCAATCGAAGATCTCGGGCGACTTTGACGAATACCGGAGGCTATCCAGGAGAGTAAAGTCTAGCATAAGGGCGGCTAAGCAGTCTGAGGAACTCGAGTGGCGAGACTGGATTGAGAACTGACTAAGTGGTAGACGGCAACGGGTGGAGCTGAATGGACAGGCTTCTGAGTGGGTGCCCGTTTCCCCCGGGATGCCTCAAGGTTCTGTCCTGGGACCACTACTATTCATCATCTACGTCAACGACATGGACGGTGACATGGTTGCCAAGATTTTAAAATTTGCCGACAATACCAAGCTTGGTGTGAACGTTTTAAAGGATAGAAATACTGCCCACCTGCAGAAAGATCTTCGGAAGATTGGGGAGTGGTCTGATACGTGGCAAATGCCTTTCAACGTAAACAAATGCAAAGTGATGCATATCGGCAACCAGAATCCCCAATTACCCTATATCCTTAAGGGCACTGCTCTTGAATTTACCGACACTGAGAAGGACTTGGGTGTAACTATCACTAGTAACCTTAAGTTATCGAAACAGTGTATTGCGGTAGAGAAAAAAGCCCAAAGGATGTTAGGGTAATAAAGCGACAGTTTGGTTATCGGAACAAGGAGATAGTACTGTGTCAGTACAACTCCCTCGTCCAACCGCACCTGGAGTATGTCGTACAATTTTGGAGTCCTTCATTTCGGAAGGACATCGCGAGATTGGAACGCGTACAATCCAGGGCAACCAAGCTGATTCCCTTTATCCGACATAAAAGTTATGAGGATAGATTAAGGGAATTAGATCTGTCCTCGTTGGAAACCCGTAGACTGCGTGGTCAGCTCATCGAAGTCTTCAAAATACTTCGAGGGTTCCACAATGTTGACTACGGGGATATTTTCACACTTGCTGAGAGCAGAACAAGAAATTACGGCTTTAAACTTGAACTGAAGCGTTACAACCATGATCTGTGTGGAAAATTTTTCACGTGCAGTATCTGCGTTAGTTGGAACGCACTTCCAGTGGAAGTTGTCAACAGTGAATCTGTTGACCAGTTCAAGTCAAGACTAGACAGGGTCTTGAAAAGGACGTAAATCATTTCAGCAGAGATGTGCCCGCTCGACTGCTAGTTCAAAGGTACCCTCATTGAATGGACCGTAAGGTCTTCTAGGATACTTTCTTTCCTTGATACTGCCTGTTACTCTCTTTCACACTGATTCCATCTCGCTTTTTATCTTTCTCTCTATCACACATATACATACTCTCTCTCTCGAACTGAGGAGATAGGCGTAGCTATAAATCGTAAAAGAAATTCTACTCCGAGTTTTTTTCCTCAGTAAACAGTAGGAAATCGACAAAAAACAAGGCCTGCTGACCAAAAGTCGCGTGCTCTCACTTTTCTGATTTATGATCACCTTGCAACCTTCAAAACATTCAATAATTCCAGGACTAACCCTCGAAGGACATTGACAATTATATCATTTAAAAGTGAATGTAAAACAACATAAGGGTTTCAAATTTCGTTAGAATCAACCGAATAATTATGATGTTATTGACATATAATTGCCTAACTAACCTTGAGAGGACTTTGAAAATTATATCATTTGAAAGAGAATGTAAAACAACATAAGGGTTTCAAATTTCGTTAGAATCGGCCTAATATTTACAATGTAATTACCAAAAGAAAAAAAGCAAAACGGGGACAGACCAACATAGTGAGATGTAGAGTCGCCCGTAACTAAAAACAGCATTGGCCCAATAAAAGACAAATATGTTTTACAATTTAATGATATTGATGTAGCTAATACTTTAAATGAATACTTTACATGAGTGTTTGCAAAAGATAGTATGATTAATAATTCCACACCAACTATTAAAAATGATGGCAATAAGTCCCCTGAATTAGTTGGATGCACTGTTAACACTATAAAAAGCGTTTTGAGAAAATAAATAAATATAAATCTTCAGAACCAGATAAAATTTCTCCAAGAGTTCTAAAAGAAATCAAATACCAGGTGGCTAGAACACCTAACGCAGATCATAAATTTATCATTAGTAAGTGAAATTGTTCTTCAAGATTGGAAGCTGGAAAATGTTACGCCAATATATAAAAAGGGGTGTAAAGAATTAGCTAGTAACTATCATCCAATAAGTTTAACTTCAGTAGTTGGAAAACTGCTCCAAAGCTGTATTGCTGATATGATCTTGAGTCTTCTCAGCCGTGTATTAAAGTAAAAAAGAAAACATTAAAGCTTCTCGGTTATATCAAGCGTTAATTTAGTTATAAAAATAAAACTACAATTGTATATACGTATAATGCCTTACTAAGACCACAATTAAAATACTATTCCAAGGTCTGGGCACCATAATTACGAAAGGATATTGACAGATTTCAGAAAGTACAAGCTAGGGCCATAAAATTGATACCAGAATTACGAAATCCTAATTATGAGTCAAGACCAAAAATGCTAAACCTATTCAGGCTAGAAACAAGACGCTTGAGAAGACAACTAATAGAAGTGTTTAAAAACTTGAAAGGAATAGATAATGTAGACTAATCTACTTGGTTCAAACTCAGCACAAATTATACAAGAAATAATGGTATGAAAATCGCGCCGAAACATTTTCGAACAAATTTATGTAGAAACCTTTTTTCATATAAAATTAAAAATATCTTAAACCACTTATCTGAAGATGTGGTGTCCATTAGTTCAATATTTATTTAAAAATTAGACTGGAAAAAAATAATTAGAAACATTAAAAAACAAGTCACAAGACATTGTATGTCAATAAAAAAAGGCTAAGACGAGTTCATCAGGTAATAAGAATGCTTAAGAATGTTTGGAAGAATAGCAACTTTTGTGTGCAAACTAAAATCAAAATTTATGAAGTAATGGTTGGAAGTATTTTGATTTATGGACACGAGTCTTGGTACAGAATTGTGACTACAAATAAAAAACTATTGGCCTTTAAAAATGAGGCTCTGCGACGACTATTTGGAGTTAAATGGTGGGATCGAGTGTCGAATACCAGAGAAATAACGGGGGTGCAACCGGTCGATGAGTTGGTTAGATTTTCCCGTTTGAAATGGTTAGGTAATGTTTATAGAAAGCAGGGTATAGTTCGGGATACACCAGGGGTGGTGTCCCCTGGTAGAAGAGGCCTAGGGAGACCCTGATAAGGACTATGAAGCGGGAAGCAGGAGATGATTATTGGGAAGATCTTGACGCATCAGCTCAAGATCGAGCGTGGTGGCGTGAGTTCATTGAGGCCCTATGCATCCCCGTGGGAGCCACGGGAAATGATTGATTGATTATTATCATTATTATTAATTGTTTTAATATATTAAAAACCTATTGTATATTTGTTTATGTCAATTTTTCTTAATAAAAATGTTTTGGAGGTGTAAATTTCTCAAAATATCCTAGAGAATTGTTAGCATCTGCACTCGGAAGTAATCGTGTCCAATAATTCAGTTAAGACTTTTTAGAATTAGGTAGACTGGACCTTAATAAGTAAAATTAGTAGATAATAAGTGACAAATCATTGCAATTTGCTAAATAAAAAGTATGTTCTAAGTTTAGATTAGTAAGAAATGTATTATTTTTTTTTAAATATATAAGCAAATTAATGTATATATTATTGTGTTCCTCCTTTTCCATTAAAGTTTTCCGGTCGTGTACCTCTATTGCAATGGACCCACTGGTCCCTTGAAATTCCTTGTAAACTCTCTCTCTCTCTCTCACACAAACAAGCACACACAAACGGGTCAGACCGACCGAGCGTGATGAGAGGTGAGAATATCTACCATTGCTACGGATGGAGAGAGAGAAAGAGTTGCAGTTACAGAAAAAAGTACCCTAGGGGACCTTGCGGTCCATTCAAAGAGGGTACCTTTGGACTAGCAATCGAGCGGGCACATGGCTGCTCAATTGTTTTGCGTCTCTAAACGGCCACTTTTCAAGACTTTGTCTAGTCTTGACTTGAACTGGTCAACAGATTCACTGTTGACAACTTCCACTGGAAGTGCGGTCCACTTACCGCAGATACTGTAGGTGAAAAAATTACCAGACAGATTGCGGTTGTAACGCTTCAGTTCAAGTTTGAAGCCGTGATTGCGCTTTCTGTTCTC
This sequence comes from Ceratothoa steindachneri, assembly GCA_963969495.1. Classification (NCBI taxonomy): domain Eukaryota; kingdom Metazoa; phylum Arthropoda; class Malacostraca; order Isopoda; family Cymothoidae; genus Ceratothoa; species Ceratothoa steindachneri. The sequence continues at coordinate 8,085,556 of OZ018333.1, read as the reverse complement.
ACTCAGTGTGAAAATATCCCGGTAGTCAACATTGTCAAACCCTCGAAGTATTTTGAAGACTTCGATGAGCTGACCACGCAGTCTACGGGTTTCCATCGAGAACAGATCTAATTCCCTTAGTCTATCCTCATAACTTTTATGTCTGATAAAGGGAATCAGTTTGGTGCCCTGGCTTGCATGCGTTCCAATCTCGCGATATCCTTTCAAAATGAAGGACTCCCAAATTGTACGGCATACTTCAGGTGCGGACGGACAAGTGCGTTGTACAAACACAGTACAATCTCCTTGTTCCGATATCCAAACTGGCGCTTTATGTAGCATCCTTTGGGCCCTTTTCTCCGCCTCAATACACTGTTTCGAGAACTTGATGTCACTAGTAATTGTTACACCCAAGTCCTTCTCAGTGTCACTCGATTCAAGAACAGTGCCCTTGAGGATATATTGAGATTGTGGGTTTCTGTGGCCGATAGGCATCACTTTGCATTTGTTTACGTTAAAAGGCATTTGCCACGTGTCCAACCACTCCCCAATCTTCACAAGATCTTCCTGCAGGCGGGCAGTATTTCCATCCTTTGCAACGTTCATACCAAGCTTGGTATCGTCGGCAAATTTGGAAATCTTGGCAACCATGTCACCGTCCATGTCGTTGACGTAGATGATGAATAGTAGTGGTCCCACGACAGAACCTTGAGGCACCCCGCGAGTAACGGGCACCCACTCAGAAGCCTGTCCATTCACAACCACCCGTTGCCGTCTGCCACTTAGCCAGTTCTCGATTCAGCCGGCTTCTTTTCCGTCTATGCTCAGCGCTTGCACTTTCCGGAGAAGGCGGCGGTGTGTTACCTTATCAAAGGCTTTCTGAAAGTCTAAGTAGACCACATCCACCGCCTTGTCCCGATCGTGGTCACTGAACACGAAGTGGAAGAATTCCACAAGGTTCGTCAGGCATGACCGTTGCCTTCGGAAGCCCTGCTGGGAACTCCTCAGTAGCAGGTTTTACTCTAAATACGATGTCATTTTGTCACCTATCATGCTTTCCATGAGTTTACCGACTATCGAAGTCAGACTGATAGGTCGGTAGTTTGACGGATGGCTGGGGTCTCCTTTCTTGAAGATCGGAGTCACCTCCACCTCACGCCAGTCTCTAGGAACGCATCCGGTCCGGATTGACATGTTAAAGATAGCGCACAGATGTCGTGATACTTCATCGCACACTTCCTTCAACACCCTGGATAGAAACCTGTCCGGTCCAGGGGACTTACTCGTCTTTAAGTCAGCGATCTTTTTCTTTATTTCTCCTTCGGTGAAGTCCATTGCCTCCAGCTTTTCCCCCGAGTAGGAATCCGTGGGCTGGGGGGTGGGACCACACTCTTTAGTAAACACTGAAGAGAAGTAGTCATTGGGAAGGTTAGCATTTTCTGCATCTGTGTGAGTTAATGCACCCTCCTCGTCCACTAAGGGCCCAATCCTACGATGGATTGGTTTACGGCTATTTACATAGCCGAAGAACTCCTTGGGATTCTCCTTGCAGAGTCTCGCCACTCGGAGTTCCTCAGTACGCTTAGCCACCCTTATGCTGGACTTCACTCTCCTGGCTAGCCTCCGGTACTCGTCAAAGGCACCCGAGATCTTTGATTGCCGGTACGCATTTCTCTTCTCCCTAAGCAGTTAGCCGATTTCTCGATTAAACCACTTTGGTTGAACAGAAGACCGACGGAGGCATTTCAGAGGGATGCAACTTGATTGAAGACTCATGAACTTATTTTTGAAATTGTTCCACAAATTCTCAAACTCTTCGCATACCGCTAGCCTTACATCAGTCAGCCCAGCACGAAGGCTTGCAAAGTCTGCTCTTCTCAAGTCAAGTTTCCTTGATTGACTGGCAACCTACCTTACCTTCGGGATCTTGACGGTAAATCTAATTAGCTGGTGATCACTGCCACCGAGCTCTTCGCCTACAGAGACATCCTCAACGATATCATCCTCAGAGGTGAAGGCCAGGTCGAGGATATTGTCTCCTCTCGTCGGTTCTCTGACCCATTAAGTGAGGAACTCGTTGTTGGCGAACTCCAGGAGTAGCGCGCTCTCGCCACAGGCTGCTCTGGTTTCCGAGTCAACTTGTCTGTTGAAGTCGCACATAACGATCCACACTCTGCCTTGAACAAGCTCACCCAGCAGCTGGTACAGTTCCCTGTCCTTCTCAACGGGTTGGGAAGGGGGTCTATAAAGCACCAGGGTCCTGTATCTGACAGGACCTTACCCTAGGTTAACGCCTAGGAGCTCGTGATCGGATATAATGTTGGAGTTCGTAGATTTGATTGTATCCTTGACATACAACATTCCACCGCCACCCTCTCTGTCTGGCCTTCTTTATGGAAGAATTGGTAGCCAGGAACCGTGAATTCGCCTTCAAAGTCTCGGTTTGAGGTTTTTAACCACGATTCTGTTATGGCTACCATTTCGTGTTCTTCCGTCGCTACGAGGCCACGGAGCTCAGGAAACTTGTTTTTGATTGACCTCGCATTGAACAGAAGAACTTTCAGGGAGTCCCCAACTGTAGGACTCCCTACGCTCCTCCGTTTCCCGGCTTGTCTGTTGGCGAGGCACCCCTCTTTGCGACCTCTGAGAAGGTCGTTCCTGAAGTGACACGGGCGTACTGGCGTACGTCCGCCCTCATTCTGGGACGGATACTCCTTTGGGTCCTCTCTAAGACATCCTGGATCATGTTCGACAGAAAGGCCTTTCCTTTAAAGGAAAGATGTACTCCATTCCTTTAGTAGAGATCATTTCTACCATAAAAGGTGTGGTACGGGTCCACAAAAAAGACTTCCTCTGCCGTACACAAATCGGCCAGGCGCCGGTTTAAAGAGACATTCATCGAGTGAGCGGTCCGTGTTGGACCTCTCCTCGGGAGCATCCCGACTACCACGCGCTTGCGGGTTTTCAGCCCACAGTCGTCCACGGCACCCATGACCGTGTGGAGTATTTTATCTGTAGGGTCTACCCTACCTCCTCTCAGGTAGAGGTCTTTTCCACTGACCATCAGAGCAACGACTGAGCTCTCAGAAATCTGTGATTTCTCAGCCTCTACTCTCATGTGGTGGTTACCACATCCTGGCAGGCAGCTTACCTTCACACTAGTGCGAAGGCGGGCTGCTAGCAGGGACTGCAGACCCCGTGCTTGAGAATCACAAATAAGGGTGACTCTTGCACATTTGTCTGCAGGCGACTTAGTCTTTCCTATCGGAAGCGACTTGCCGCTTTCCTCTTGTATCTCTACATTTTTATTTTTCTTCTTCTTATTTTTCTTGTCTTCATTTGTTTTCTCTTCTTCCGTTTCTCTTTTATCTTCTTCTCTTTCCACTTTCCCTTGCGCACCAGTAACGCTCAAATCCTCTACACTGGGATGAGCTGCATTAAGGTCGTTTTTCTTCTTTTTCTTTTTCTTCTTCTCATTTGCTTCTCCGCATAGCTAAAGTGGGACTGCCAATGCAGTTTCACCTCCTTGAGCTGGAGTCACATCGGCGGAACCGCCCAAGTCAGTGGGACTTTCGTCTCAAGCTTGAGCTGACTGGGCCTCTAGTTTAAAGGCTAGATGTAGGATTTTTTCCTCGAGACGCCGAATCTGAAGCGCGTGCTGCGTTTCTAGGGTCTGTATTCTACTTTCCAGTGCCCTAGATTTTTCTTCAGGGGTTGTGAAGTGATCCTTGAGTTCATTGCAGTATGCCACTGCCTCTCGGACCTCTCCTTTAAGGATGCAGTCGGTGCATATACTTCCCGGGTGGCATTTCGAAAAAATCCTTCCGGGAAGTCAACGCACCACTTATCCTTCTGGCAAGTCGCACATGTATATTTGAGTGCAGCTGGACCTTTTTTCCCTGTCATTTTGAACACTTTCTCTCTTTCAAAACTTTGTGACCAATCAATTGAAAAAAGGGGGTTGGTGAGTTCTCCCCGCTTGAGTCGCTCCCGCCTATCGATCGGAGACGTTTCGGATCTTTCAGAGAGGGAGGAAGGTGTGATTGTGCTATGCCATCTTTCATACTCACCCTAGATGCTTTATTATTATTATTATTTATATTATTATTACTATTATTAGTTATAGTACCTTGTGTTGTGAAAATAATACGCGGTAGTCACATACTTTCAACACAAAAATATGAGGAAGTAAAGATGGGATGGAGTGGCTGAAAGGGAAGTGCAGAAGTATGCCGATTTGCTTTTTCGGTGCAGTGCATGACATGATATCTGTGAGAGGATAGTGGAAGGACATGTATGACAGAATGACTGTATGGCGTGACTGTTGACCGAAAGGGTAGATATTTTCATGTGAAACTAGTGAAGTGTGGGAGCAAAATTAAAAAAGATGATGTACATATGTGTGAGAGAGTGAATGTGTAAAGGTGAAAACGCATGAATCGAATTAAAGTGTTGGGAGTTTATATTGACACCAAATGAAGTACGAAAGAAGTGAAGAAGAAGGGTGGTTAAGTGTTTCCTATGCGATATGATGTTAATGTTATGTGTGAAAGAATATAGAGCATATATGTTTGAAAGATAAAATAGGCGCTCATGGTGTTATGTTGAATTTAAATGTTTAGACAGAAGCTGTATCAGGATGTAAGTGGAAGTTGTAAATCATTTACAGGAGGTGAAACCAAAGTGGATGTTTGTTTAGGTGTTGTGTTTTTGGATGAGAAGTGACTAGCCACTTTTGCAATAATAATAAAACACCACACAACACTTTGACAACAATGCAACTGAACTGGTCTTCAATAACAAAACACAACACAAACAACACTTTGACAATAATACAACAGAACGCGTCTGCAACCACAAAACACAACATATGGGGTGTTTTAAAATCCCAGTGGGTCCCAACCTGAAGGAACCTGTTGGAAGAACCTTCTCCTCGCACCTAAACCACTAATCGAGAAACCAACCATAGTTAGAATGGTTGGCACAGTGTGGCTCAGCTAAGTCATAATTGGCTCTCAAGGACCCTCCACACTTAACTAATTTAGGTACAAAGCTTAATTGTAAATGCTTAAAAAATGGCAAAAGGCTTCTAGCCAGACAACTTAACATTATTTCTCGTATGGAACTTATAATTGGTAAAGTTAGGTGAATGCAATGTTCAAGTGAGAAAAGCGTACTTCCAACGCTGGAAACAATGTTAGCCGGGTCAAGGAGGGACCTCTTAAGCGACAGGTGAACACTCGCGATAAGAAACGCCGTTGAACTGGTGAATTAAGGCGAGTTGAATGCTCGAGCAGTTTTACTTTAGCTACAAAATTAAATTCAGCTAATTTAACCTATGATTTACAGGTAATAAAGGTAAGCGAACAATTAAAATAGCTATTAAATTCAATTAATAACCAATTAAAACTAGAGGCTAGACAAATCTTACACATAAAAAAACGCCGCAACAAAATCTATGTTCGGGTCTCAATGGGATCAAATTTCCAGATAGGGTTAAGCACCTATACCCCGCGGTGGCACAGATAGCCCGGGCAGAGATACCCAGATGAGGCAGAGAGGGTATGCTGGCAATTAATTCCAGTTAATTTTAAGTAGCAATCAATACGATTGAAATATTAAAAGCCTTCAGTATGTTGAAGAGTTCAAGCTGATACTAAGGCACTCAATCGTCTGAATAATTAATAGTCTACGCTGGTCCTACAACCATCTAATCAATATGACCGTGGGCCAATCAAGGTCAGTCGGGTCACTGTACAAGTAGCGCAAACTCTCCCAGGGATATCGGTTAAAGCCTCTCCCAATCCGAAACCGACGAAATAATCCCTACCAACTACTATTTTGTAATTAGGTATGGGTACACTTAAATAAACCCCAAGCCTAACAAGTTTAACCAAACAATGGTACTGTTTATATAAAGCTTAAAAGGAATTTGACTAACCAACCTAGGTCAAAATCGAGGATACACTGTGGTATGGATAGCGAGCAGAGAGCGTAGATGTTTAAGGCATTAGCCAAAATCTATAAATAATTACTCTTACCCTAAATAAAATACTAACTAATTAGGCTAAAATATATAATAAAGATTGATTGCTTTCATCATTACTTCAGCCGAGTTTATGGGGGGAGACAAGTCGCACGAGTGTGATCCAAATGACGTAGTCTTGTGGCAAATCAAAATAAGAGACTAAAAACAAGGAATGCATAATTTTTACCCCCAAAACTACACTTAAGTAAGTAGTCTACCTACTGGATATCAATTACCATATGTACAGTTGCTCAAATTAGTTATATTAAACTTTGTTGAATGTTTCGGACAAAAGTCAGTTAACTATGATATTATTATTTGTTTTATAAGTCCAAGAATAGTTTCGGATTGAGTGCGGCTAGGCTTTGCTATGCTGCGTTGCCAAGTACAAATATTTTTCATAACGGGGGAAATTGAATTAGAGGAATATAAAACAGCCACATATGAATTTTGGGGGGATATCGATTATTAAAAATTAAATAAACATATAAAGTTAATTACAATTGAAAAGAGAAAAGTTGGGGGAAATTTGGCACACCTGTTTTGAAACAGTTTCCAAATATTTCGACATTAATACTTAAAATACGGCAATAACGGGGAAAACACTATTAATTTATTTTATTGGTAAATGTCTTATTCAGCTTATTTATAACTCCATTTTTCATCATATAATAATAATAATATATTAAATTGTCACTCTGACATGACTAATTGTGGCAATTATAATACATATGAAAAGAAACCAATTTCTTTTCAAATCCTTATACGCCTCAATGGCCCCCAAAATGTAACTGGAGCCAATAATAGAACTGGAGACAATAATAGAACAATCTTACCTCCACAAGGGAATACATAAGTTACTTACTAATTTAATTAATGGAAAAAATTCTCAATTTAAGAGCGTAAATTTAATGGAAACCAATTTCAAGGCTGAATGCTCCGAATTGTTAAGATATGCAATGCTCGAATGGAGAATCCTCAATGAAAGGAATCAATGGCGTTTTGTGAGTCGTGCTTCGAACAGATACTGGAAATAAAGGAGCACAATAAATGAGCACAATAAAGGAGCACAATGATCCAGTTTCCGTTCTGAATCGCGCTAAAAGACGAAAAAGCCTTTATTTTTATATTGGGCGAATGGGAAGGAATCCGTCTTCATTCGGGGAAAATGGTATTGGCCACCTCAATTTGCATGGCTAACTTATGTTCTGATTTTTTTCCCCCAATTTTAAGGCCAATTTTAGTTACAAAAAAAAAGACAATACATCTACAACCAACAACACGCCTCACTACATTTACAACCAACGAAACCAGACACAACACGATTCATTACGAGAAATACTGTTGACAACCGAGACCGTTACAATCGATATCATCGTCTCGTTAAACAAGACATAAGGACCATAAGAGACTTTAGAGTTATAAGAGAGATGAAAGACATAAGAGCCTTAAGAGACATTAGACATAAGAAACATAAAGAGGATAAAAAGAAATATGAAATGGAATTCTGATCAGAGAATTATTACGAACCATCAAAACTTTTAGTCCCACTCAAGACTAGTTAAAAATAAACGGCAAAAATGGGGAAGTCAGAGATAAAGGATCATTAAAGAGAGAGATGATAGGGATAAAGAATTAGTTTCCTAACTCTTTTTTATATTTGGTCATATTTTAATGTAATATTTATCGATTCTATTCTTTAACATATTTACTATAGAGTTTTTAACGAAATTCTTAGGCAAGGTATTCCAAATCTGTGTTACTTTATAAGAAAATAAATTTTGTGCTATCGCATTGTTAAATCTTTTGTTTACTAGTTTGAAACTGTTATTTCTAGTTGACGTTCGGTTATCCAACTTAAATATTTAGTATTGATAAGCTTGTTCATTATTTTAAAGACCAAAATATTGGCCGCACTGATGCCAGTCTTTCAGTGAAAGTAAATTAAGATACTCGAGTCTTTATTTGTACGATTTATTTCTAAGTTGAAGAATTAACTTCGACGCTGGACGCGTTCCAATATTCCAATAGCTATTTGCATGTTTAGAGAACAGAATTAAGTTGGATAACCGAACGTCAACTAGAAATAACCGTTTCAAACTAGTAAACAAAAGATTTAACAATGCGATAGCACAAAATTTATTTTCTTATAAAGTAACACAGATTTAGAATACCTGGCCTAAGAATTTCTTTAAAAACTCTATAGTAAATATGTTTAAGAATAGAATCAATAAATGAGTTTTTACAAGCTCTTTAAATAAGAGAAGAATAATATATTTCGATTTAGAGCGAAATGTCTAACGATATATACTAGAACCCTGTAGGTCTTTAGTGACCCTACCATGCATTCTTTCAAACATTTTAGATTACTCAGTATTACCACACATAAATCCGTTTCCATGCGATTGTGTCTAAAATTTAATCAACCATGTTGTCTTCTCTTCAGAGATTGGTCTATGTGAATTTACTTACACTTATCAAGATTTCGATCAATTTGATGGCATTCAGTGATGAACCGACAGATATAGTGAAGGGATTAAATGAAACGTTCGCAAATGTCTTCACCGTCAAAGAGACGACAATTTTCCTGCTATTCCGGTAGTAATTAATTCTGATAACTTCAAGGTTCTTTTGATTATTAGTGTAGGCAAAAACGATATAACTAATTCAGAAATAAAATTAAAATATCAAAAGTCCTATGGTCGATAAAATCTATCTAATTGATCTTAAAGAATTAGACATAAAATTAAGAAAACCCTATTTTTTATCGATTAATTGATAAAAGAAGAGTTCCAAGGAAATTTCAAAAGAGGCAAATGTGACTCCGAATAACACAAAGTGAAAATCCTAACCACGAAAATTAACTGCCTATTACATTACTTCCTTTGTTGTGTAAAATCCTCGTTCATATTATTTATTAAATACCAAATTTGGAGGATTTAGTCTTAAAATTTAATAAATGTTACTCAACGTGGCTTTCGACTTCAGCGTTCGTGTCTGAGTAAATTGCTGGGATTTTGGGGGGTTTTGGAACAAAATAGACTCATCTTTCGACCATCGATGCGACAGCACCAAATATTTGGACTATTTCATAATGTTTTAATTTTTAACAACACTAATGAAGTTTTTTTGTTTACCGTGCAGAATAGTGTACTGGTAACATCTAGCAACTGTTGTGTTGTGCTCTAGTTACACTAAGCCCGACAGCGCTACATCAGAGCTTGTCGTGGATGATCATTGCTGGGAGTGTGCTCCGTGGTGTACTTGGTTCTGCCGGAATATTCTCCTTCCAATCATTATTAGACTATAAATTTATTATGGATATCATACCCAAGAAGTGTGAAAGTATTATAGTTCTTAGAAAACAGACGGATTTCTCAGGTGAAGGTAGTAAAGTCAATTGCTGGTGACAAGGTCAACTATTGAAGTCTGCAGATTTGCTAAAATATCTGTACGTAAACAGTTGTTGACTTCTGCTCTGAAGACAAAACGTCTTCGCTGGGCACGCAAGTATGCTGGATAGAAGGCATCTGACTGGAAGAAAGTTATGTTTTCAGACGAATTGCATTTTGAAGTACATAGGCATAGGTCAGTGGTAGTAAGACGAATCAAAGATGAATCTCTCCAGCCAGAACACATTCAACAGGCGCCAAAATACCCACCTATGAAAATGTTTTGGGGTTGTTTTTGCTCTAAAGGCCTAGGGCGGCTTGTTACTATTGAGGGAATGATGAACAGCGTTAAATACAAGGCAATCCTGCAGATTCACTTGCTTCCCGCGATGCAGAAAGACTTTCTTGATGGAGGCGGCATTTTCCAGCAGGATCTGGCTCCGTGCAATACTGCCCAAATAATGCACACATTCTTCGGAAAAAGTGGACTTACCGTTATAGATTGGCCTGCGAATTCTCTTGACCTAAACCCCATCGAGAATCTATGGGCTATAATTAAATGTAGAATCGAGAAAACCGACTGTTCGATAATGCAGAAGATGATTTGTGTTGTCATCAATGCCTGGTACTATAACGAAGAACTGGCAGAAATGTGTTTAAATTTCGTTGAATCTATGCCAGAGAGAGTGAAGCAGGTTCTAAAAGCAAAAAGCGATCATATTTCATATTAAATGTACCATTTATCTTATCATTAACGTATTATTTTCAAATATAAACAACAATTATCAAATAATTGTATTATTTAGCCACTGGCCGAACTAATTTGCACACTATTGTAGTTAATATTGATTTAAAAGGGGCATCTGATACTACACTGCATAAAAGACTTGATAAAGTTAAAAGTGTATGGATTAGGAGGCACAATGCGCTCAAGCCGATGGAAAACCTATTAATGAAAATTAAAATCAGTGCTAGGCCTCGGTTACTAGCGGCGTGCCTCAAGGTTCTGTACTTGGACCGCTGCTGTTTCTAATCTATGTTCATGACATTGATAATAATTTTTACTTTAAAAAATTTCAAAGTTTGGGAATGATCCAAAATTATGGAATAGAACACAATAGCGACATGACTTTAAAAATTTAAAAAGCGATTTGGATAAATTAATAAAATGGGTTGAACAAAACACAACAGAACACATCTGGAAACAACAAAAAACGACGCAACAGCACATTTACAACCAACAAAGCACACCACGCCGCATTAGTAGCCAACAACACAACACTTCTTCAACCAACAAATCATAACATAACAAAACACTTTTGCAGCAAACAAAACACGACTGCAGCCAATAAAATAGACCATGAGTCGTCGTAAAACAGCAAAACACCACACGTTGCCAACTCGCACAGCAGAACACCTCTCAAAACAAGCAAACACATCACATTGTGACTTCAACCTACAGAACTCAACTCCAACTAAACCCAACCTTAAAACTTGATTTATGAAATTTGGTGACTGAGCCTTTTTCCCCAGCACATACAACTCCTACATAACAAACTAATCCTCCCTCCCCCACACACACTTTATGAAGAAACTGAATGTTCAGGAATCTTTCCATTTGAAAGATTCCCAGGCAGAAACTTGCCAGCAATTATATAGCCAAACGCATAATTGGCAATGGAAATATAGCCAAGTGGACTATTGCCAGAGATTATATAGCAAGGTTAGCTATTTCAAGGGATAAAAGAGTTAACAGGACTTTTGCCAGTAAAAAAAAAGGCACAGACCTACCTATCAGTAAGAATCTAGCCAGGTTGAACTAGTTCAAGCGATAAAATAGCCAGTCGAACTATTTATAATGCGAATATAGTTACTGAGGGATATTGCCAGAGATAGTATTGCTAGGTGGACTATTTTAAGAGACAAAAAAACACCTCTCAGTAGACTTCCCCATCTCCCACTAGTATCCCTGGTAACGGCCTTCGTTATATACCTTACTCTTTTTATTGCATTTCAAGCTCAAACTTTGTTACATTTATCCTAATCGACGACCGACTCCAATCGAATCTAAATCTACATTGCCCGGCAACATTTTCACACATTTCTCTCGTAGCCGCACCGAACTCAAAGACCATTTAATTCACGAACTTAAAAATCCGATGAAAATTAAACTTATCAATTCCTATATAATTAAAGTTTTCGCAGTGCCTAAAGTGAAGCGATATATTTAGTGCAATATCAGCAAATTACCATTAGAGATTGCCTTCAAAGTGAATAATTCACTCTTTATTGGGTTACAATTTCCTTTTGCATATAAAATTAATATAGTTTAGTTGCTCATTTAATGAGTATGTTAATAAAACATAAAATCCAACATCTTCTTTGCAATCAACCAGAGTAAAGAGAATACATTCAACGTCCTCAAATATCACCCCTCCGCGATGTCATTACCTTCATTGGTTTCGGAGTTGAGTAAAAAAAAAAAGAAAACAACTCCTACTGGCATAGAATTTAGCGCCAGCAGTAACACTGTATCCATACACACATGAATGTACGTATATACATACATGAATGTACGTACATACACACACACACTAATAGCATCGGTTGAAGATTATGATGTGGTTCTTCTTCATACCATTTGAAATATCAAAGAGGTAATTCAAGAAATCAAAGTAATTTGAGGAACCAAAGTTTTCCAAGTAATCCAAGTTAGACTAGTAATCCAAGTAGTCAAAGTAATCCAACTAATCAAAGTAGTCTAAGTAATCTAAGTAGTATAAATAATCCAGGTAAGCGGAGTAATCCAATTAATCAAAGTAAGCGAAGTAATCCAAGTAATCAAAATAGTCCAAGTAATCAAGGCAATTCAATTAATCAAAGTAGTCCAGGTAATCAAAGTAATCCAAGTAATCCAAGAGTAGGAACCTCAGCATCCAATGTAGATCAAGAATTCTTTTATTAAACTCAGAACGATGACGAACCCGCGTATTATTACTTTCACCTAGGAGGATGAGGGGGGCGGATTGTTGGGGGGAGCGGATAGGAGGAGGGGGGGGTGCTTCTTGGGGGATGGGGGGTGCGGATTGGGGGATGGGAGGATTAAATACATAGATGGAGGACAAAGAAACGTCAGTGGATCGGTTGGAAACAAATTTCTTGAATTTACAGAAAGAGGGGAAACACTTTTCCATCCTCTCCCGAGGGAAGTAAAGAAGGAGAAGATGAGAAGACAACGAGGGAGATGGATTACATCCTCACCATCGCTTACCATCCGTTTGACCGGACGGAACACTCAAAAGAGCTAGAACAACTGGATTTAAAAACAAGAGTAAATCCATCACGAAAGAGAACAAATCCAATGAAACTTGACACATAAAATAAAATATAATTAACACCATCAACATTAGGTCAAATAACTCGTGTAATAAACTTAATAATCAATTAGTTGAATCTTGATTTTGCAATGTACGACTTTGGCAAAGAATAATGAAAAGAGTTTCAGGCCTTAAAATAAATTAGGCCATTAAAAGACTTTTAAAGAAAAGGCGAAAAATAAAGAGAATTAGAAAAGGGTCGAATATAATGACTTGAACAAGTTTAGTAAAAAGCAACGAAGAAATTATAATGCGAAAGTTGTGAAGAAATAATGTACACAACCAACTACTAAAACAGATGAAAACAACACCAAACAATAAGCATGACTAGAGGATAAACAGAGAAAATACCAATGAATAAGTTAATTAATTCGATCAAAAACTATACAGAACCAATAACCACCAAACACCAGATGTCATCTATAAAAATGAGGAGGAAGTCCTAAGGATAAAGAAAGAATTGCATGCACTTAAGGGCATAAAAAATGGTAAGGCATCGTGGTAATATGGGGGTAGGCCAATTTGACCTACTTGATAGGTCTTTTAAAATGGGTTTAAGGAAAAATAGGTTTCGAATGGCATACCACAATGCGTACATTGTACCTTTAAAAAAAAGACGCTAATAAAGACTTAAAAAACTACAGGCCAATCAATATCTAATCATCAACATGCTGACACAAACACTAGACTGCAATCAGTCACTGGACTAGACATCGTTTTCAGGTAACTACTGTAAAATAGTGATTCTCAACCTTTATTCCCCGCCCCCCTTTTAATCGTATGCCTTAATGACCCATTCCTAGATTGGGTCGAAATGGGCATTCTTATAATAAAATGCCTATTAAAGCAATGCCACACATACCCTTCAACCTTCATACCCTTTCCCACAAGGGGGGAGGGATCTTCTTATAAGACACAAAGTCAACCATCACTTTAGTGGGGGAAGGGGGATGTAGCATCTCAGGATTTAGCCTGGGCTGAAGACCCCCCAAAATGCCGGCTCACAAGCCTCCCCCCCGTGTATATCTATCATACACAATAGCTTCCATATCCTCCTCATTCACACAATAAATCGGCCTCTTATGCGCTCTTTCAACAGTCACACCAAATTAAATATTTATTTGCCGTTTCCTGGAACCAATTCCTCCCCTTGAAACCCTAAAATTCACTCCACGAAGGGGCATTTCCCCATCGTTGAGAACCCCCTGCTAGCGTCTACAGCTCTCTACGTGGCTTTTGTAGACTATAAATGTTTTCAATTTAGTATACACCAATTCAGTTCTAAAAACACTACAGACAGAAGGGTAAAAGGGTGACCCAATTCACCAAAAGCCTTTGATTGAATATAATGATAGTCATTTATGAGAAAATACACAAAAAAAGGTATTAAAACTTACATTTGTATATTCTCTAACATTTACACTGATGTAACATCGTCATTAAAGTTGCACTCCATCAGTACAAAAAAACAACAGTGAGAAGGGAATTTCACTTCACCAAAAGCCTTTGACTTAATAAACAGACATTCACTTAGAAGAAATTACAATCACCAGGAATAATAAAATGCAAATAAAATCGGAGCGTTGCAGGGGATTCTAATATCCACAAATTGCTTACCCTAGTGTTTGGAGAGGTTTTTAGGAATTTTAAGTGCGACAGTAAGGAATCATAATTATGTAGTAGGAGATATTTAAATCTCCTTCGCATGCTGATTGCATTATTTACTTCAAATGCAGAATCATTCCAGTAAATGACGACATACTGTAATTAGCAAAGACGAAAATAATAATAGAGGTTTTATATTGCGTCCTTTAAGACCTTGAAGCCTCGGCAGGGCGCCCGCCAATCGACTAGAAAAAGGCCTGACAGAAGAGGTTATTTTTTAGAGCTTGAAAAAATTGAAAAGATTTTGAAAGAATTCGGTATATGGGACACGGAGCACAAAGCGGGTACGTCCATCTCACGCGAGGTTAGCCGGTAGACTAACAATTAGAAATGGCAATCAAATTCTAGGTTAGGTAGAAGAATAAGTATACTTAACGCAATTTGAGACATCTGATGGAAGCATCGAAAAGGAAATTAATAGAAGGATGTTAGTCATCCTTTCACCTACCCAATAACTCCCAAATGTCGAGAAACAGTCGAACAAGAAGCTCTGAGGTCTGATGAAATGCTGTTGTTTTGTGATTTTTTCTAAGCAATTGATCATAATTTCAACAAACTAAAAATACAATGTTTCCTATGTGATGATCTAATATTTTCCGAGTATAAAGAGGCAAATATAACGCAAATATTAAAAAAATGATAAAAACTGATCCTTGAAACATTTTCCCATTTCTCTTTCTTCTATCCATGGTAAACTCTTGATTTCCAATATGAGAGGTAGGTTCGTAGAGCATCAGGAGTTTAATACATTAATTAATGACTCACAAGATGGATTTTATTAGCAAGGGAATATGTACCAACTAAAACCAATGTTACCAAAGGGAATTGAGGTCACTGAGTTCGAATAGGATATAAGTTGAGGTGTTAAATCGGCCCTTTTTAGAGATATGAAGGTCAAACCAATGTCACAAGAGGTAATTAAGGTCAACTAGATCATGTCCCTATAGTACTCTCATTTAGTTCATGTGGAACACACTTTCACCCCCTCAAGGGTTTCCAAACCTCAAGAAACAGTCGAACAAAATGGTCTGAGGTGAAATGAAAGTCGTCTATTGTTTGGGGGATTTTGTCTGAAAAGTTAACAAACCAAAACCACAACAAGTAAGAGGCGAGAACCTAATAAAAAAGAATGTAAGTTCTGAAGTGGGGATGAGCAGAATACATCAATAGAAGAAACCACTAAGAGAACGTCCACAAAGACGATTGAACCACGGGAACGTCCACAAAGAGGATTGAACCACTGGAACGTCCACAAAGAGGATTGAACCACTGGAACGTCCACAAAGAGGATTGAACCACTGGATGGTCCACAAAGAGGATTGAACCACAAGAACGTCCACAAAGAGGATTGAAAAACTGGAATGTCCACAAAAAGGATTGAACCACTGGAACGTCCACATAGAGGATTGAACCACTGGAACGTCCATAAAGAGGATTGAACCACTGGAACGTCCACAAAGAGGATTGAACCACTGGAACGTCCACATAGAGGATTGAACCACGGGAACGTCCACAAAAAGGATTGAACCACTGGAACGTCCACATAGAGGATTGAACCAGTGGAACGTCCACAAAGACGATTGAACCACGAAAACGTCCACAAAAAGGATTGAACCACTAAAGCGTACACAAAGACGAGTGAACCACTGGAACGTCCACATAGAGGATTGAACCAATGAAACGTCCACATAGAGAATTAAACCACTGGAACGTCCACAAAGACGATTGAACCACGGGAACGTCCACAAAAAGGATTGAACCACTAGAACGTCCACATAGAGGATTGAACCACTGGAATGTCCACAAAGAGGATTGAACCACTAGAACGTCCACAAAGGGGATTGAACCACTGGAACGTCCACTTAGAGGATTGAACCACGGGAACGTCCACAAAAAGGATTGAACCACTGGAACGTCCACATAGAGGATTAAACCACTGGAACGTCCACAAAGACGATTGAACCACGGGAACGTCCACAAAAAGGATTGAACCACTAGAACGTCCGCAAACAGGATTGAACCACTGGAATGTCCACAAAGAGGATTGAACCACTGGAACGTCCACAAAGAGGATTGAACCACTAGAACGTCGACAAAGAGGATTGAACCACTATAACGTCAAAATAGACGATTGAACCACTGGAACGTCGACAAAGAGGATTTAACCACTGGAACGTCGACAAAGAGGATTGAACCACTGGAACGTCCACAAAGAGGATTGAACCACTGGAACGTCCACAAAGAGGATTGAACCACTGAAACGTCCACAAAGAGGATTGAACCACTGGAACGTCCGCAAAGAGGATTGAACCACTGGAACGTCCACATAGAGGATTGAACTACTGAACGCGTCTACAAAGAGGATTGAACCACTGGAACGTCCACATAGAGGATTGCACCACTGGAACGTCCAAATAGAGGATTGAACCACTGGAACGTCCACAAAGAGGATTGAGCCATTGGAACGTCCACATAGAGGATTGAACCACTGGAACGTCCACAAAGAGGATTGAACCACTGGAACGTCAACAAAGAGGATTGAACCGCTGGAACGTCCACTTAGAGGATTGAACCACTGGAACGTCCACAAAGAGGATTGAACCACTGAAACGTCCACAAAGAGGATTGAACCACTGGAACGTCCACAAAGAGGATTGAACCACTGGAACGTCACATAGAGGATTGAACCACTGGAATGTCCACAAAGAGGATTGAACTACTGGAACGTCCACAAAGAGGATTGAACCACTGGAACGTCCACAAAGAGGATTGAACCACTGGAACGTCCACAAAGAGGATTGAACCACTGGAACGTCACATAGAGGATTGAACCACTGGAATGTCCACAAAGAGGATTAAACCACTGGAGCGTCCACATAGAGGATTGAACCACTGGAATGTCCACAAAGAGGATTGAACCACTGGAACGTCCACAAAGAGGATTGAATTACTGGAACGTCCACAAAGAGGATTGAACCACTAGAACGTCGACAAAGAGGATTGAACCACTATAACGTCAAAATAGACGATTGAACCACTGGAACGTGCACAAAGAGGATTGAACCACTGGAGCGTCCACAAAGACGAGTGAACCACTATAACGTCAAAATAGACGATTGAACCACTGGAACGTCCACAAAGAGGATTAAAACCACTGGAACGTCCACAAAGAGGATTGAACCACTAGAACGTCGACAAAGAGGATTAAACCACTAAAACGTCAAAATAGACGATTGAACCACTGGAACGTCCACAAAGAGGATTGAACCACTGGAGCGTCCACAAAGACGAGTGAACCACTATAACGTCAAAATAGACGATTGAAACACTGGAACGTCCACAAAGAGGATTAAACCACTCTAGCGTCCACAAAGACGAGTGAACCACTATAAGGTCGAAATAGACGATTGAACCACTGGAACGTCCACAAAGAGGATTGAACCACTACAACGTCAAAATAGACGATTGAACCACTGGAACGTCTACAAAGAGGATTGAACCACTGGAGCGTCCACAAAGACGAGTGAACCACTATAACGTCAAAATAGACGATTGAACCACTGGAACGTCTTCATAGAGGATTGAACCACTGGAACGTCCATAAAGAGGATTGAACCACTGGAACGTCCACAAAGAGGAATGAACCACTGGAACGTCCACTTAGAGGATTTGAACCACGGGAACGTCCACAAAAAGGATTGAACCACTGGAACGTCCACAAAGACGATTGAACCACGGGAACGTCCACAAAAAGGATTGAACCACTAAAGCGTACACAAAGACGAGTGAACCACTGGAACGTCCACATAGAGGATTGAACCAATGAAACGTCCACATAGAGAATTAAACCACTGAAACGTCCACAAAGACGATTGAACCACGGGAACGTCCACAAAAAGGATTGAACCACTGGAACGTCCACATAGAGGATTGAACCACTGGAATGTCCACAAAGAGGATTGAACCACTGGAACGTCCACAAAGAGGATTGAACCACTGGAACGTCCACTTAGAGGATTGAACCACGGGAACGTCCACAAAAAGGATTGAACCACTGGAACGTCCACATAGAGGATTGAACCACTGGAACGTCCACAAAGACGATTAAACCACGTGAACGTCCACAAAAAGGATTGAACCACTAGAACGTCCGCAAAGAGGATTGAACCACTGGAATGTCCACAAAGAGGATTGAACCACTGGAACGTCCACAAAGAGGATTGAACCACTAGAACGTCGACAAAGAGGATTTAACCACTATAACGTCAAAATAGACGATTGAACCACTGGAACGTCGACAAAGAGGATTGAACCACTGGAACGTCCACAAAGAGGATTGAACCACTGGAACGTCCACAAAGAGGATTGAACCACTGGAACGTCCACAAAAAGGATTGAACCACGGAAACGTCCACAAAGAGGATTGAACCACTGGAACGTCCGCAAAGAGGATTGAACCACTGGAACGTCCACATAGAGGATTGAACTACTGAACGCGTCTACAAAGAGGATTGAACCACTGGAACGTCCACATAGAGGATTGCACCACTGGAACGTCCAAATAAAGGATTGAACCACTGGAACATCCACAAAGAGGATTGAGCCATTGGAACGTCCACATAGAGGATTGAACCACTGGAACGTCCACAAAGAGGATTGAACCACTGGAACGTCCACAAAGAGGATTGAACCGCTGGAACGACCACTTAGAGGATTGAACCACTGGAACGTCCACAAAGACGATTAAACCACGGGAACGTCCACAAAGAGGATTGAACCACTGGAACGTCCACAAAGAGGATTGAACCACTGGAACGTCACATAGAGGATTGAACCACTGGAATGTCCACAAAGAGGATTGAACCACTGGAACGTCCACAAGAGGATTGAACCACTGGGACGTCCACAAAGACGATTGAACCACGGGAACGTCCACAAAAAGGATTGAACCACTAGAACGTCCACATAGAGGATTGAACCACTGGAATGTCCACAAAGAGGATTGAACCACTAGAACGTCCACAAAGGGGATTGAACCACTGGAACGTCCACTTAGAGGATTGAACCACGGGAACGTCCACAAAATGGATTGAACCACTGGAACGTCCACATAGAGGATTAAACCACTGGAACGTCCACAAAGACGATTGAACCACGGGAACGTCCACAAAAAGGATTGAACCACTAGAACGTCCGCAAACAGGATTGAACCACTGGAATGTCCACAAAGAGGATTGAACCACTGGAACGTCCACAAAGAGGATTGAACCACTAGAACGTCGACAAAGAGGATTGAACCACTATAACGTCAAAATAGACGATTGAACCACTGGAACGTCGACAAAGAGGATTGAACCACTATAACGTCAAAATAGACGATTGAACCACTGGAACGTCCACAAAGAGGATTGAACCACTGGAGCGTCCACAAAGACGAGTGAACCACTATAACGTCAAAATAAACGATTGAACCACTGGAACGTCCACAAAGAGGATTAAACCACTGGAACGTCCACAAAGAGGATTGAACCACTAGAACGTCGACAAAGAGGATTGAACCACTATAACGTCAAAATAGACGATTGAACCACTGGAACGTCCACAAAGAGGATTGAACCACTGGAACGTCCACAAAGAGGATTGAACCACTGGAGCGTCCACAAAGACGAGTGAACCACTATAACGTCAAAATAGACGATTGAAACACTGGAACGTCCACAAAGAGGATTAAACCACTCTAGCGTCCACAAAGACGAGTGAACCACTATAAGGTCAAAATAGACGATTGAACCACTGGAACGTCCACAAAGAGGATTGAACCACTATAACATCAAAATAGACGATTGAACCACTGGAACGTCCACAAAGAGGATTGAACCACTGGAGCGTCCACAAAGACGAGTGAACCACTATAACGTCAAAATAGTCGATTGAACCACTGGAACGTCCACAAAGAGGATTGAACCACTGGAACGTCGACAAAGAGGATTAAACCACTAGAACTTCGACAAAGAGTATTGAACCACTATAACATCAAAATAGACGATTGAACCACTGGAACGTCCACAAAGAGGATTAAACCACTTGCACGTCCACAAAGAGGATTGAACCACTGGAGCGTCCACAAAGACGAGTGAACCACTATAACGTCAAAATAGACGATTGAACCACTGGAACGTCCACAAAGAGGATTGAACCACTATAACGTCAAAATAGACGATTGAACCACTGGAACGTTTACAAAGAGGATTGAACCACTATGGCGTCCACAAAGACGAGTGAACCACTATAACGTCAAAATAGACAGTTGAACCACTGGAACGTCCACAAAGAGGATTGAACCACTGGAACGTCCACAAAGAGGATTGAACCACTATAACGTCAAAATAGACGATTGAACCACTGGAACGTCCACAAAGAGGATTGAACCCCTGGAACGTCCACAAAGAGGATTGAACCACTAGAACGTCGACAAAGAGGATTGAACCACTACAACGTCAAAATAGACGATTGAACCACTGGAACGTCCACAAAGAGGATTGAACCACTGGAGCGTCCACAAAGACGAGTGAACCACTATAACGTCAAAATAGACGATTGAACCACTGGAACGTCCACAAAGAGGATTAAACCACTGGAACGTCCACATAGAGGATTGAAACACTGGAATGTCCACAAAGAGGATTGAACCACTGGAACGTCCACAAAGAGGATTGAACCACTGGAACGTCCACAAAGAGATTGAACCACTGGAACGTCACATAGAGGATTGAACCACTGGAACGTCCACATAGAGGATTGAACCACTGGAACGTCCACACAGACGATTGAACCACTGGAATTTCCACAAAGAGGATTGAACCACTAGAACGTCGACAAAGAGGATTGAACCACTGAAACATCCACAAAGAGGATTGAACCACTGGAACGTCCACAAAGAGGATTGAACCACTGGAACATCCACAAAGAGGATTGAACCACTGAAACGTCCACAAAGAGGATTGAACCACTGGAACGTCCGCAAAGAGGATTGAACCACTGGAACGTCCACATAGAGGATTGAACTACTGAACGCGTCTACAAAGAGGATTGAACCACTGGAACGTCCACAAAGAGGATTGAACCCCTGGAACGTCCACAAAGAGGATTGAACCACTAGAACGTCGACAAAGAGGATTGAACCACTATAACGTCAAAATAGACGATTGAACCACTGGAACGTCCACAAAGAGGATTGAACCACTGGAGCGGCTACAAAGACGAGGGAACCACTGGAACGTCCACAAAGAGGATTGAACCACGGAGCGTCCACAAAGACGAGTGAACCACTATAACGTCAAAATAGACGATTGCACCACTGGAACGTCCACAAAGAGGATTGAACCACTATAACGTCAAAATAGACGATTGACCCACTAGAACGTCCACAAAGAGGATTGAACCACTGGAACGTCCACACAGACGAGTGAACCAATATAACGTCAAAATAGACGATTGAACCACTGGAACGTCCACAAAGAGGATTGAACCACTGGAACGTCCACAAAGAGGATTGAACCACTATAACGTCAAAATAGACGATTGAACCACTGGAACGTCCACAAAGAGGATTGAACCACTGGAGCGTCCACAAAGACGAGTGAACCACTATAACGTCAAAATAGACGATTGAACCACTGGAGCGTCCACAAAGACGAGTGAACCACTATAACGTCAAAATAGACAGTTGAACTACTGGAACGTCCACAAAGAGGATTGAACCACTGGAACGTCCACAAAGAGGATTGAACCACTATAACGTCAAAATAGACGATTGAACCACTGGAACGTCCACAAAGAGGATTGAACCACTGGAACGTGCACAAAGAGGATTGAACCACTATAACGTCCACAAAGAGGATTGAACCACTGGAACGTCACATAGAGGATTGAACCACTGGAACGTCCACATAGAGGATTGAACCACTGGAACGTCCACAAAGACGATTGAACCACTGGAATGTCCACAAAGAGGATTGAACCACTAGAACGTCGACAAAGAGTATTGAACCACTATAACGTCAAAATAGACGATTGAACCACTGGAACGTCCACAAAGAGGATTGAACCACTGGCACGTCCACAATGACGAGTGAACCACTGGAACGTCCACAAAGAGGATTGAACCACTAGAACGTCGACAAAGAGGATTGAACCACTATAACGTCAAAATAGACGATTGACCCCCTGGAACGTCCACAAAGAGGATTGAACCACTGGAGCGTCCACAAAGACGAGTGAACCACTATAACGTCAAAATAGACGATTGAACCACTGGAACGTCCACAAAGACGAGTGAACCACTATAACGTCAAAATAGACGATTGAACCACTGGAACGTCCACAAAGAGGATTGAACCCCTGGAGCGTCCACAAAGACGAGTGAACCACTATAACGTCAAAATAGACGATTGAACCACTGGAACGTCCACAAAGAGGATTAAACCACTGGAACGTCCACAAAGAGGATTGAACCACTATAACGTCAAAATAGACGATTGAACCACTGGAACGTCCACAAAGAGGAATGAACCACTGGAACGTCCACAAAGAGGATTGAACCACTTGCACGTCCACAAAGACGAGTGAACCACTGGAACGTCCACAAAGAGGATTGAACCACTAGAACGTCGACAAAGAGGATTGAACCACTATAACGTCAAAATAGACGATTGACCCCCTGGAACGTCCACAAAGAGGATTGAACCACTGGAGCGTCCACAAAGACGAGTGAACCACTATAACGTCAAAATAGACGATTGAACCACTGGAACGTCCACAAAGACGAGTGAACCACTATAACGTCAAAATAGACGATTGAACCACTGGAACGTCCACAAAGAGGATTGAACCCCTGGAGCGTCCACAAAGACGAGTGAACCACTATAACGTCAAAATAGACGATTGAACCACTGGAACGTCCACAAAGAGGATTGAACCACTGGAACGTCCACAAAGAGGATTGAACCACTATAACGTCAAAATAGACGATTGAACCACTGGAACGTCCACAAAGAGGAATGAACCACTGGAGCGTCCACAAAGACGAGTGAACCACTATAACGTCAAAATAGACGATTGAACCACTGGAACGTCCACAAAGAGGATTGAACCACTGGAACGTCCACAAAGAGGATTGAACCACTAGAACGTCGACAAAGAGGATTGAACCACTATAACGTCAAAATAGACGATTGAACCACGGGAACGTCCACAAAGAGGATTGAACCACTGGAACGTCCACAAAGAGGATTGAACCACTGGAACGTCCACAAAGAGGATTGAACCACTAGAACGTCGACAAAGAGGATTGAACCACTATAACGTCAAAATAGATGATTGAACTACTGGAACGTCCACAAAGAGGATTGAACCACTGGAGCGTCCACAAAGACGAGTGAACCACTATAACGTCAAAATAGACGATTGAACCAGTGGAACGTCCACAAAGAGGATTGAACCACTGGAGCGTCCACAAAGACGAGTGAACCACTATAACGTCAAAATAGACGATTGAACCACTGGAACGTCCACAAAGAGGATTAAACCACTGGAACGTCCACAAAGACGAGTGAACCACTATAACGTCAAAATAGACGATTGAACCACTGGAACGTCCACAAAGAGGATTGACCCACTGGAACGTCACATAGAGGATTGAACCACTGGAACGTCCACAAAGAGGATTGAACCACTGGAGCGTCCACAAAGACGAGTGAACCATTATAACGTCAAAATAGACGATTGAACCACTGGAACGTCCACAAAGAGGATTGAACCACTGGAACGTCCACAAAGAGGATTGAATCACTAGAACGTCGACAAAGAGGATTGAACCACTATAACGTCAAAATAGACGATTGAACCACTGGAACGTCCACAAAGAGGATTGAACCACTGGAACGTCCACAAAGAGGATTGAACCACTGGAACGTCACATAGAGGATTGAACCACTGGAACGTCCACAAAGAGGATTGAACCACTGGAACGTCCACAAAGAGGATTGAACCACTGGAACGTCCACAAAGAGGATTAAACCACTGGAACGTCCACAAAGAGGATTGAACCACTGGAACGTCCACAAAGAGGATTAAACCACTGGAACGTCCAATTCTCGCTGTTTGACGTTCCCCTCTTCTTGTCTTATTTTTATCCCTTGATAAAGAACTTGAAATGGAGATAGAAATTACTCGGAATATTTGTTTCCTTTTCCTTTTGGATTTCTTGGCATACTGCTTAGAAATGGGCTTAAAGATGCTTGCACTAAGTGAGACGAATGAGAACAGGAATGATAATAAAAATGGCCACCCATTATCTAGGCAGCGTGGACGGGATCAAAACACACGCACAGGCGATATTGGCACTGTGCCTCTGCCAAGGAAACGCAGACGGCACTGCCGGTCTGTGGCACCCAAAGGGGCGGAGTAAACCATCGGGACTGAGTGCAAATAGGTCAAAAGAATTAGCAAGAGGATGAGTGGCTTTCACTGAGTTGAGCACCAGATGGTAAATGTCCAGACCAAAGCACGTATGTTCGTATCTCCGAGTTTGTATGGACGCTGAGGTGCATCCGCCCCTTTCCCCCTATTTCTGGGGAATTGATAGAGGCTACGGTCTCTCTGATTGTGTCTCAAGGTTGAGTGTGTTTGTATATGTGTGTGTGTAACATCATTCCGTCTCATCTGTCCCGTTAGTGTAATAAAATGTTTGCGTGCGTGTGTGCAGCTGTTGCGTGTAAATTGGATAAGCAAGGGGAGAGGGGGGGGGGGCACGAGAGAAGGAGTTTGGTCATGTTTTGGCATGAGATTGGCCATCGCATGAGCGTTGCCAGCGAGAGGCAGAGATGACGGGGATCAATATTGTTATTATCATTCTCCTTCTTGTTTGTTTGGCATAACGCAAGCATCTGCATTCGTGATCTTGTGAAATGACTATTATTATTATTATCATAATCATTCATTCTCCTTCTTGGTTGTCTGATATAACGCAAGAATCTGCCTTCGCGATCCTGACTACTGACTATTATTATTATTATTATACAAATTATTATTATTATCATGATAATTTATTATCTTTCTTGTTTATCTGATATAACGCAAGCATCTGCATTCGTGATCTTGCAAACTCATTAGTATTATTATTATTATTATCATAATCATTCACTTATCTTCTTGTTTGTCTGACATAACGCAAGCATCTGAAAATCGCTATATTTCAACTTATTATTATTATTAGGTGTGACGCCTAACACAGTGACGTCACCAATGAGGGAAGGGGGGGGAGGGGGGATAAGGCCAGTGCCTCTGATTCCGGCGACTCACGGACTCGGAGAGGAGGAACTTGGCCCAGTTCGGTTACAGAACTGAAAGTTGTGATGGAGGCGCGCGATCATCCATACACCGCGAATACACACATACACCCCATACACGCAGTTCCCGCATACACGCAGTTCCCGCATACACCAGGAGGAGAGGGGGACATCCCTTCTCTTAGTAACGACATTAAGACACATCGACTTTGGTTAGTCAATGGATGGAGTGGGGAGACTGCGATGACGTTGATCGAAGTTAAGCAACAAAGAGGCTGGTGGAGGCAGGATGGGGTTCCATTCTCTGGGAGCTTGGTTGTGTAGGTGTCAAATCTTCATAAGGGGTTCGAACTCCCCTGGAAGGAACGTCTTACGAGGTAGAGTTTAAGTTCCATACGCACCTCTTCCTTTCAATACAGACCGTATGTCCCATATATACCTCGCCCTTTCAATACAGGGTGTATGTCCCATATACACCTTTAACCCCCCCCCCCCCCCGCATCAATCAGCTGGATTCGATCATTTAAAAGGACAAATTTCCTTCCATTTTCTCTCGATAATTCTGCCCAGAATCGAGGCCAAATTTTAATTATTTTAAAGGGGGCGATTGCCCCCCCCCCCTCCCCGGTGAATGGGGTGGGAGTGGCGAGAACTACCAGTCTTTTAATCGAAAACTAACGAAGGCATCACTGTAGAAAGTGGGTAAGGCTAGTTGTTTAACGAAGAGGAGGTAGGATAAATAGGAAGGGCACGAAGTCCTCAAGATGTCAGAGTTAGCGTGGTTGCTCATCCTACACGTGACATCCCCGCCCTAATATAAATAATAATAATAATAAGTAGTAGTAGAAGAAGAAAAAATAGGAAGAAGAAGAAGTTTAAAGAAAAAGAAGAATAAGAAGTAGAAAACGAAGAAGTAGTAGAAGAAGAAGAAGAAGTAGAAGAAGAAGACGAAGAAAAGTAAGAGGAAGAAGAAGAAGAAGAAGTAGATAGCGAAGAAAAAGAAGAAAAAGAAGAACAAGAAGAAGAAGTAGTACAAGAAAAAGAAGCTACTAAATAGCTGCTTTGATTAGCAATTATTTATAATTGGCCGAAGATAATTGCAAAATAGTTGTCTGAATGAACAGAAAAAGGCGGTACTAAATAGCTGCTTGCATAAGATGTTAATTAGACACCCAACCGATGAACTAAATAGCTGGTTCCCTCGGTACTAAATAGCTGGTCCTCTCAGAGCTAAATAGCTTTCGAACTAAATAGCTGGTCCTTTCGGAGCTAAATAGCTTTCGAACTAAATAGCTGGTGTCCTTGGAGCTAAAAAGCTGTCGAACGAAATAGCTGGTCCCCTCGGAGCTAAATCGCGTTCGAACTAAATAGCTGGTCCCCTCGGAGCTAAGTAGCTTTCAAACTAAATAGCTGGTCCCTTCGGAGCACAAATAGCTTTCGAACTAAATAGCTGGTGTCCTTGGAGCTAAAAAGCTGTCGAACGTAATAGCTGGTCCCCTCGGAGCTAAATCGCGTTCGAACTAAATAGCTGGTCCCCTCGGAGCTAAGTAGCTTTCAAACTAAATAGCTGGTCCCCTCGGAGCTAAATAGCTTTCGAACTAAATAGCTGGTCCTTTCGGAGCTAAATAGCTTTCGAACTAAATAGCTGGTGTCCTTGGAGCTAAAAAGCTGTCGAACGAAATAGCTGGTCCCCTCGGAGCTAAATCGCGTTCGAACTAAATAGCTGGTCCCCTCGGAGCTAAGTAGCTTTCAAACTAAATAACTGGTCCCTTCGGAGCTAAATAGCTTTTGAACTAAATAGATGGTCTTCTCGGAGCTAAATAGCTTTCGAACTAAATAGCTGGTCCCCTTGGAGCTAAATAGCTTTCGGGCTAAATAACTAGTCTACTCGGAGCTAAATAGCTTCCGAACTAAATAGCTGGTTCTCTCAGAGCTAAATAGCTTTCAAACTAAATAGCTGGTACCCTCGGAGCTAAATAGCTGCCAAACTAAATAGCTCGTCCCCTCATAGCTAAATAGCTTTTGAACTAAATAACTGGTCTCCTTGGAGCTAAATAGCTTTCGATCTAAATAGCTGGTCCTTTCGGAGCTAAATAGCTTTCGAACTAAATAGCTAGTCTCCTTACAGCTAAAAAGCTGTCGAACTAAATAGCTGGTCCACTCCGAGCTGAATAGCTTTCCAACTAAATAGCTGGTCCCCTTGGAGCTAAATAGCTTTCGAACTAATTAGCTGGTCCCTCGCGGCTAAATAGCTTTCGATCTAAATATCTGGTCCCCTCGTAGCTAAACAGCTTTCGAACTAAATAGATGGTCCCATCGGAGCTAAATAGCTGTCGAACTAAATAGCTAGGCCCCTTGGAGCTAAATAGCATTCGAAATAAATAGCTGCTCCCCTCGGGGCTAAATAGCTGTCGAACTAAATAGCTGCTCCCCTCGGGGTTAAATAGCTTTCGAACTAAATTGCTGGGCCCCTCGGAGCTAAATAGCTTTCGAACTAAATAGCTGGTCCCCTCATAGCTAAATAGCTTTCGATCTAAATAGCTGGTCCCCTCGCCGCTAAATAGCTGTTGAACTAAATAGCTGGTCCCCTCGGAGCTAAATAACTGTTGAACTAAATAGCTGGTCCCCTCAGAGCTAAATAGCTTTCGATCTAAATAGCTGGTCCCCTCGGAGCTAAATAGCTGTCGAACTAAATAGCTGGTCTCCTCGGAGCTAAATAGCTGTCGAACTAAATAGCTGGTCCCCTCGGAGCTAAATAGCTGTCGAACTAAATAGCTGGTCCACTCGGAGCTAAATAGCTGTCGGAGATGGGCTGTGAGATCGCTGGTCTGGCGACTCACCCGAGTGGCCGACGGCAGCGAACATTGGTTCAAAGTGATTTCTAATTAAGTTAATTTTCTCATTTTTTGAAAAGATTTTGCCCGATAAAATCAATAATTGGAAGCAGTTTAAAATGTATCCAATAACATTAATTATTGCGGTCAGTTACAAAGTTTGCCCGTAAAATTATATATTGGGTTATTTTTAAATATTGCCCAATAAAGAATAGTCAGGTTGTTTCGAAACTTGCCCATTAAAATTTATTATCGGGAACATTTAAAATTTGCCCATTAAAATTAGCTATTAGTGTAAATTCAAAATTTGTCCATTAAAATATATTATTGGGATCAATTCAAAATCAATTTAGGGGGTATTTTCAAAATTTACCCAATAAAATATATTCCTGCGATCACTACAAATTTTACACATTAAAATAAATTATTTTGGTCATTTCAAATTTTCCGACTCAAATAATTATTGGGCTCAGTTTCAAATCTCTCTCTCTCTTTTCTTCTTCTCTCTCTCTCTCTATCTTTCTCTTTCTTTCTTCTTCTCTCTCTCCTCTTTCTCTCTATCTTTCTCTCTCTCGCTCTCTCTTTCTCAATCTATCTCTATCTTTTTCTCTCTATCTTTCTCCTGCTTTCTTTCTCTTTCTTTTTTCTCTCTCTCTTTCTCTCTATTTTTCTCTATCTTTCCTCTCTTTCTCTTTCTCTCTCCTTCTCTCTCTCATCTTCTCTTCTTCCCCTCTATATTTCTCTCTCTTCATATATCTCTGTCTTTCGCACTCTTTTTTCTCTATCTATATTTCTCTTTCTTTCTTTCTCTCTCTCTTTTCGCTCTCTCCTTTTGTCTCTCTCTCTTCTCTCTTTTTTCTCTATCTTTACTCTCTCTTTCTCTCTCCTTCTATCTCTCCTCTTTCTCTATTCCTCTCTTTATCGCTCTTTCTTTCACTCTCTTTCTCTCCCTTTCTTTCTTTATCTATTTCTCTCTCTCTCTCTCTCTCTCTCTCATCCACGTGCCTACCTCCACCACACACCAAGTTAATGTGTGGCGAAGGCTTCCAGGAGCCAATTTGACACTGAGTATGTGAGTGGATGGATGGGCAGAGGTGTCAATTGCTTCATTTGAGTGGAGGGGGGAGGGGAGAGGGGGAGGGGAGGGGAGGGGGGCCTTATATGGCAAGGCTTGATTACATTACGTGTGTTTGTTTGCCCTGCGAGAGTCTGTATGTGCCTTTGCTCCCCACAGTACCCACCTGTCTTACCTGGCACCTTCTTGTGGCACTCTAAGGCATTAAACGAGGACCCATTATCCTCCCAGCCCCCTCCCTTCCCCCCTTGTCCCCCTCCCCCGTGCCCCCAATCGACCCGATCCCATTCTAATCGTGAAACCATTTTGAGGTTTAAAAGTGAAAAAAAAAAATCCCCTTAAAATGACGCCAGCCCAAACACCTGAGCCTCTGCTATCAGGTGCCAATTCACACACCGAAACACATTGGCGATGCACACAGATACACATGCATGTAAATTCCCTACTAATAATCCGAACTTATACAATTACAACATAATTACCCGAAGAGTTCATGGTAGAAGAGGACATTACTGCTCTCACTTATGCTAGAGGTCGAACGATAGATATATTTAGGTTATTTACTCGTTTATAAAAGTCGAAACCACCACACACCTTAGTTTATTCACTTATTCACCGTAAAATCTTTCATAACACAAAATATAGTAATACGGGATAAATTAATTAAATTCGTAATTAAAATAGTGAGAAATCCCGCAGAAATAACTCAGGCCTACCAACCTACGACATCTCAGATGAAGAAGTCGAGGACTTCTCTTCAGCACTAATGAATGCCATACACAAGTACACCATTATTTTATATCACATTATTAAATTACGTTGGGTGTAAAATAATATATATGAGATTATATTACATAGGTAGAATATTATTTAATATTTCTATTATATTAAGTGGCTTGGGCCTTAGGCCACTTGAAATATTTGTAAACTAATACTTTTTTTTTCTCATCACAGCTATTTTGAGAATCATTCGTTCTTATGTGACATGAGAAGATGATGTTTAAGATCTCTTTATTCATCCAATTCTTTTTAATTTCGCTACTCAATTATTATTATTATTATTGAATTTATAATTATTCTGTTAAGGTAAATGTGAAAGGGGAGTTCTTAGTACAGCGCCATCTGATGGCCTCGAAAAGATCTCGTAAGAACTGGTCCTGTATTGAACCATTAATGTGAACTGGTTAAGTAATTGTCTCTAGGTTTAAATCGAACCTTACACATTAATTATCATGTTCTAGATTATCGTTGAGTTAGCTTTTCTCCATCTAAAGGATATTGAATCTAGGAATAATTCTAGAGCCGCAGATGGCATTTTGGGAGATGGTACTGCATAGACGTACTTCTAAGCCTAATTCTCAAGTTGCAAAGTACATGCCTGTTACTGACAGTCCAGACACGGGATTGGGGACTAATCCTAGAGTCAGGGACTGCATTCGAATTTCTGGATGTACAGACACAGGTTTCTTGGACTAATCCTTGAATCTAGCACTGCATTTGCGTTTCTGGCAGTTGAGAAACTAGTTTCTTGAACTAATCCTAGAGTCTGGGTGTGCATTCATGTTTCTGGAAGTACATACCCAGGTGACCTGGACTAATCTTAGTGTCTAGGACTGCATTCCTGACACTACGACTACTCCAGCGGATTTCTTGGACTAATTCTAGAATCAGAGACTGCATTGTGTTTCTGAAAGTACTGACACGGGTTTCTTGGACTAATCCTAGAGTCAAGGGTTGCATTCGTGTTTCTGGTAGTATAGACACTGGTTTCCTGGACTAATTCTAGAACCAGGGACTGGATTCGTGTTTTTGAAAGTACGGATATAAGTTTCTTGAACTAATCCTAGAGTCTAGGACATCATTCCTGACACTCCGACTACACCCGCGGGTTTCTTGGATTTATCCTAGAGTCAGAGAGTGCATTGTCTTTCTGGCAGTCGAGAAACTAGTTTCTTGGACTAATCTTAGAGTCGAGGAGTGCATTTATGTTTCTTGAAGTACAAACACGTGTTTCTAGGACTAATTCTAGAGTCTGGGAGTGCATTCGTGTTTTTGGAAGTACATACCCAGGTGACTTGGACTAATCTTAGTGTCTAGGACTGCATTTCTGATACTACGATTACACCCGCGGGCTTCTTGGACTAATCCTAGAGTCAGGGACTGCATTCGTGTTTCTGTTAGTACAGACACGGGATTCTCGGACGAATTCTAGAGCTAGGGCCTGGATTCGTGTTTTTGGAAATACAGCCCAGGGTTTCTTGGACTAATCCTTGAATCTAGCACTGTATTTGTGTTTCTGGCAGTGGAGAGACTAGTTTCTTGGACTAATCCTAGAGTCTGGGTGTGCATTCGTGTTTCTGTAAGCACATACCCAGGTGACCTGGACTAATCCTAGTCTCTAGGACTGCATTCCTGACACTAAGACTACACTCGCGGGTTTCTTAGACTAATCCTAGAGTCAGAGACTGCATTGTGTTCCTGAAATTACGGACACAGGTTTCTTGGACTAATCCTAGAGTCTAGGACTGCATTTCTGACTCAGTGACTACACTCGTTGTTTTCCTGGACTAATCCTAGATTCGGGGACTGGATTACTGTTTCTCGAAGTACACACACGGGTTTTGGGGAGTAATCCTAGAGTCTTGACTGCAATCCTGTTTCTGGAAGTACATACATGGGATTCTTGGACTAATCCTAGAGTCTACGAGTGCATTCCTGTTTTTGATGTCTGGGCCTAATTAAAACTCTGGATCCGATGCGTCATCCCCGATTACTCTAGAGATATTGTTAACCATCTTTCCGTATTTCAACCCCTGTTCCTAGTAGCCTCTAGTATCTCTTAATAGCCCTTAGTAGACCCCTAAACTAGTCAGATATGAAACACTACAAATAATTTAGTTTGTTTCGTCCCTACTTCCGTAATTTTGTAAAATTATTAATTTTCATGTTTATTTTTTTGACTTTCATTTTTTTTCCCTCTTTAGAAATACTAGGACTAGTATTTCTCTAGTACCCACGTTACTCACCAAAAAATCGTCATGATCGGCCTTTTCAACAAGTATTGTGAAACTGGTATCGAAGCAAGGTTTGGTATCTAAGACTACCGAGCCCCTTTACACCTTCGTATACTTATAGAACTCTAGAAATATTTCTATGAGCCCTAGTGGAAAAGTGTGTCGATAAGAGGCTCTGTATCAGGGTGATTAAGGAGTGAAAGTTGTGAAAGGAGTGAATTAATAAGTACTATCGATCCGATAGTCGATAGGTAAATGAACGAGGAAACAGATAGGCGGAATTTTCAAAAGCAGCTATTCTTTGCAGTGCGACCTACTCTTTCCCCCCCAAAATAAGCTGAATATGGTTACGGATCAAAGCGAACGGACCAATGAAATTCACTACATACTCTTCAACATAAATAAAACTCATTTAAAACATATTTTTTATCATCTTTATCATAGGTAAGGAGCGATGCTTCGTCCGGAGAAAAATCAAAATAAATTTAAAACGAACGAAAGTCAAAATGATGAGAAAGGGAACATAAAACATAAGGTCGATTGACAACAAAATCAATATATGTCCAAAAACCTTCGTTAAAAAAATGTTTAACGATCTTAATGATGTGATTAATGATGACGTGACAGAATCCTTATTAGGGAACCTGCAAAACAATAATATAACAAATAACGAATTGCAATTGTGTAATTTATTAAACATCAATGGACTGCGATGTCTGAGACAAAAGTCGAGGCCAATTAGAGACATAATGGAATATACCTGTATTAATAATAATATCAAATAAACACTACAATAGATAATACAAAACCTAACATTTGGCAGACTAAAAATAACAAAGAAAATATAAAAGCGAGAAAATATGAGTATTCTATCTGGAAACTATAAGATAACAATGGTTACTAAACACCATATAAAAAGTCATCGATAAATGAGGAGGAAACCATACAAATAAAATAAAAGAAATTATGCATGCATTTAAGAGCATGAAAAATGGTAATGAGCCTGCGGAGGGTAGGATAACAATCAACCTTATAAAGATTGGGAAGATTTCTTTTCTAAACCACCTGATAGTCTTATAAGAAATTAGGATCGTGATGTCATTGTTCAATCTTTCTTTTTATAAATATGGAGAAGACAAAGAGCTGCGAGTTAATCTTTTTCTTTTCATTAACATATACAGTGAAGTGCCAAAGACGAGGAAGGAACCTAGTCCCGTGTATGAGCCCGTCTGGCCCGTTGCAGCAACTGAAGTGGCGTCATTTCCACAATTGGACGAAAAACCTCTAGAGAAATGTTGACCCCCTGTCGTCTCGATAGTTGTCCACAGTTTCCTATTTTGTGCCAGGGCCAGATCTATGGTGTGAGCAACATGGCCATCCAGTCCCATAAATGTTCAATTGTGTTCATGTCGGGTGAAGATAAAGAACACATCAGTCCGGAATGAGCCCCTAACCATTTCTGGACAACTTCTATTGTACTTTGCTCACACCACTCGTCGAAACTGTCCGAAACGCTCACTTAACTAATTCTGGACAACTCGGCGCGATGATACGACGGAATGTCCAAATCGTTGTTGGGTCATTGAAGTCCGTGCTTGATGCAAATGGTCACCAAACGGGGCAACGTTGCAGTTACACATACTCGGGTATGAAACCATCAACACACTCTATGGTATTTTGCTGACAATTGGAGGCCATGACCTGGTGGGGTTTGCGTTACACTTAAACCCTATACCATCAGTCCGAAACAGCTGGAACCGTGACTCATTCAACCATACCATATATTGCCAGTCCTCCGGGGGCAAATTAGCGCACTGGTACCTCCAGTTCTCGCATGACCCTCCCCCCTTCCCTCACGGCGATCTGAACCGGTGTTGACGATCTGTTGCTATGGGCAACTCCAGCCAGAGGCCGCTGGTTACGCTCATTAAGCACCCGTGGTCGTTCATTGGGTTGTCTATGGTAGAGTGGGAAAGGGGGGCATGCCTTCTATGGGGTATTCTGGGTATTCACATGACATCGTAGCTCGAGGGATTTCGAATGTCGAGCCTTCTTCAGAAATGGAACGTCTCACCCGTTCGAGCTATGAGGAGCCTAACTGACGTTCGAGATGTCGGATCACTACCAAAACAGGTCTGGGCATTTCAATGACGTCACAGTACGGTGACGCTGCCCACAATTAACATTTACATACTGCTATCCCTTGACTTTTGGCAATCCAATGTACTCGTATATTACATAGATACAAAGAGTCGCAACTATAAACTACAACAAACCCCGAACTGCATTCAATCCTGGGAATCGGTGGATTTCAGAGATAACCATAGTACTTATCCTTTATGACCCAAGTTATTTTTTAGAAATAACCGCTATTGGGCAACTGGTATAAAGGCGCTTGAATGATATATTTCACAAATTATTGTTCAGATAAAGTTTCTTAGCTACATAATTACTATCTAATTTCACACAGCTATTGAACGAAACATTGTGAATAAACTAATTAAGCTCTATGAAATCTAATGTCGCTGAGGAATGCCAATGGGTCATAGAAGGTTTTAAGATTATATCAAAGCCGTTTAACAATAACTACAGAAGTAATAATAACTCTATTAACAGCGATTCAAAGCGCTACAGAAACACAGAAATAACTAAAGCTCCATTGATTGACATATTCTATTATATATATATAATCATGCAACATCGTCATTTATGCTGTACTCAGTCAGTAAAATTATACGAAGAAAGAAGTAAAAGCAAGTTTGGGGGAGATTTTAAAGATACTGGAGGGTGGGGGTGGGGTGGAATAACCAGGAGATATTTAATTGACCATGGCTGATGAATGGCTGAGTGTTAAATTCACCATATAGCAAACCAGGAGCCTTGACAACCGAGGCAAAAAATAGATACCTCCAAACTTTTGTTAATAAACATTAATAAACAACACTAATAAATACTAATAAATAGTAACTTGGAATAATACGTAATAGAATGATAAATGCATAATTAAAAATAAAAATAGATAGTAATTACATAATAATACAAGGGTGGGATAGATATTGAAATATTATGGGCAGTCAAATGAAAGCTTTCTCCCCCAATTCCCCTACTGACTTCGTATTCAATATGGAGTAGGGGATACGGGGGAGGGGGAAAATGGTTTGCCACTAAAGAGGGCATTAACCTACTGTGGGTAAGGGTGGGGGCTCGACCCCTTTTATGTTCATAGCTCAGAGTCGGCGTTTCCTCCTACGAGCACTCTAGCCTCTGCCTGGGAAAGGGGAGGGGTGCCTCTATCCATTCCCAACGGTCTGGATTCGAACCGAGTTCCACGAGCCCAACTGAATAGTAATTCGGCCCCCCGGTTACCACCGCCAATTACCACCCGCCATCGTTTGCTAATCCAATGCCACCCGATTGTTATGGTACCACCTCCTCTCCAGTTTAATTACCACAGAATACTACTATAATACCTCTAATTTACATTCAATTACCACACGTTACACATTCACGCCATATTTAACCACTAGTTTCATGCGCACCAGGTTACCACTACGGCCTGATCTACTACTACATCAATCCCAATTTAACATCACAATACTATTTTTTATTTGGCATTACCACCCGTACACCAATCCATCGATACCCTTTACCACTTCATTTCCATGGAGTTAACAGTCCATTTTCATATGACCATCCGACACCACTGTCTTTCCCATCCATTACCACTACATTACCATCGAGTTAAGTGTCCATTTCCATATGACCATCCCACACCACTGTCTTCCCCATTCATTACCACAGGCTAACACTCCATTGCTACATAACTAAAGACCGTTACCAATCCCTTACCGTTCCAATTCCCTATATTTACCACTCATTATAACTCGTTTTCTAGTCCAATCACCATAATTTTACCAGCGTGTTAGCAACCTTTCATGAGTCATTACAACTACTCCATTGTCATCAGAAACCCCCTCTATTGGCCCCGGGTCACACATATTACCACTGGTTTACCACTCCTTGGGGGCGTAAATGGTGGGGGGGGGGCACCTGAGTCTTGATGAGATGTGAGCGCGAGGCAAACTCTTCGTGGTGACGTCATCACCAGGCGCAGATTTATGAATGAAATCCCTCAGCCACGTCATTCCTTCGCGCCATTCCATGGGTCACCCGCGTAACACAGGACCACTTCATTATTATTATTATTATTACCATGGTGTTATTAATATAATTATTATCATTATTAATATTTCAGTAGTAGTAGTATCATCACTCTCTTTCTTGATCGTCTTACAAAACGCAGTCATATTTATCTCCCATTTTAAACATGATTATTATTATCATTATTAGTATAGCCGTGCTCTCAAAAAGGACGTGAATTCATTTTCCAATTTTATGATGAATAAGACATTATTCAAACAGATTTGCATCCGGAGAAAAATTAAATAATAATTAAAACCAAAGGGACACAAAATCAAACATTTTCATTCTACTTAACAAAAAAGAATACATGCAAAAACTAAACAACATACTTTGTGATACCTCAAAATTTCAAAAAAACAACCAAAGACCGACTGAACAACTTAAGAAAAAAGCCAACAAACTAATATCCGAAAACAACAGGATCCCCATCAAATTGAACTCTTTCCTATTAAAGATGAATATAGCCCTGGATACATATACGAAAATGTCAATGAGGCTCTTCTCATTAAAGAGATGGGCTCCAAACCTAACACACAACGCATCAGTTCCGAGCGAGTACTTATCCTTTCCTGCTCAAGGAACAAAGTACTCCGACTTTGACCTATAAAATTACCAAAGAATGAAAATCAATTTCGTCCCGCTTAGGAAAAGTCATGCGAAAACTAACTGGGAGCTATATAGAGAGATACTCAGCGAATATCAGCCAACTACACCTGGGAGACGCCAATCTCGAAAAGGTAGATGAGGAGATAAACTCCATCACTAATTTCCTCATTCAAGCCGATGAGAGATGCGTCCCCAGGATCTCCTATAAAATGCTCCCACAACCTAGGTGGACAAACGAGATGAGGGAAATCGCTCGGGAACATAGAGGAATCAATTAAGAAATAGGCAGGACAGGCCCAAATCGGGAAAGGACAGCCAGAATGAGATAAATAAGCGAGGAACTAAAACACATAATCACGGAGAAACAGAAGGAAATCTGGAATGACATCATTGGTAGGCTGGACAGGGAGGACAGTCTAGTAAGTTTTTGGGAACAGCTTCCGAAGAATTAGGAGACTGCCCATCAAAACCAGAACACAATTTAAGAACAGAGATGAGATTATTGAAGATCCAGAGTCCCTCAAATTAAGATTCAGGACACACTGGAAAAAGATTTCCGCTATAACCCCTGAGGAGAACGACGACTTCGACCAGGACTTCAAAAACCAAATGCTCGATGACCTCATCACAGTGATACATAGAACCCACCCCCAGCCGCAAGTATCTCAGGAAAGAGAGATGGTTAACCACGGGTGCCCAATTACCCTTGAAGAGACAATGAACACCATAAGGTCCTTCAAGCAAAGGGCACCAGGCTGGTCTGGGATCACGAGAAACAACCTCCTGAATGCCCCGAGGCAAATCATACAGGGACTGGTTAATACTGTGAATACCGCCCTGAATACAGGCTACTTTCCTGACGGGTACAAGATGGCTAAAATCATCTTCATCACGAAAGGAAACAAGCCCCCAGACCAGGTAGCTAACTATCGGCAGATCTCTCTTCTGGAGATGCACGGCAAGATCTTTTAAAAAATTATAGCGAATGGGCTACAAGTTCAACTGAGCGAGTTAGGAGCACATAACCCCCAACAACACGTGTACCGCAGTAAAAGGAGCACAGAAACAGCCATGGCGCTCCTAACAGAAAAAGTAGCCTTTTGCCGAGCGAATGGGTACTATGTAGACATTGTGTTGAGGGACTTGCAGAAGGCCTTCGATAAAGTTTGGCTGGAAAGACTTCAATACAAGATCCTGAATCTCCAGCTAGACCCAATCCTGGAAGGATCCTTTGTGACTTTGTCATGGACAGAAGTGCATGTCTCATAGTCGAATAATACAGAGGACCTGAATTCAAACTCAATGCGGGCGTTCCCCAGGGAAGTTGCCTGAGCCCCACTGCTTTACTTGGTCTTTACCATCGACCTTCCAACTCCGGTGCACAGGGACACGATGTATCTGCAATTCTCAGATAACATCACCCAGATCGTTCCGTGCCCGGAGAGAAAGCAAGGGATCAGGCAATGCGCACAATAGCGGAAACCAATAACATCAACCGGTACGAGAGACTATGAAAGATTAGAACAAATAAGGACAAGTTCAAGATCGTCCCACTGAGTCGCAGATTGACGTGGCCCATCATCATCGATAGGAGGAAATACGGCTACTCCGCCGAAGGCACTGTTATAGGCCAAAAGATCTACGACCACGGATACTCGAGACACTACACGGAGCGGCAGAACCTGCCAAAGAGCGAAATCTCCAAGTTATTCAGGTTTAGAGATCTTAGCTCGGCCAACATTAGGAAAGTATACCTGATGTACGTCCAGGCTAAGCTTATCTACCCCGCAGTAGTGACTCAAGCGGGCAGCAAGACCTCAATGAGAAAACTCCAACGTGTCCAGATCGCATCCTTAATAATCAACAAAGCCAGAAAGCGTGACTACCATCGGTAAAGAGATCTTCATAGGAGGAAGAGAATAGACCCTATCAATATATTCACCCCAAAATTGGCAAGAAATGTCTGGTCAATCCTACGAATGTTGTCATTCCGGAAATTTCAGGGAACTGGTAGGAGACTTAATATACCTGCACGACTACGGGAGAAAGTCTTCCTTCGTAGCCAGTTCCCAAGTACTAAGATTTGCTCTCAGGAAAACATTACATCACTATATACATAACAGGAACACTAGAAACTAACGCAGTACAACCCAATCTAATACAAATAAAATAAATAACAATACACTAAAACAACATAAGGTAAATTGCCCAGCTAAAAGCTATTAAAGGCTTGAATGCTCAAAGAAATTAAGCCCAAAATAAGTACACAAAAATTGAAACACTAACAATAAGAAGAACACGCTAACAACACATAAAGAAACAAACATATAAAAACACAACTTATCAAAAATAAGACAAAAAGTAAAATATAGAGAAAAACAAAGTGATTCACTCCTACTAGAGCAAAATACCCCCCCCCCTCCTTTAAATCCTTCCCACCTTTATCTACCACTATTGCACCATCATCAATTTCATTCTTCGCTGATCACGACGAGCACTAAGCTACTTCACCGGTAAAGGAGGCAAAACCAAAGGAAACACAAAATCAACGCATCCTCAACAATAACAAAGACTTTCGTCTGAAGATGTCTTAAGAAAGGCGGAAGCTCACGGCCAAAACTCAAATTAATTGTAAAAAATAAAATGGATCTTCCTCAACTGATCTTTAATCTCCAGCCAGATACAAAAAAATGCATTTGCCATTTGGAACGTTCCAAAATAAAATTGATAAAATCAAAATAAAACCTGGTCTTTAACAAAACATATATATATATATATATATATATATATATATATATATATATATATGCTCATTAATCCAAAGGGAATAAGAAAAGAAGTTACACAATCGATTTCGTCTCTCTCTTTTTTTTTAAGACCAAACAAAGGTCGAATATAGATTAAGAAAGAAGGAAGAGAGAGAAATGAGAAACGGAATAAAATAATATAGTACTTTATTCGCTTTTCCAGATATCACGCTAACCACTGGTACCTAACCACTGTAAAGAGAAAAGCGATAGTAAAGAGAGACACAGAGAAGGGCTTCGTAAATGAACGCGAAATCACAATAAAACGTGACACGGGCGATACTTAATAATCCAGAGGAAAACAAAAACAAAAGATGAAATCCCGAACATTTCACCTTTTCTTATAATCGATCACTCACCATCTCTTGCCTCACGTCATTCACAGTTCATATATATATATATATATATATATATATATATATATATATATATATATATATATATATATATATATATATATATGCAACAAAGCCCTCAGGGAAAAATAATATGAGGATTCCCAGAAATAAAGTTCGAAAGTACTCGGAATCCTCGTATTATTTTCCCTGTGGGCTTTTTGCATTTATTGCTTACTCACGCGATACTTTGTGAGTTATATATATATATATATATATATATATATATATATATATATATATATATATATATATATATATATATATATATATTCTTGTATTCTTGATTATTATTATTATTTATTGTTATGATTATTATTACTCTTAAGGCCGAGTGAATGCCCCGCTCTTGTAATACGAAAGAGTTGAACTCGGAGATGCGAACAAAAGGACCCGAGATACAAACGAGAAATGGGGTGCTGGGTGATAAGACCCTCCCTTCCCTCGAATAATCCTCCCCTTCTCCCAATCCCCTCCCCCTCCGATTCCTAGGAATATTAAATACTTCCTCCCGCCAACCCCCCTTCTCAGCCCCTAACACGTCATTCTCATCAGCCACGATCCTGTGTAGTACTCCGGGGGAGAGAGGGAGAGTACTGGTGGGGGGTGAAGCGGCAGTGCCACGCACAGTTTGGAGAACAATTTGGCACCCGTCCCAGATTCTCATACCCCCCCTTACCCCCGTTAGGTGGGGGAAGTAGCCCATTATTCAGCTCTACCTCCTCAAGGGCGAGTCGCCCCCCCCTCCCCCTTCGTAAAGGGGGAAGGGGGATAGCCTTGTCCCCCTTCGTGGCTCGGTGTGTACATGTATGTAAGCCTGTGATTGTTTGTTCGTGTGTGACCGCATGTGCATGTTGTTCGTATGTATGTTCCTCTTACGGTGGGTGTTTATTAGCCTGTGCGTGTGTATGATCAGCTCTTTGTATATGTATATGTAGGCCTGTGTATTCCTGAGTATGTGTATGCCTGTGTATATGTATGTTTATGTATGTATATTATTGCGTATGTGTATATCTGTGTATATTTATGCCTGTGTGTATACCTGTCTAAGTGTATGTGTATACATATGTATATTTATGCTTGTCTATGTACGCTCCTGTGTATATGTATACCTACCTATATGTATGTTTTTGTATGTATATTAATGTGTATGCGCATGCATATTTATGGTAACGTGCTTATATTTATGCATGTATGTATACCTGTGTATGTGTATGCCTGTGTATGTGTATGCCTGTGTATGTGCATATTTGTACTTGCTTATGTATATTCTTCCGTATGTGTATGCCTGTGTATGTGTATACTTGTGTATATGTAGGCTTGTGTATGTTTATCCCTCTGTATGTGTAACTTGTGTATATTTATGCTTGTGTATGCATATTCATGTGTATGCCCCTATATGTGTATACCTGAGTATATGTATGCTTGTATATGCATAGTCCTGTG
Organism: Ceratothoa steindachneri; assembly: GCA_963969495.1. Lineage (NCBI taxonomy): Eukaryota > Metazoa > Arthropoda > Malacostraca > Isopoda > Cymothoidae > Ceratothoa > Ceratothoa steindachneri. The sequence continues at coordinate 8,043,387 of OZ018333.1, read as the reverse complement.
TATGTGTATGTCTGTGTATGTGTATGCCTATTTGTGTGTATGTATTCTATTATACGTTTTCATCTATACAAGTGTATGTTTGTTCTATGTGTGTCTATTTAGGTTAATGTAGATGTCTTTTCATGTGTATATACTGTATTTCCTTATACATATATTTCCGTGTGTGTTGAGGTGTATATTTTCTGTATTGTATGTTTGTTCGTATACGTGTCTATTTAAGTATATATCTGTATGTATATCCGTGTGTATGCAAGCCACTATATCTCTCTAGCTGTATATTCGTGTGTCTTTATGTATTTATTTACATATACGCTTTTCTGTGAGTGTACGGAAATGTACGTCCTCCAATCCACCGGTGTGCGTTGGTGTTTAAATGTATGTGTGTTTGTATGTGTGTGTGGCCGTGAGGACAAGTCATGTTGACAATAGTCAGGAAAAGACAGACATGAGTGGAATTTATGTTAACACGGTCTGAAAAAGACAAAAATGAGGGAATTTCATGTTGACGTGAGGTTGAAAAAGACAGACATGAAGAAATTTCATGTTGAGGTGAGTCTGAAAAGGACAGACATGAAGAAATTTCATGTTGACGCGAGGTTGAAAAAGACAGACATGAAGAAATTTCATGTTGAGGTGAGTCTGAAAAGGACAGACATGAGGCAGTCATATAAAAGTGGGGCAAAAAACAACAAATTTGTCACATTGATTAGAGGCTGAAAAGGACAGGACTAAGGACCTGTCATTTCAACATGACAGGATGACAAAAAGGGCAGATCTTCTGAATTGGCAAAGGGAAGCTAAAAGGACAGAAATAAGGACATTTTCATGTTTTAGGCTGAAAAGGACAGCCATGAAGGCATATCATGTCGCTCCTAGGCTACAAAGTATCCCATTTTAAGGACTCACAGATCCGAAAAGGACAAAATAATTCTCTTCATCTCGAAATGACGTTAAACATGACAAAAATAGTATCCCCCGCCCACAATACCAGTAGTTTAACTGCCCTAGTATCCCCCGCCCCAATACCAGTAGTTTAACTGCTCTAGTGTCCCCCACCCCCAATACCGCTAGTTTAAATAAACATGCCATGTCGCTATGAGGTCGAAAATAACAAAAAATATGAACTATTCATTTAAAGGAAACTCGAACGGTTCTAAATAACGAATATTCATTTCAAAGAGTTCAACAATAAGGACAAAAAGGACAAAAAGGACAATAAGGAAAAAAAGGAAAAAAAAAACAATGAGGACAATAAGGACAAAAAGGACAATAAGGACAAAAAGGACAAAATTGACAGAGCGGACAAAAAGACAGAATGGACAAAAGGGAGAAATAGGACAGAGTAGATAAAAGGGACAAAACGACAAAGGGGAGAAAAAGGCTAAAAGGCCAAAGTGACAGCACGAAGAGAACAGAAAAAAGGACAGTACTTACAAAAGGACCGAATAGAACAGAAAAGACAGAGAAGACAAACAAGGCAGAGGTACTTAAAAATATAGATTGCCTTTGCCAAAATAAGGTGGAGAAAAACAACCTAAGGATAAGGCATAAAAAAGAAAACAACAAACACAAAATTGTTATTTCATACTAAATGACCTCCATGACCTAAATGACCTTCCTAAATCCAACCCTCCCTATTTATCCGGGCTTGGGATTGGACTGAGTTGGGCTGACTTGCCCCTCCAATGAAAACCTAACCTAACCTAACCTAAACAAACCTAACCTAAGAATCATAACAAAGCACCAACTAATTATAGTCTAATCACCCCCTAAAAACAAAACAACCCTCCCCTAACGATCATCATAGACTCATAAACCATCAAATTGTAACCAACCAAACCGACCTAACTTACGTAACGCAGTCAACAAGTCATTGATTAAATCAAACCAATAAACCCAAACAACTTGAAGTATCCTTCTGCCCACGTCAAAGAGCTCAAAACAATAAAATAAAACGTCAAAACAACCTCACCTAACCTAACCAAACAACCAACCAAACCAGCAATCCCAATCAACCGAACCTAACTTCTTCTACCGTCAAATTTGCCACAATCACAAAATAAAATCAACAAAACCTCAACCTGACCTAACATTCGCTACACTTCAAACCACTCACAACCATCAACTAAAACTAACGTACCTAAACACCCTCAAGAATGAAACATATAATGTTTTAGGAAGCTCTTGAGGGTATTTTCGGGGAGGGGGGGAATTAACCCGATGTGAAGATAAATCTGACCTACAAGAAGTAACTGACATTTGGAAACGAAACCGAAATTTGTAAAATTATACCCACTTTTTTAAATAAAAAAATGCATAAAGTCCAAACGGGGATTAATCATTCCGATATAAAGATAAATTTACCGAAATAAGGACTTGTCAAAGCGATATATAGCAGAAAAAGGACATATACCCCCCCTAAAATGACCTTACTTTGATGTAGAGAGGCAAATGGATACAATAAGGACCATTTACTCGATAAGGTAACGCAATAAGGAAATGTCGTTTCTACCTAGAGTTCGACATAGCCAAATAAGGACCATAATTTGGTATGAAGAGAAAAATAAACACAATAAGAGCCTATCATTTTTACCTACAGACCAAACTTTCCCAAATAAGAACCATTCACTCGATAGGCACCATCACCTTCCAAGTGCTTGCGTTGGTGAGGCGAACATGAAAGGGGATGAAGAGTTTACGTAATATGACGTGAACTAAGTGTGATCCCTCGTGAATCATGATAGCGCAAGGAACGGGGAGTAGTTGTGCTACTGAGCGATGAATAAGATGATGAATCTGTGAGCTACCGAATATTTGGCTGAAGATCGATGAAGATTTACTATTTTGCAGTCTACTGGGGGTCCGGACGTCACCTGGAGGTCCGGACGTCACCTGGAGGTCCGGACGTCACCTGAGGGTCCGGACGTCACCTGGAGGTCCGAGCGTCACCTGGGGGTCCGGACGTCACCTGGGGGTCCGGACGGCTATAGCAACCTCTTCAACTAGAAATGGCCGAAGGGGGGATACTTCAAAACATAGGTTCTCAACCTTTTCTCTTACAAAGCAGTAAGTAGTTGTGGTACCCAGATGAATAACTGGTAGAAAAGAAAAATGGATATTAACTTATTCTCTGTGGGTTTTTTATTTTAATTTATATTTTACAAATTTACAGGTCATTTAATATTGATATTGTTTGTTTATATTTATGAAATTGCATCATTAAAGTCAATAAACAAATAGAATTGTAGTATCGCGTACCCCCTCAAGACCTGCCACGTACCCCCAGTTAAGAACCTCTTTTTTTAAAGGAGGGGTCGTTTCCCTACAGCTAGGGTTCATACCTCGCCATCTCTACGGTATAAAATGGGTGTCGTGCCTCAATACAATGACCCCAGTCACCTCAATTTTGGATCGCTGCTCTGAGTTTCAACGGTTCCCTGCCCATGTTAATGGGCGCGACGAGGAATGGGGCTACCCTTCAAAGAACCCCAATTTCCCAATTTGAACAAATAGGCGTCGATTCACTGACTTGGACGATGTGCCAATTAAGTGCCACTCCCCCCCTCCCCCCCTGACAGACGATTTTTATAAAATTGTAACAATTATTTCACATTCCGCTCGCCTCTGCCAGTATCCACTCGCACACACATATACAGACATGTACACACTTTCAATCGTACGCACATGTGTATACTTGCATACATACACACACGCACTTCTAAATGCATTGTAGAGCCTCCGATTTGCTCGCGACAACTGGCACTGAATCACCCGGGTCAGAAATAACCGATTCAGGAAAGTGTGTGTGTGTGCGTGTATGTGTATGTGTATATGTGTGTGTGTGGCGGGGTCAGAGGGAGAATGCGCGTGTATTTTTTTTAACACCGAACTCAATGTGTAAATGGACACTGGTGTCAATCCGAAATTTCTTAAAGGTAAGGTGGGTTTATCCGCTCCGAAGAGTGCGGAAGTGCCATGAGGGTGGCATTACTACACTGGCATTGAGACCTTCGTCGGAGGTACCCATCCCAGTAATTAATCCTCTTCCCCTGGGAGACCTCACCTTGGGAGAACGCGATTGCTAACTTCCCGTTGCCGTTAGAGAAAGGTCAGGTCATTGTAGTTCGATGGTCACAAAGAAGGTGCATCTAAATGTAACAATGGTAGGAAAAGAGAAGGAGAGATCGAGATTTTTTTAATAGCGCCTCTCTGGCGATTGCCTTCTAGTGCAACTCTAGTCTCAGACTGCATTAAAACAATATAAAAGAGCAATCATAAAACAAAAAAGAACCCGGAAGAACAAAAAAAGAGGCACGTTCCGGGAAAGCAAGGTAACTCGCCTCCCTCTGGCGCGCAAGAATATACGTAACACCAAAAGAGTTCGATAAAATGGATGAGACCAAACTTTTCCAAAAAATATATCAGTCCACAGTAAAGTGCAAATGAACCCGTCCCGAGTAAGAGGAACAAGCAGACGCGACCCCGTTTATCCCGGTACTAGGACAAGTAACATACGCGAAGATCCCCCAGACTGGGACATTCGACAAAAATGTGCTGAACCTTTTGGGGGACAACGCAGTCGTCAGAGTAAAGTGTCGGGGAGTGCTCTATTAAATGGCGGTGTGTCACGCGAGTGTGCCAATTCGAAGACGACAGAAAGCAACCTGAAGCCGTCGCGGCATTGGGGGATAGGCCCATGGGAACAGTCGCAGCGCAATGGCACGCAACTTTACGTCACCCAGTCGGAAGGGTTGACTTGATTCTTTCCATGTAGTTGGTGTGAGGAAGAGCCAAACGCTGATCTTGTCGCCCGGTCTTCGTGGACTCTTTGACGCCCTCATCGGCGCGCTCAGTCCCCGTAATTTCTACACGTCCAGTAACCGAGCAGTAGATAATCTCAAAATCCACCTGGCTTGCGTCAATCGTGGCGTCACAGATCCCTCAAACCGAGGAGGGGGGACGTAGATTCCAATGACCAAAGATCCTTCATGGTGCTTTGTGAGTCACTATTGATCACAATCCGGTCTCCGAACCGGGCATGATGCGTTATCTTCCGTACCGAGCGGTGTCTTTCAACCAGTTCGGCAGCAGTAAAGAGAGAGGCAGCTGAAGGGAGGGGATAAGGCGTGGAAACCGACCCCTCTTGGGACTTGGACCCATCTGTATACACTGTCACGGTTCCAGCGTGACATGGACTATGCTCTCAAAACATTAACGGCAATAATCCCGGTGTTGTGGAAGCTTTGGGAGAAGAAGTGTAACGAAAAATAGTCAAAGGTGGTACCCTCCAGTGTAGCGTCTTGGGCAGAACCAGAGGCGCCCCTGACTCAGAATTACACCGAGCTCTCAAAGGAATTTTCTAAACCCAAAGGGCTTAGGGTATGAATGGCGTCCCTTAAGGGTATAGATAGGCTCGAGATTGACTGCAGGTGCATTGAGAGCCGTTGCCGACAGAGGGAGAGGCCGAGCTCGCTAAACAAGCACATATTGCACTATGTATTGCGCAGAGCGAGTGGCATCTCCCAGCAGGCTCCCAATAGGAGATGCGCGGAAGGCACCATTGCAGTGTATCGAGCCAACCGTCCGCAATACACACTCGGCTGCGGATGCATAAAACTCGCATCCGTAGTCGAGCTTCAAACGAACAAATGATCGATAAAAAAGTAGGGCAGTAGCCCTATCAGTGCCCCAAGCGCTGAACGTCACGGAACGGAGAATATCTATGGCGCGGGTACAAGAGACCCTAAAGCTGCAAATATGAGCATCCGAGGTGAGGCATCGGTCAAATACAAGACCAAGGAAACGGTGTGAGTCCACCACTTCCAGAGGAACGCCATTGGGAAACAAGTCTGAGTCACGGTGGAGCCATGGATGGCCGCCGAATTGCACCACCTTAGTCTTGGCTAAGGAAAACCGAAACCTGTGCGCTTCGGCATAGCAAGAGACGCGGTTCAATGCCTGTTTGAGTCGACGCTCCAGAGTTGGCATCTGGGCCGTCGTCCAAGTAGAGAGTAGCTAGAACATCTTCCGGCAATAACATGTGATGTAGTTGATGCTCAAGGCAATGAGACTTCCCTGAGTGACACCCTCTTCCTGCTCCATTGGGCCGAAGAGGGCTCTCCCCACCCCTACGCAGAATTGACGATCTAGCAAAAATTCAGATATAAACATTGGGAGACGTCTGCTCGGTCCAATCGCGTGGAGTGTCTACATGATAACGTAACGCCATGCGGTATCATAGGCCTTCTCTAGATCGAAAAACACCGTGGCGTAGTGCTTTCTACGAAGCAAGGTCTCGTAGACGGCATTTTATAGTCGGAGCAGAGCGGAACTTGCAGAAGCCACACTGCGTGCAAGAGAAGTGGCATCCGCTCCCCACAAAAACAGCTATTGTAACATTTACCAATTACTCCATCAACTTGCATACGCAGAACGTTAGAGATTGGGTGGAAACCGGCCAGGGTAGAGCGATCTCTCCATGGTTCGTGAAAAGCCAGCACAGTAGAAATTCGCTAGGAGTCTGGGAGGATACCTGTCGTGGTATGACCGGGTGTACGCCGTTATACGCACACTGGCATACTGGCTGACCGAAATTAAGGCTCCACCTGGGGATGGCTTTAAGAGTGCTTTAAATACATAGTTGCTAGGCCAAGGAATATTATAACACGGCTACAAAAATATACTTTAATAGGACTAAAGATTACATATACATATAGGGCAAGTTAAATGGCAATGCAATTAAATATTGACGGTTCACTGCTAAGATGATTAACACTATCAATTAAGTTTGAACCAAGGGATAATTAATTAAATAATGATTTTAAAATTATGCAAGTTCTAGAGCCAAGGGGATCCTTGAGGTTCGACACGATAAAGGTAAGAGGAGCGTGACGAAGCGGGGGTTAAAGCCATTTCACCTTGATTTGCGGCGAGTAGGACCAGGTAGGTAAGTTCGACCTTGAACTTTTGGGTGTCTCACGGGACGCTCAATTCAATATCGAGAACCTGAAGTTGTGGGCTTTTTATCCCTAAGAGGCAAACGAAGGGTGCTTGGGGGATGGCTTTTCGGATCCTTGAAATCCGAAGACGTGGTGGGAGGGGTTGAAGCGCGCCTATCTCCACGAACAACACTGAGTGACGACTAGCTCTTCCTTGGCTCTTTGACAACCACTAAATTCTTTACTGTACGAGAATGTAGTCAATTCCCTCTCGACTACGAGTACGTTACAACTAACGTAATGGACGGCGGCTTCAGACACAATCTGCCTGTGAATTCTAAACTGTCGAATATATACCCCGAAATTATCTAGACGGGGAGAGAGATTCATCGCAAACAGACTTCTTTATTTGCTTTGGGTCGCGATAAGGTTCTATAGCGCGAAGTCGCAAAATTTCTTTCCATTGTTCTAATTTTCACAGCATATAGGGCAGACGAATTTAGAGCGGTCAACGGCGAACTGGGGAAGTCATGGGAGGGGGGATTCTTTCTCTCTCTCTCATTCTTCCACAATACCCTCTACCCACATCCTGTTGAACAAATCTAACAGAAAGGCCATGCCTCGCTCACCCAGGTGTCGAAGCATGGCGTACGCGACATCGTCCGGACCATGGGCAGTGTCCGCGCACGAAGCGAGAGCGGAACGCAACTCACTCACAGTAAACTTGTCGTTGAAGGGTTTTCCGCCTCTGGCGATAAAGTCCAGCCGGCGGCCTTTCGCGACATGACGACGCGCATTAAATGCTGGCGGAGCAGCATCACGGCTAGAAGATGCGGAGGAAGCGGTTACGAAGGATTCTGCCACGGACGCGGGGTCCGAGATTGCGGTCCCATTCTCCTGGAGAACGGGAGGGGGGTCCTGCAAGAACTTGCCCCGAATCCTTTTGACTCGCTTCCACACCTCAGCTAAAGGGGTCTTCCCGTTAAGTGAAGACACTTATGCCCACCAGGAAGAGCGGGGGGCGTGCTTCGAAACATACCAGAACCTAGCCCTAGATCGACGAAATTCAGCGACAGTGAAATCGTTCGGGTGGCGCTTATAGGCTTCTGTTTGAGGGCCGTCTCACACTCGGCCGACCACCACGGGAGTGGTCCACGTGCAAAATGGCCACACGTTCTAGGAATAGTAGTCAGGTCCACGGCGATGAGGTTGATAAATAAGAACCCAACGGCCCTTTCCACTAACCCAAGCTGCTCGACTGGGTCAGAGTGATCAGTTATTTCCAAAAATCTGGACAACCACCCCCTCCTCAATCACCTCCTTCGGGGGGTTTGCCTCTTGAGTCTAACAAGTTGTTGGAGTAGTGCAGCAGTTTCGTCTAACGAGAAACGCTCACGCAGGTGGAGGGCAGGTATTCCATAGGCAGAGGGAAGCAAGTACACACTCTGCCATTTCGAGGTCTTGTAGTGTCTAAAAATGTTATTCACGCATAATAAAACTCCTGGGAGATACCGGGTCGTGGAGGCAACCAAGAACTCGGGTCATCCTCAAAAATAAATTACCAGGGGAAGATCGCACAAGGCAACAGATGTCGAGGAACGAGCGATTTGAGAGATGCCATGATTTAACGTCAGGTCGTCAATGAACTTGAACATAAATGTGGCTTATCACACTGCTTCACGTCGTTTGAGAGAGGTAAGACTCGTCGCGGGCTTCCATGCTAAGAAACCACTGATAAATAAAGCAGCTTGGTTGGCCTTCGCTACTGAGCATGAAATGTGGAGTGCTAAAAGTGTTGTTTTTTTTTTACAAAAGAAAATTAATTTGTAGCGATTGGATTAAAGGCGTGTATGGCGTCATACAGATGAAAGATTGAAACCCACATACACGAAAAAGATATTTCAATTCACATGTTTTCACCCTATGATGCGAGGCAGGTTTTTAAGCATGGGTGTCTGTCCGTTCGTTCGTTTACGCAGTAAAGTAAACACTGCCGTATACAAGAATCTGCTTGAGGATCATCTAATCGCCCTCCATCCTAACATGTAGAACGATGCTCCTTGCTACACGACCAGACGGTGAAGCAGTTCTTGGATGTTGTGAATATCGATGTGATGAATTGACCTGCGGAGATTTAAACTCGCTAGAGAACGTAAGAGAGATCCTCGTTGCGAAGGCGGATCTTCAGAAACTGACGAAGGGTGAAGATCTCTGGCAAAGATAAGGGAAAGTGGGAATAAAATCACCGACGAACAAATTAGTGAACTCCTGCGGCTGAAGGTGGGCTAAAGTCATTTAGAACAATCGCCTGTATACTTCGTATTAATATTTTGAGCTATTAGATAATTATGTTTACTGGCTTTGTCTGCATTTATCCTTATCGTTCTCTAGTTTAGGTCACATTCTCTCTTCATATATACATACTTTTCTCATAGCGTCTTTTTATCCACTATTCTATGAAGTAAGATTTTCACAGTATCAGAGGCAATTCTCATTTTGTTGTCTAGTTTTGAAAGGTACTGTATTTTAATCTTATGGCGAAGTGCAAATAAACTCCCTGAGAATCTTCCCTTCCCTAAGCCATCTTACTTCAGTATGATACACTACATTACTGTATTTTTATTCTACTTTAGAGAAAAGCGTCTTAAACTGACCATAACTCAAATCATGACGTTAAATAAAATCTACCCTTGATAGGACATTCATTTCTTTTAATTTAAAGATGTTATTGCACAGTGTCCATTGATGATTGATGCAATGAAACAAGTGGAATTGTGCCATTACTAGTGTTATTTTTTTAGTATGACTTCATTACTCCCCCCAATGTTTCTTGCTACGTCTGTTGGTTACACATTTAACTTGCTCCAGTTCAAGAGTTTTCACTGCATCACATACTACCAAAAATGGAATCTCCGATGTAATATCTTTCATACTTTGTACATAACACTTGCATTATCTTAAGGTTGCTGTCAACACATCTGAGAAAAATTAGAAGTTGCTCTTATAGAGATAAGGCCTCTCTTTTTCACATATGTATTCTTCAAAAGGTTTTACCATACATTCATTAACAAATTCTCCATCAGGCAGTGGCCTGTCTTTTTCACATATGTATTCTTTAACAGGTTTTACTATACATTCTTTTACAAATTCTCCATCAGGGAATCGCCTCTCTTTTTCACATATGTATCCTTTAATAGGTTTTACCATACATTCTTTTACAAATTATCCATCAGGGTCTAGCCTCTCTCTTTCACATATCTATTTTTTTACCACATAACTCACCTGTGCCATTCGTCTTTACTTTGAAAGACATTTTGTTGTGAAGAAATCGACTTTTTCAAAGCAGATATATTTTGCTTGTGTCCACATCTTCTTGCAGTGAAAATAATTCTTTTGTCGCGTTTTATAAAGTCTTTTGACATTTGAAAGTCTTTATAGTTTCGTGGCATTGAGGGATATTGCTCGATCCAATCGTGGTATAAAAAAGTAGCCATTAGTCCGATTCTTATCAAACACCTGGCTTTCTTCAGGCTTAAGTCTAACTGTCATAAAATTTAATTTCTTTAAGAAAAAAAAACCTTATAATTCCTATAGCATAGGAAATTTGAGGAGAGAATAAATAAAAATATTGGTACAGTTTCTAGAGCTTTATTACTTCAGTCGGTACAAGATAGGATTATAGCATTCTTTGGTACATTATTGCAATAAATCTCATATGACTTTGATGCTCAGATGACAAACATTAGTGTTTAGCGAGTGTTTGGGTGTAAGGGTTAAATTGACAACCATGAGAGAGTGAGTTGGAGAAGAGCAACGAGGTAATTAACCTTGAATTCAATGACACTGTGCGGTAGAAAATAAAATGGGTAAAAAAAAGCTGCATATAAACATAAAAGAAACCATTATAATCGTCCTAAGACACTGACAGGCTATTAAATCCAATTGTTAAGGTACGACAACCCCACTCTGCCAGCCTAATTATGTGGTTATTCTTCTTTTACTATGGCTATTTGATTTATTTCTCCCTTTCAAGATCAGTTTACGGTTTGTACTTTGGCTAGACTCTTTCAGAGGAGGCAAATTGTTTCACATTTTGGTGAATTTATGTTTAAATTACTCAAGAAAGTTAAGTGCGTTGTTGAGAAGGATGTTAACAAAGCTGCTCACAACCCTTTAGGATCTCTGAGGGACGCTATTGTGTAGGTGTCATCCATTGAAAAGAACTACCTAACCAAGGAGCTACAACTAGTTCAGGTCCCGCCTGGAGAAGTGCGTGAAAGCAGATGGTGGCCATTTCGAACGTTTTCTTAACTATATATCATTCTTTTTGCTTGTATATTATCATGAAATATATTGCTTTATTTTGTATACAACTTGTTTTATTTTCCCATGTAAACCTTTTATCTATTTACCTGAAACCTCCTGTATTCATACCTATCTCTAACACGGCAGCTTTTCGCCATAGTTCATGAATCGTTTATTGCAGAGTAGCAAAGTTGGAGGCATTGAGAGGAATGTTTCACTAGACATACTCACAAAATTTCTGCAATTTTGGTGTACTAATACAGGAATATGTAATTATTTTATGAATATTTGCAATAAAAATTATTTATATCCCATATAATTTGATAAATAGAAGTCATTAGTATAATCTTTTTCCTTAATGACGACACTCAAACTATTATGAACTTCGAATGAAAAATTTCTCGCTCATCTTTACAAAAATTCTCTATTCATCTTGCATGGACGCAGATGTTCGGTGCATGCCATCAATTTTACATCGAGGTGAAGTCTGGCGACTTAGTTGGCCATTACATAACGCTTAATTTAGCTTCCATGAACCAGGAAGAAATCAATTTATATGTTTGGGCCCGTTGTCGTTTTGATAGATCCATCTTCTTCTGAGCATCAGTCTTCAGATAACCTTCTCTAGTGTTCTGTATTCTTTGTTTTATTGATTCAATGAATTATACCAAAGCCTATATATATATATATAGAAACTACCCTAAAACACAATAAATCCACCTTCATATTTTATCTGGGAAGTATTATTTTTTGAAGACCAACCTCACTACTTTTATGCCAAACATATTTGACATCATTTGTGGTGATCAATTTAATCGTCGTTTCATCTAACCATACGAGGGGCGGTCAATAAGTTTTGCGAATCGGTAGGGCAAAACAGAGGAAGGAAGATGGCTGTTTGTGAGGGTGTTAGGACAAGTTATGACAAGTCAGGACCTGCAGCCACACGCTCCTGCCTCGTCTATTGAGGAAGCAGTAGCTGATCGCAGATCGTAAGTCACAAATTTTTCAACAATGGAGAAGGTTGAGCACTGCGCAGCGATCAAATTTTTGACCAAGGAAGGCAAAAATGCAAAAGAGATCCATGAACGCATGGTTACAGTGTACACTGACACCGCCCCTTCACAGGCAACCATTGCTCGCTGGAATAGGGAGTTCTGCCATGGTCGTGAGTCCCTTGAAGATGACCCCCGTCCAGGACGCCCTTCAGACGTGACCAACAAGGACAATGTGGGCCGTGTGGAGAGGATGATCCTCGAAAATCGACGGGTGAAGGTCAAAGAAATCGAGCGAGAACTTGGAATATCACATGGAAGTGTTATCAACATCATCCACGACAATTTAGCCATGAACGAAGTCTCTGCCCGTTGGATCCCTAGAAACTTCACGCTCCATGATCGACGTCAACATCGTTAAAGTCCACAAGGCCAGAGTTGCACAAGCTGCCCTACGCGATTGCGGATTCGAGGAGCTTAACCATTCCCCCTACAGTCCAGATCTGGCTCCTAGCGACTACTTTTTATTCCGCCAGCTCAAGGCTGCACTGCGTGGACGACGGTTTAGGGACGATGAAGATGTCCAGCTCGCCGTCCAGGAGTGGATTGAACAGCAGTCGGGAGATTTTTGGTTGTCGGGAATTTGAAGCCTCAGGGAAAAGGGGCGCAAGTGCATTGAAGTCGAGGGTAGTTATATTGAAAAATAATAAAACACTTTTCCTCATATCTCGTTTCCTTATATCCGAATTGCAGAACTTATTGACCGCCCCTCGTATGTCATGGTTCTGAAATTTACATCTTTCTCCGAATGATCGCTAGCGTACGTCAGACGGCCTTCAAATGAATATTTTTCAATAAAGGGGTTTTTCTTGGACTGCATCCATTTCATTTTTGCTGCATGCCACACATTTTCCTTCTAATCATTCTTGGGTAATTTTTAACAGATCTAAGATTCCTACGAACCGTAGAGAGTGGAACTTTCCTTAGAAGACCCGAACGAGAAAGATATACAGTTGCCTCCAATGCATTAAACTTTTTTATTACCGACTTCACTCAAGATTTATAGAAAATTAGTTATTTAGAAATCTTTTTATAGCTGATTTTATATTTGAATTTCGTAATTTTTCTCGATTTAAGGTCGGAATATTGTTCACTACCTTTCGTCATGATGGTTTCTAGTAGAATAAGTTAGTCGCGTAGTTCATCAGAGATCTTTTAGCTCCTCTGAATTTCGTAATCATTCTCGAGTTAAGGTCAAAACACGGTTCACTACCTCTCGCCATCATGGTTGCTAGTAGAAGACTGTCAAGTTTACGATGCCTAAGAAAGGATTGTTAGAAAGTTCTAAGCTATTTATGACTAAACCAAATTAAAAAATAGGCCACAAAAGCTACTCGTGGTACTTGAAAACCATATAAGCCATATAGATTAAGCATAAGGCTTTGAAAATGACCTCGGATAAATACTTTTAGCTTGTGAATTTTCAGGGATAGTACTCGTAATAGTACTCCTTTATTTCTTTATCAAACTCGTTCAAATTTTGTAGGTGTGTCTAGTAATACATCCTTTTCAATACCTCTAAATTTTCTACCCTACAATACACCAGCTATGGGACAAAAATATGGTATATATAGGGATATAAGGACTTTCTAGAGAAAGTGTATCTATTCAATCTATGGATTTACTGGGACATAATCAACCATATAGCTGTGATAGGAGCGCAAGAATGATAGATGAACAGATCGGGTGTGTAACAATTTGAGCTAGAAAGTTATGATTATTATTAAAGGAATATGATAACCATGCGTAGTCATTATCAGAGCAAATGGTAGTGAAATTGACATTACGAAATTTATGTGGTCGCCTATTAGGGTCTGTACCTCCTTTAAAAAAAAGGGAGGAAATTGAATTATGAGTAAACGCTTTCAGAAGAAGGCATCAACGATCAAGAAATTCTACCCCTTCTCCTACGCCCTTTATAAAGTGGGGAAGGAGCTAAGTAGAAGTAAATTTAGGGAGGGGGGGGATGCGCGCAATCACCAAGATGAAAATATCGCGATTATTTTAGAGACTCCAGTTACCATGGGAACGTAGAGTTCTGAGAGACCCATCATTCCTCCCTCATCAAATTATCCCATTCCTCCGGAATTTCAAAATACGAGGAAAAATGAAAGAATGAGCAATTATTTTTTAATGAAAGAATGAAAGTAAATACATTAGATTGTTAAGAAATTGATGCTTTTTTTTAAGAAGAGCAAAATCATTTTTTTTTAATATAAAAAAACAATATTTATTGAGCAAAGCAATTTTGTATCATGGGTGGCAATGCTTTAAGTAGTGGTGGCGCTCATTATTGCCAAATGTCTCCAATCGTTTAATTAAGCAGTGAATTATTTTCTTGAAGAATCAACTCGGTTTTAATGAACTATAGTATTTGATACCCCTTTCCACCTCCTTCATGTCAGCGTAAACTTTACCATTTAGGTGATGTTGTAACGGTTTAAATTGATGGTAATCAGATGGTATAAGGTTAAAATGGAGAAAGAGGAAAAACTTCACAATTTAACGCATTCATTTTGTTTGGGGTCAAATTTGTCTCGTGTGGGCTCTATGTCTTGAAAGAGGAGGACACACTTCCGGTTGACCAGGGAGGGACTGTGTTTGTTCAAGAGTTTCTTTATAAAAGTTGCAATTGTTGAACACTTACAAGGTCTGGAGTAATTGTTTGCACGTTAATGAGGAACTAATGATGAATAACTCCTATCACATCCCACAACATCAAAAAAGCATTGGCTTATGTTGTCAGGAGACCACTCTAAGAAACGGTTTTTGGTCGCACTCAAGCCATTGTCTTTTGCGGTTAATATTGCAGTAAAGAACCCACATTTCATCTCCTGTACCCAACGACCATTTCGAGCTTATACAGTCTTTAAAGACATTTCAAGTAAATCCACTGTATTATTCTTTTCAGAATCTAATAATGTTAGTAGGACTGGACCTTTTAATAAATATTCTTGCAACATATGATGCATTTTAAATAATCATAAATTACAACTCAGATTTATTTCCACATGAAACGCAAACATGGAAATACGCACATTTTCCATGAGACCGAGTAAGTAATATTCTGAATTAATTTATGTTAAAAGAAATATTTATATTTTTATCAAAAAACAAAAATGTTTAAGTTACTAAATAATAATACGTTTATTGCAAAAATATTTATTATTTTGTAAATATTTTTATTTTATTTTTGTAAGGTCTTTAAAGACCTCTTAGCCCTTAGGCAAGTCATGTATATTTTTTTTAGCAAACGTAGTTTTATTTAACTTTTAAGGAATAACTAGTAAATATTCCGTTATAATAGATAAAGAATATAATATATATATATATATATATATATATATATATATATATATATATATATATATATATATATATATATATATATTCAATCGGTTCGATTCTAAGGATTTTTTAAGTTAAGGGTGAATCCGGAAATGAGACAAGTAACAATAACAATTCTCATTTATTTATAACGACGTTTCGAGTACATTCCCCTCTTCTGGTTCTATAAAATATATAAAGTTTCATTGTTTTTTTAGTGCAGACACGCCCATACTTTACTATCAATTTCAATAGTCCTTTCCTTTGATCACCATCATAATTTCTTGTCACCATAGTTACTATGTTCTAACCTCTATCTATTTTACAGAACCAGAAGATGGATAATGTACCCGAAACGTCGTTATAATTCTCCATAAAGTCGACCAATGAATTTGTCGATATTCTCCATAGTTCCCCACCAGGAGGCACACCAGCTTCACTTGATGTCGAGAGCCTTTTCACCAATGTGTCAATAGAGGACCACAATCGAAAACCCCGACCTGCCTCTACTACGAATGGAACCCCAAAATATTAAAACAACTTTTAAGGATATGTACAACCGAAGCTCCATTTTGAAGCCCAGATGGCAAACTTTACCGTCAAATTGAAGGAGTAGCTATGGGATCCCCCCTAGGCCCTACGTTCGTGAACTTCTACATAGGAAACCGAGAAGAAAGGCTCTTAATTAAAATGACAAACCCACCTAAAATTTACACCAGATTCGTTGATGACTCAAAAGGACCTTAGAATCCTATTCCGTTCTCAAATTTACATATGAATTAAATGTAAGTGACCGTAGTCCTTCCTGGACGTAGACGTAAAACAAAACAGCGACGGAAAATCTACCAACACCGTCTATCGAAAAGGGACAGACTTTGGTCGATGCTTAAACGACAAAGGTGAGTGCATCGAGAACTCTAAAAAATCGGTAATGAGCTCATCATAAGAAGAACCATCAAGAACTGTTTAACGTGGACCCCACTTGATCAAGAATTTAGATCAAAACAGATCCTGACCAATAATGGCTACTCAAACAGAAAATTCGACCAATTACAGAAGAAAATTCTCAACTCCAACTTTGAGGTAAAGGAGGGAAGAGAAAAAGTAACTAATACCACTCTACTACAAGAACCAAATGAGGGATGCTTACAAAACAGACGAAAGAATACTAAAAGATATCATAAAAAGTGACACTATCAAAGAAAATAACAAGTAATCCTTACGAATTTATTATAAAAACACAAAAGTAAGCAATTCATTAATGAAATACAACCTCCGCGAAAAGCAATCGATCTTAAAGGCTACAAATGTGGTATACAAATTTCAATGCCCCCATGAGGACTGCAAACCTCATTTAAATAATCAATATATAGGTATGACCACTACTACCATCAGCCGGCGCTTAACGATGCATTGGCAAGAAGGAGGAATAAAAACACACTACAAAGAAAAGCATAACGCGCAAATTGCAAGAGCAACTCTGGTCGAAAACACTACCATACTCAGAAGAAACCTTGACCTTCGCCGCCTAAAGAATCTGGAGGCTATTCTCATTAAAGGGATGGGCCCTAAACTTAACACCCAATGCACCAGTTCCGAGCGAGTACTTCATCCTTTTCAGCTAAAAGAACAAAGTACTCCGACTTTGACCTATAAAAGTACCAAAGAACGAAAATCAATTTCATTTTTCGCTGCTCACGACCACCGACAACCTACCTCACCAGTAAAGGAGGCAAAACTAAGGGAAAACACCAAATCAAAGAAGCCTCAACAATAATGAAGACTTCCGTCTGTTTTTCCATTGCACTTGCCTCCTTTATGCTGGAGTGGTTGAACGAAGGTAGAGAAGAATGAAACTTGGATTGTGTGTGGGGGTAGTCGGAAGGCGTCTGATCGACTCTTTAACTGACTCCTTCGCTTTCCCCAAAAGATCGAAGTCGACTCAAATAAGGAATGGTCGGCAGGAGCTGATGGATGTGGAGATGTGTAGGAGGAGAAAAAGATTTAAAATGAGAGAAATAAATAAGTAAATAGAACTTGATCTATGCTGACCTACTTTTTATAGTAGATAGATGGATAGAATGGAACAACTCCATTTAGTGGACCTACTGATTTTATCGTAGATTCCGAAACACAGATCTCACAATTTCTCTGTTCTTTCAATCGCTCTCAGCTCTTTTATTCTGCTTCCACCTCACCTCTGTTTGGTTGTCTTTCTTCGTGAATTGTTAGAACTTACAACCATAGTTGTTGGAGATGTCTCTCAAAGAGGTACTCGATTCATTCAACCTGGTGTATTTCCTCATGCACGATGGATTACTAAAATTATCCACACAATAAAAAAATGACCTTTTTCGTAAAGAATTCCAACTTTCTCGACAAAAATAACGAACATTTCAACGTTTTCTTATATTTGCAGTAAATATATATTTAATTGTGCTTTCTGAAGAACGAGGAATTTCGACAATTGAACCCAAAGTAATCGCTCGGCATTTCTGCTACATTCCTAAAGAATTAACTTTATTTTTTTTTTAGGAAACACTAACGCTAGTGGGAAAGAAGCCAATGGACACTGCCCTATAGAGCGAAAGTTCAGAAACACCAGCGAAGCGCATTAATGTCCCTGAAGATGACTGATTAAAGGAAGAAAAAAACAATATCAACCTTCAACCCTTCAAACCTCATTATCTTTTTTAAATATTCAATCTACTAAACCAATTTCTCTGTCCAGATCTTATGGAGTCGGGAAGCAGACCAAATTATAGAAATGTTTCTCAATGAATCAGTTCTATTAAAGGTATCAATGAATGGGCAGAAAGAGGTGTGGAAAGGATTAACAATTTTAATCCTATTCTCACAAAAACTGAAGAGCACCGACATTTCCTCCTTCAGGTCGATACAAATCACAGAAAATGGCTTCCCAATTTATTAAAGACGTATGTTTCTTAAAATTTCAATTTACCTTTGACATCTAAGTTTTATTTTGATTAATTATTGCTCTATAAGTTTGCGTTATCCTTTTAATATATACATATATATGAATCCTTTCATCCTTTAAATTGCTTCCTTGTCTAAGCGGTTATTACAAAAAATAGTAGTCATAGTCACGCGGCACCCGCCATTACCTCACTACGTACATTACACTTTACCACAGTACTTTGTCTAAAGTTTATTTATGGATAGTTAATGGTAGGTAGCAGCTAATATGAACTAATTGAGCCTAAATTTGGTGTATATACAAACAACTTTTTTAAGACCTGTGACAAGGAAGCAATTTAAAGGATGAAAGAGTTCATATATGTTTATATATTAAAAGGATAACGCAAACTTATAGAGCAATAATTAATCAAAATTAAACTTACATATCAAAGGTAAATTGAAATTTTAATACCCTTTTTCTCCCTTCTTTGAAATGCTTAGCACGTTGCTGGAAGCCATGTGATTACACAGACCCCACGCACCCAGAGTCACATGGCGAAGCAAACCCAGATGCCCCCCACCCCTCGTACGATCTAAGTAGAGTGTGGAGAACATCATCTATGCAGTCGTAAATTCCAGCAGTTCCCCCGTAGAGATAGAGAGAGGGGCTAAAAGAACTGTTTATCGCCGACAGTTTGGCGTCTCAGCTCCCCATCCCCTGGGAATTCCCAAAATTGGGGGTTATTCCCCATCTCCCGCATGAGGAGACTCTTCATATTTAAACCCCTTAGCCGCCTTGCAACAGTAGTAAGAATAAGGCTCGCTCGCAAGAAGACGTCCCAAGTCGGTGTTTTTTGTGTGTACCCAACCGAAGGCTGGACACCCTCTGCCCGGTAAGGCATCCACGGTCAAACGAAAGCCTCTTCCCTCGCCGTCTTCTGAAGCAGCTGCGCTGGATTACTCCTTCGTTTCCTCGAAGCACCCAGCCCCGTCAAAGTTACCCTGAGGTATCTCTACCTCTCACAAGAATCACCAAGGATTCCAGCTACCCCCTCGAGCCTCTGCCAAGGTTAGAACTTACGCCTTAACAACCGTGGAAGTAAGGTGACGACTATACCCTTCCTTCCCACTCTTCTCCTGACGAAGATTCCTCCTTTGAAGACGCCGACAAGATCGTCCCGCCGATCCCCTACTCTCCCTCAAGCCTCCCTGAAGTCACTGTCACCCTCCGATCCGTAAGCCCCCTTTTCCCCCCTTTATATATCGTGAGACCATTTGGATCTGAGCAGGTAGTTCTAAACTAATTAATAGAAATTAGACTTTCCCACCGGTAACGATAAATCATTATCCAACCTTTAATTTTCTTATATATCATTTTGATCATTTTTAATTTGTAAATAAAATTTATATTTTCTTATGTTTATCTTTAATTAACCTGAACGTCACTCTCGGCCTCGTTATTCAAATCACGCCAACCTCAACTCGACCTGATTAGTTAGGCGTATTGACCCCGAGCCTCAACCTGACCTTTCTAATCCGGGTATCAACGTAGCGTTCAGTCTTTGGACGGTTCGCTGTAATAGCCTGAGCTACCCACTTGATGATAATAATAATCGGCTATACCACGCCTTAACAGAATTTAATGTGCCCAAGACTACTTTCGGTCGCTATGTCAGAAATTAAAAAAAGATAGCAACTGGTTCAACAAAGGTAAGAAAGTGTCTAGCACCTGCCAAAGTTAACTATCTTGTCTAGCAGTTTCTGAAAGTTTAACCTTTTTAAATGACTTATGTATTGATTCCTGCTAATCTTTGTCTTTAATGCTTGCTGTTTGTTGTCCTGCAATATTTTATGTTTTGTCATATTTTTTTTTAATTCAAACTTCTAACAAATTGCATCTGTCTCATTTTCCAGATGCTTGGCCCTATCAGGACGGTATTCAGTGTTGCACAAGAAGCAGAGTTGGTTACTCACATTTTATCGATGGAGGAACAATTTTTTTGACTGACTACAACGGATGTTTGCTTCATTGCATTTCATGCAGCGGAGAGGAATAACGTGCACCACAAATTTAACAAAATTTGTGGTCCGAAACAGGTTTCTTCATTTCATGCTTAGTTTACATCCTAGTATGATTTACATAGTAGTTTGCCTTTATTCCAATTACAGCACCTGTTTCTGTCTTTTAACCAGGTTGGACTTGTTGGTAAAGACTGGTTACTAGGCTTCCAACGGCACCACCCAGAACTTGCAATTCGAACTTTAGAAACAACTTCTGCTGCTCGAGAAAGATGCTTCAATCAGATAAATATTGACAAGTTTTTTTGACATCTTATCCTCAGTGCAAGCAGAGAATTCCTTTCCTCTACACAGTATTTTTAACGTCGATTAGACAGGTGTCACAACGGTGCAGAAAAAGCCTACAATAATCCTCGGTCTGCGGGGTAAACACCAGGTTGGCACACTGACTTCTGTTGAAAGGGGAGTTTTAGCTACAGCAGTTTGCTGCATGACTAGTGGGGGCCAGTTTGTTCACCCTTCCACGAGTTCGAATGGAGCAAGAACTGAAGGATGGTGCTCCTCCAGCATCTGGATTTGCAAGCCATCCATCTGGGTGGATGCAGCTCTCCATTTTTACTGAATGGTTTCTCCCCTTTCTAGCTCACACCAGCCATCGGTGGATTATCCAGCATTATTGATTATGGATGGCCATGTGACTGACATAAAGAATCTTGATGTCATAAGTCTTGCCAGGGACAATTATGTCATGATTGTCATTTTGCCACCACATTGTAGTCATCGAATGCAGCCACTGGATGTTTCCTTTATGAAACCACTGAATGCCTAGTATGTGATTGCTATTGAAACATTCCTCAGAAACAATCCTGGCAGGCTGGTGACCATCTACAAACTAAGTGCATTGTTTGGAGAGGGCTATCTACAGGCTGCTCTTCTAAACACAGACATCAATGGGTTTAGGAAAACAGGAATTTGCCCATTGAATAAGCCTGTTTTTGGGGAAGCTGACTTTTTACCTGCCCACCTCCACAGATATTCCATTAAATGGTGAACAGGAAGCGGAAGATCCGGGCGCCCCAGTTGCCCCTCCAATCATGACTACTGAGAATGAACCTAAATTGGAAGTAGCTGATGAACCAGAACACCCAAGTGGTGTGCCTGAACCTGTTAAAGCCAGGTAGTTCACCCCAGGAAATAATTCCCTTGTTAAAGGTGGCCACAACTACACGAAAGAAGAGACCCAGGTCTCAAGGGCGAGCTCTTATTATGACAGCATCCCCATATAAGAAAGATCTAGAGTCATAAAATCAGAAGAAAAATGAAAAAGAACTCACTCTAGCAAAGAAGAGCAAAGAAGGAGAAGCAAATAAGAAACCAGAAAGCCTAGCATCCCAAAAATGACCTAACAAAAGTATGATAAAACAAAACACAACACAACAAGCAAAGGTTGGACCATCCTGGAGTCATGAAAGTGAGAATGAGGGAGATTCAACTGTTTGTATTGCAATGACATATTTGGTAATTCTCTAAGAGGTGAAGGGTGAGTTTGTTGTGCCATTTGCAAGAAATGAGCGCATGTGCAATGTGCAGGAATGCGAGATGATGAAGGTTTTTGTGAGTGTACTATGCAGGTGATGATCAGTTTCTTTATGTTATCGTATAGCGCTAGGAAGGCCACATACAGGAATAAAATGGGGCAACCTACAGGGGTACAGGATGATAAGGAAAATGGTTTTCTACTCCATTTGTACCAGTAAAGATGTTTCTTTGTTTTAAAGTTAAAGATTATGGCAAACATTTAGAGGGGTAAGATGGACCCCTGGGGTCTATCTTACCCCGTCGTATTTTATTTTGGTGGCATTAAAATAGCTTTTTTTAAAAATTCCGTGTTTCATCCTTTTCACCCCAAAACCACGACAAGGGTACATATTGCAATCATAACACACCAAAGCACCACCACAACTCCTAAAACCTCACACAATGATTTGAATGTGGTTTCTAGACTCGTTCTTTTGTTAAGTAGTCCGTCTTACCCCACCTTCCCCTAACTAAAGTGACTAACCTAAACAACACAAGTAAGAAATTGCTTGAAAAAATAGAATGTTTAACATATGGTGTCCAAACCATTTAAAACGATAATCAAGAGACAAAGAACTTTGTATCAAGGAAGAGAATTGCTAGAAAAAGTCTCACAGCACCTACAGAATCGCAAGAAAAATTCTTATCTTGCTGACGATTTCATGGAAGCCTGATGTTCAAAGATATCACCGAAAACAGTTAGAAGGAGACTTAATGACCAAGGTATAAAAGTATGACGGTGTGAAAGAAGCCATGGATACCTGAGGTCAACAGAACAAAGGTTTTCAGTCGGACAAAAATTACAAAAATCGGACACGAACAATGGTTTAAAGTTATCGGGTAAGATGAAAATAATTATCAGGTATGTAAGAGAGACTATTGGATTGTTGTTTTACGTCTTACTTATATAATTCCATTTAAATATATCTAGGAATAAAATTATTTACAAATGTAACATTTTTGTAACAATTTTGCAAATTTTCAGCAATGGTATCGGTGGCAACCTTTATCTACCAAACAGTTGGAGAGGTATTTTCACTCTGCTTTTGTAGTTCTAACTGCAAAGCATGGAGATGGTTTTATCATGGTATGGGGATGCATGTCTTCACAGGGCCAGGAAAGAATGAACTTCACAACTACCATGTTGTTTAAAGTTTTAAACACACCCACACAGAAATTGCCCCCTAAAAACACCAAGAAATGAAGTTATATTTCAGCTACACAATACCCCATGTTATACATTCAACCATTATACAGAAAGCCTACCCTTAGTGGCCTAGGAATCAATTTTTTTAGCCATTGTGACTTGTCACACAAACTCAGTGCAATTAAATCTCTAATATATAGAGGTTACCATCTCTCCTCCAATTATTCCCTAATGCACAATGAATTCCAGACTCTAAAGTCTTATTTTAAAAATAATTGTTACCCCCCACCTTTGGTTGACAAGCTAATCAATAATTTTCTTACCAAAATTTACTCTCCATCCTTTCTCTCATATAATGTTCCCCGAAATGAAAATTTTTTCGTAGTACCAGAAATGGGACCTTACAATAAATAATTCACTAGGAAATGCAACAAATTACTTAAAAAATATTTATTTCATACCAACTTCAAAATCACTTTTGTCATCCCACTTTCCATAGGAAGTTTCTTCTCGTCAAAAGACAAACTTCCTCTAGAAATGAGCAGTCGTGTTGTTTATGCTTTTACTTGTACTTGTTGTTTGCAAGGAACCTATATTGGTAGTACGGTCCGCTCATTGAAAGAGAGGTTTTGTTCTCACATGGGAATAAGCCATCGCACTGGAAAAATATTGTCTAAGAAGGAAGCTTCTGTAATTAGAAATCATAGTATACAATGCAAGACAGAATGTTCCATAGATAACTTCAAAATAATTGGTCATAATAACAATGAATATAGTCTAAGAATTTTGGAATCCCTACTAATACATACAAAATCTCCTACATTCAACATAGATAATACCACTGTTTCCCTTCTTATTTCTTAATTACCTCATTCAACAACTAACCAACCTTCTCTTATTTAACAACCAACCAATCAAATTCCTATCCTTCTTTAAGCCACGTCCTTTATAATTTCTTCACTTTGTGATTTCTCCTGAACTTCATCGGTAAGCAATATTATACTGTAATTTTTTACTTTGGTGTTTTTGCTTCCTTTTTTCGTGTCAATAGTGATTACATTAGATTAATAAATTGATTCACTTGCCTTTTAAATTCCTGAGTTATTTTCTAATTTTTGATTTACCTAAATAGTCTTAACCTAATTATTTTTAATATTTTTAATATTCTTTAACTGTATTAGATTAATTTATGTTTTAGAACCTGAAGATGGGCGATACGCCCGAAACGTTGTTCCATAAATAAATCACATGTACCTCCGCTTCCTATGTGTCCTTAAAATTCACCGTGAAAGTATATATATATATATATATATATATATATATATATATATATATATATATATATATTTATATATATATATGGTTAGGTAAAAGCAATGGTAAGAATTCGTCAATCCGGAAGAAATGTCTCATGAAGTTCCTCCATTTCTCTAACAGAGTAATTTTAAGAAGACTTTTGTAGGAGTTAGCGTTCACTTTAACAGAATTATATTTTTGTCTTCTTGCAGCTCTTCATTATCTGTTAAAGTAAATGCCAACTTATGATGAAAATAATGACATCTTCAGTGGCTATGGTATTAAAGAAATACATTAGAATATATTCTTATATATATATATATATATATATATATATATATATATATATATATATATATATATATATATATATATATATATATATATTAGACGCTATTTAATAATCAATTAGCCAGAAAAAACTAAGCGAAAAAAATAAACAAAGACCCAAAGTTTAATGAAATGAAACATTAAAAGTGAAACTTTAAACACAGCAGGAAAAATGTAATTTTACTATTATTACAAAATTAAAGGTAGAAAAAATGATAGAAATTAACTAAAAATTAAACAAGGTATTAAAATGTGAAAAAGTACAAAAAATATAATAAGCTTCATACATCAAAATATGCAGCCCCTAAAATTGGACAAGATTATTTACATTAATTGTAATTCAATTGAAAGTAAACATGGATTAAATTGGAAAGAAAAACATTACAAGTTTCCACTCATCTTTAAGAGTGTGAATTTTAGAGCAACTGATAGGATGAATATAAATGGCGACAGACTAAATTGTGTTGGTTGGGATCTCAGAGAAGTGGTTGGTTGGAAGATATGTTTACTGAGTCATTAATTTGATGGAGAAAGACTTGTCATTTAATTCAAGGCTAAATTTTTTTTTATATAAAGAGATTCAAGTATTTTTAAGTGTAGGGAGCTTGACGCTGTAGGAATTAGAGTAAGAATACTTGTATCGATGGAGTGACCACTATTAGCACTATGCAAAGGTATAGAAGAATGCTCCGGTTTAGAATTAGAAATAGGTTGGCCAGTTCTCTCTCTCTCTCTCTCTCTCTCTCTCTCTCTTTTCTATCTCTCTCTCTCCCCCTCTTTCTTTCTCTCTCTATGTATTTTAAAGGCCCACAAAAATGAAAACTGGTAACACAACCCGGAAAAACGCTAAGGAAATTATTATTACGTGAACCATTAAAGCTTAAAAGAGAAAATGGGAGATATAGTAACATAAAAATTAGGGGCATACTATTTTAACCGTTACAAACAAAAAGCCCGTCCCCCCTCCTACTAGAAAACACTTGGCTTGTCTATCACTGGATAAAAACCTACACTTCGTTATTCAAAAGGCTTCCCGAATCAACCTTTGTGTGGTTGAGGATGGTAGCTCTGGCGATGAGCCTCGTGGTCAGCTTAACGAAGGGCGCTTAATGACACAGGCTCAAATCTAACTCCTGTATTCATTTTCTTATAACGGTTAAAATAGTTTCCCCTATTTTTTCTGTTACTATATCTCCCATTTTCTAATTTAAGCTTTAATGGTACACGTAATGATAATTTCCTTAGCGTTTTTCCGGGTTGTGTTACCAGTTTTCATTTCTTTGGGCCTTTAAAATACATCTATTATATATCACGTGTCATGTGATTTTCAATTATTATTATTATATATATATTAAGGTTTCACATGTATTTGAACACTTAAATGTTAAATTATTTCTGAAACATTTTTTGCTTTCGGCTGCTTATAAAGCTAACAGGAAACTCAGTAAACATATATTTTACTGATGAAGTACACATAAAACGGATTTTTTAGGGTATATAACAATTGCTAATAAACATAATATAGCAGGTGAAAAAGGTATTCAGCAACTCGAATACCATGTGAGAATATTGTTATTGAACAAAGGAAACTTTATAAATTCGATAAAAAGGGTAAGATTGAAGATTCGATAAATTTCTAGAAAATAAAATGATGTAAACGGCTGAAAATTAGCACCGTCATTCATTGATAAGAACCCATAGAAGAAGGACGTTTGCTTTGAGCAATACTTATTGTCAAAGGTGTTTGTTACGCTATTCCACAGTACAAGGCAACCCCAAAAGAACGGGCCCCAACTTTCGATAGGCCTCATTTCTTAATTTTCTGCAAGGATTAAATGAAACTTTGGTGATAACTAGTTTATTGTGTATAAAAACATCATATCAAAACATGAGAGTCTTCGCACCTTTCTTCTTTATTCTAGAGCACGTGTTCGAGATGACCTCCATTTAGGTCTGTGCATTTCTTGAGGCGCAGCGCAAAGATGTCCATGACGTCCTTACAAACCGACTGACTAATGGCTCTGATCTTCTCCCTGATGGCTTACTTGAGTTCCGTGATGGTCCTGGGTCTCCCTGCGTATAGTCTGTCTTTAAGGTAGTCCCAGAGAAAGAAATCTGGGGGAAGGGGCTAAGGTCTGGGCTGTGAGGTACCCACTGAAAATCAGTTTTGAGATTGATCAGACGGCCACCAAAGTTCTCTTTCAGCCAAGCTCGGGACAGGTTTAGGCGGGAGAGCTTGCTCCACCTTGCTGGAACCAGAACTTCCCTATAAGCGACGGGAACAGGGTCTGCAGCTCCTCCTTGAAGGTTTTGATGACCTCAACATACCGCTCCTTGGTGACTCTCACTGTCGCGCCAGATTCCTAAAAGATGATGCCTCTGGCTGAGATTGCAGTCCATACTGTGTATTTAGGCAAGTGTAGGGGCTTGGTGGCTACCTCATTTGGTCTGGATGTCCTCCAGAAGACATTTTTCTTTGAGTTTACCTTTCTTTCAAAATGAAAGTGAGCTTCATCTGAGGTCCAAAGGAGGAAAGGAAAGTTGGGGTCTCCTGAATCCTCTCCAGTATCTTGACTGTCATAGCCTTTCTCTGCTCCTTGTCTGAGGCTGTAAGGGTCTGCTTCGTCTGTATTCTGTATGGGTAGGCCTTTACATCCATTACTAGCACTCTCTTGCAAGTCTCACGGGATATACCGAGGGGCTGACTTCGCTTGCGCACAGAGCGTTTTGGACTCTGCTGAACTGACTCTCTCACGCGCTCGACCAGCTCAGTTGTACGCTTCCTGGGGCATCCTAAATGGGTTGGGCGGTTGTCACTGGCTGCATTGAGGTTCTCCACTATCCCAAAGTTATCGAAGTGGCCCATTCAGTCCTGAATTCTGCTCTGGGAGGGGGCTTTTTCACATTCGAATGGATACACGAAAGTGTCCTGCACTTTCTTGAACGAGTCTATCTTGTAGTAATGTTTGATGCAGTATATTCCTTGCTGGAGCTCCCATTGAGATCTAGTTGTGTTCACAGGCGTTGCTTCTGTCATATCCTGCAAAGTAAGGGTTGATTAGTGAAACAATGAAGGATATATCACAAAAAGTGTGTGCAGGCCCGTTTTGGTGGGGTCACCCTGAATATAATTAAACTTCATTTAGATGGTTTATCATGTAGAACAATTTCTGGGCGAGGTGACTTGACTTATGCAACTGTAGATTCTATACTTCGAAAGCAACGCGAGTATGGAATCGGTTCCGACTTTCCAAAAGCCGGTGCTCCTCGCAAGATTAACGATCGGTCTCGACGAAACAAACTTCGAAAGCTAAAGAATAATCCAATGATTATATAAAAGATCTACAAAGCGATCTGGAATTTTCAGGGATTAGAGTAAGTAAAAGAACTATTAGTAGAGAACTCATCGTAATGATCTGCATTCTTTCACTCCCTAACAAAACTCCACTTCTTAATTGAAGCATGTAACAAATCGTTTAAAGTTTGCCAAAGAGCATCTTGAGAAAGGAAGTGAATTTTGGAACAATTTGATAGGGTTAAATGACACTAAAATAAAACTTCTCGGCCGAAATGATGCTCGTCACGTTTAGAAGGCACAAGGAACTACTTATATCCTGAGAACACCATTCCAACCGTGAAGCACCGACGAGATAGTTTCATGGTTTTGAGCAGCTTCATTGCACATGACACAGGAGCACTCCACTTCGTTCCTAATCTCCAGCACAAAGGAGAGAAATGTAAATATTAGCTCAAGTTTGTTTTCTTTAGATCCAGTCGTATCTTCTTCCTCAAATCAAACTTATCAGGGGCCATAAAACATATCTGACCATCTGATTTTATAGGGAAAACATTGATCTGTATCAATACGGTGCCTCTCTATTTATAAACCATTGTGAGTTTGAAAATGATATTAAGATAACGAAAGGGCTAGCTCAAATCAATCTTGCTTTTTCCTACGTGGTACAACCAAATATATATATATATATATATGCCGAAACTGGTCTTGAGATAATAAACTGCTACTCTCTCCCACAGTGGTTATATATATATATATATATATATATATATATATATATATATATATATATATATATATATATATATATATATATATATATATATATATCTTCGCCACCAAATTCCGATAATGAATAATTACCCATCCAAGCCAGAATCATTCCCATTTCACACATCTCTAAACCGTTTTTCTTTGTTCCCCAAATATTTTTCTTCTTTCTCTTTATCGATCCTTTTCGGCACTTCTCACTCATACATAGATACATTCATACACACTCCAATCCACCGCAGATACACTCATATCGTGAGATGTATAAGCCTCAAGCCTAAACGGGTCGCTTCCATATCCTGACATACATCGTAACACTACACTACTGGTGTGGTAGAGGAAAAAAGTTGGACAACGTCGTCTTATCTGAATTATGGTCACCTCAAGCACCAATTAATCATTAATAATCTATAACCGCCTGCTTTTCTCTCATATCACACACACACACACATCCACGAAAGACACCCAGAACACTCACACATACCAACCCGAACTCCGCCGCCATTAATAATGATCAGAAGGAGTCATTAAGTTTCCGAGGCGCGGAGCCATTTTTTTCGCGCCAAATTTTGTAGAAATGGAGTTGGCGGGAAGAATGGGGAATCGGATGAACACGTTTGAGACGAGTTTACTGCTCATAAAGAAAGGAGGGAGGGCATGGGTAACTCGGGGCAAGGCTGGGAGGGGGGATATAACACCTATGGGTGCCATTTTAGAGGTTGTGGCACCAGGATGATAAGAAATATTCACTAAGGGGTCAAAAGTAATGGAATGGGATCGAATATATCTTTGGACGAACTGAAAATTGACGGAGGATTTTCGAGTTGGGTCTTGGCTCTCAATTTCAACCTGAATAGGCACTGACCCTGGATCGAATACGAGACCCTCGAATCAAAATGCAGTTGTCATCAAAATTGTTCGCATAACCTAATCTTAATGTAATAGTGCAAAATATATACAGGGTAACCCTAAAAAAATTGGCCCGTTTTGAGAAGCAATACCTCCATAACCATTGCAGCTACGGACATGAAATAAAAGCAAATTAAAGATGAATCCTTTATCATCATCATCATCATCATCATCATCATCATCATCATCATCATCATCACTAACTCTATAATTTAAGAAGGTGATTTTTGGCAGTATTTGAATACTAATTTCATCTTAGTTTGGTCATGACTTATATTTTTTTACCAAAGTTATTTCTAATAATTCTTTTATAATATCAAAAACCAAAATGGTAAGGTTCAGAAAATTTAACTATGGCTGCTTTTTTTTAGATTTTAAATTTTAATCTTAGTTGTTTTTGCTGGGTTGTTCTCCAGTCAGTTCTGAACGAACAGACCAGCATTCCTGAGGTAGGCAACAGAGGGACCCGGGCGATTTCAGAGATCACTCGTACGGAGAGGTGGTGTGTGTGAGTGTCTCAGTGTATTGAGTGACGAGCACTCTTCCATTATGTGGTGAATTGTGTGTGCTCCTATATGACAGAGTGGGCAGGTGTCTGATACTTCAGGGTGTATCCTCTTTCTGTAAGACACAAGGGCATTGTGGTTTCCGCATCTGAGCCTGGATAGGTGAACTCGGCCCTCTCTACTTAGCTTGGCTTCTGAATCATCCACTTTGGGTGGGATTCTCCCCAGAACGCTGTTTGGACCGAGTCTGTTGATAGAGCATGTTGCTAGGGTGTTATGTATGTCTGTTGAGTTGCTTGTGCCACTTAGGGCTGTTGGTATGGTGTCCAGAATGCTCGTGTAATATGTGGATGGGGTGTTTCTGATGTTTCGGTAGGTTGGTGTTGTGTGCAATGTGGGATGTAGTGTATGTGAGGTGTATGTGAGGTGTAGAATTGTGCACCTTTTAGATCCATGTGATCTTTGACCTTTAGTGTTTTAGTTTCTCGATGTAAGTGGTCGATGGGAGTTGTTTTGGTAAAACTTGTGGCGGTTCTTAGTGCATTGTTTTGTTGTATTTGCAGCATATTGTAGTGCGTATCTGAGAGGTTTAGTGTCCAGCTGGTGCTACAGTATTCGATAGTGGATCGGATGAACTGCTTTTGGATGGTGGTGGTTGTCTCCTTGCTCTGAGTTTTGATGTGCATCTGAGTTTGATGTCAGCTATGTGGTCCAAGAAGGTCAAACCGTTGTCGTAGGTGACTCTAAGGATTTTCACCTTGTTGGCGTATGGGATGGGTGTGTTGTACAAAGTGACGGGTGTGAGGTTATTATGGTTGTATTCTTGTTTGTAGTTGGTTATGAGAGTGGCTGTGGATTTCTCTGGTGCTATTTTAAGTCTGTTGGTAGTGAGCCATGTTTGTTGTGTGTTTAGGTAGTGTTGTGCGTTTGTGGCAGCTGTGTTGTGTTTAGCATAGGTGGATGTGATTGTGATGTCGTCTGCATAGGATGAGATTTTGATGTCTTGAGAGGTGAGTGTTGGGATGTCGTGGAGAAAAAGGTTGAAAAGTGTGGGGGATAGGACTAAACCTTGTGGTACTCCGTCTCTAAAGGGTCGTATCTGTGATGGAATGCCATTGAAATCTACACGAGCCTTTCTACCATACAGATAGTTGGCGAGCCATCTTTTGCTGTTGTTATGCATGTTAATGTTGTAGATTTGATTTATAAGTTTATGTCTGGGAGTGGCATCGAAGGCTTTGCTTATGTCTATTGATATAAGTAGTGTTCTTTTGTCTGGTGCTTTGTGGTTAAAGCCTTTCAGCTTTCTTGCGTCAGTTGTGTGAGTAAGGTGCTTGTTGAGTGTTGTGGTCTAAAGCCATGTTGGGTGGGCGATAATGGGATATGTGGTGTAATCAGGTTTAATATGAGTCGTTCTCTTACTTTGAAAGCTGTGCTCAGCAGTGTTATAGGTCTGTATGAGGTGACAAGTGTGGGGTCTTTGTTGGGTTTAATGATAGCGACAATGATACCGTGTTTCTATGTGTCTGCGATTTTGCAATATGCGTAGCATTAATTTGCTATGTCGGTGAGGGCCTGGATCTCTCGTGGACCGAGATTTTTAAGATGGTAATTTGAGATACCATCTGATTCAGCAGCTGGTGAGTTTTTGAGGTTACAGTTGATATGGTTTGTTTGTCTGTATGTGAAAGGTTTGTGTTTTTTGTCAAGTGGGAAGTGCTTCTTACGTGTTATGATTTTTCTGTCTTCTGGCGTGTGTGGGGGGTGGCTTATGTTGGCGTAGTGGTTGATGAGTATGTTGGCTTGTTGTTTGTGTGAAGGGATTGTGTTGTCACGAGTGATCGCTGCGTGTGATGTTGGAGTTTATGAGTTTGATTTAGTTATGCTTCTGAGTACTTGGAAAACTTTCTTGCTGTTGTCTTTATGGTTGAGATTGTTAGCGAAGTTTGTCCAGTTTTGTGTCTGCTGTTGCTTTATTTTTGTTCTTATTTGTTCATTGAGTGACTGGACAGTGCAAACAGTTTCTTCTGTATGGGAAACTGGAGATGTATGTTTTGCATTGTCTTGGGTTTCTATGAGGCTCTTTATCTCTGGTGTGAAATTAGGGTTATGAAGTTTGCGGATGCCTCGTGGAATGTGTTTCTTGCCTGTTTTGGTTATTATGGAGTTGAATTGTGTAGTGATTATTTTGTAGGTTGTTTCTGTGATGTTTGTGGTGTCTAGTGAAGCAAAGAGGGTTTCTGTGTCTTCTGTGCAAGCTGACAATTTGCCTTTTTGTAGTTATGAAAGTTTTCCTGCTTTGTTTTTGTTTGTGTGTTGTTTTAGTTGTGATGATGATGGGTAAATGGTCTGATGGTAGTTTTTTGGCTGTACTCCAGAGAGTGTCGATTGTAAGTGCTGGAGAACAGAATGTTATGTCTGGTGAGGATATATTGCATCTGGCTTGGTGAGGCATATGTGTGTGTGCTGTTAGGTCATTGAGTATGGATAGCTTCCCCCGTGGGGGGAAGTGGCGAAGCCATTACCTCGTCTATAAATACTCATTCCTTGTAAAAATCGTCTTAAAGTCATTTAATGAGTCAATTAGCCTTTATAAAAATAATGTTAAAAACATGTTTTTTAGTTTCTATATTGAAACTTTAAAAAAAGTTCAAACTTTTAAATTAAATTTAAATTTTAAGTAATGGTTCAATAGTCCCTTCTTCCCAAATTTTGTTTTTTCTTTCTGCTTTCTTGCGAATCGATCAACAAATAAAAATCATGTGTTTTTTACCTTATTTATTAAAGGCTAATTGATTCATCAAATGACTTTAAGACGTTATTTAGAAATAATAGAGATTTATAGATAAAGAATTCATCTTTTATTTTGTTTTATTTCATGTCCGTAGCTATGATGGTTATGGAGATATTGCTTCTTAAAGATGGTCCAGTTTTTTTCAGAGTTACCTTGTATATACAGGGTGGGGCAGAAAGGTTGCCTCGATTTCGAAGGTTAATAAAAAACAAACATATGAATATACAAGAAAAAAAACTTCGTATCTCTATGAAGTATATTCAATGCCATTTATTTTCTGTTTCAGGTAGGACCCACCATGGCCTGGAGTGGAGAGCATCGTGCATTTGTTGTGGAAGAGTTTCTTAAGAGCGGTGAGTCCGTCGCAACGACGACAGGTTCCTTCCGAAGACACTGCGTCGTCATGATCACGAACCGGATGGAAAAACAATTCGTCGGTGGGTTTCTGACTTTAGACAAACATCATCGGCTTTAAACAAGAACAGTCCTGGTCGTCCTAGGACCACAACAGGGCCAGAAAATGTTGCACCTGTGACAGCTTCAATACAGCAGTCTCCCAGACGTTCCGCACGAAAACACGCATCTGCTTTACACATGTCCGTTCGAAGTGTTCGCAGAATCTTACACATGTCTTTCCACATACACCCCTACAAGATGATGGTTGTACAGGAGCTAAGCGAGAGGGATTATGAAACCCGCACAACTTTGTGTCGGGACATTCTCCAGACCATCATCCCAACAGCTGTTCTGATCTGCAGTGACGAAGCGCACTTCCATTTATCGGGGAAGGTTAATAAACAGAACTTTCGATACTGGTCAGTCAATAACCCTCGTGAACTCTACGAATGACCACTCTACAGTGCGAAGGGTACTGCCTGGTGTGCCGTGGGTGCTTTCGGCGTGTGGGGTCCTTATTCTTTCGAAGAAGGTGTTACATTAACTGTTACATTGGACCGTTATTGTGAACTCATCGATAGGTTTCTCAATCTTAAAGTCGTCCACTTACTCGACGCTCATAATCCGGATGATGTATGGTTCCAACAAGATGGTTCCCCATCGCATACGTATCGACGTTGACTCGGAGTCCTCAGTGAAATGTTTCCGGGTCATCTTGTTTCTCTGCGAGGCGATATTGGGTGGCCCCCACATTCCTCGGATTTAGCCCCTTGTGATTTTTTTTCTATGGGGTGCACCTCAAATCACGAGTGTATAACACCGACCAACAACTATAGAAAATCTAAAAGCAGCAAAATAACTCAGGAAATCAACGCCATTCCACGGGACACGGTTCAAAGGGCTATGGTGAACTTCCGAGAGAGATTTCAAAATTGCATCGACATTGGCGGTCGTCACTTAAGTGATACAATTTTCAAAACCATTTGAATCACAATGGCATTTGATGTACTTATTACAAATACAAAGTTTATTCTCGTGTGATCATGTGTTTGTTTTTGATTAACATTCAAAATCGGGGCAACCTCTCTGCCCCACCCTGTATATGTATTCTATCAGTTTCCTAAATAACTTAAACACAAAAGATGGTATTTAATTGTTTATTAAGACAAATTAAAGTTTGGTTATATTTGAGCTAAATTCAATATAGCAATTTAATTCCTTTTCCCTTAAATCAAAATTCTCCACACCCTTTAAAAGAGTCATGTTTAACCGTTCAACCACACTTGGCCGTATCAAAATGGCTCCCGCCGTGATCTATATCCACTTATAAACTTTTGTCCCCGTTCTTTCGGGGTCCTTTTTTCCATTTAGGGAGCGAAATGGGTTTCTATTTCGGGTAGGCTCTCCCCCCAAAGAGTTTCAATGGGCAATTCTCAAATGACTACGATACTCCCACGTCGTTTCCTGCTTTAATCTTCAGCCACTCCTTTGTGGAGTTGACTTGGGTTTTTGGATCGTTATCCCGCTGGTGAAAAGTTGCGTCCGAGCTTAAATTTCCTCAGTGAAAGACCAACGTTTTTGGCAACTTTTTCCTGGTACTAAAGCGAATCCATGGTCCGAGCTTAAATTTCCTCAGTGAAAGACCAACGTTTTTGGCAACTTTTTCCTGGTACTAAAGCGAATCCATGGTCCAAGCTTAAATTTCCTCAGTGAAAGACCAACGTTTTTGGCAACTTTTTCCTGGTACTGAAGCGAATCCATGGTCGGATCTTAAATTTCCTCAGTGAAAGACCAACGTTTTTGGCAACTTTTTCCTGGTACTGAAGCGAATCCATGGTCGGATCTTAAATTTCCTCAGTGAAAGACCAACGTTTTTGGCAACTTTTTCCTGGTACTGAAGCGAATCCATGGTCGGATCTTAAATTTCCTCAGTGAAAGACCAACGTTTTTGGCAACTTTTTCCTGGTACTGAAGCGAATCCATGGTCGGATCTTAAATTTCCTCAGTGAAAGACCAACGTTTTTGGCAACTTTTTCCTGGTACTGAAGCGAATCCATGGTCCGAGCTTAAATTTCCTCAGTGAAAGACCAACGTTTTTGGCAACTTTTTCCTGGTACTGAAGCGAATCCATGGTCCGAGCTTAAATTTCCTCAGTGAAAGACCAACGTTTTTGGCAACTTTTTCCTGGTACTAAAGCGAATCCATGGTCCAAGCTTAAATTTCCTCAGTGAAAGACCAACGTTTTGGGCAACTTTTTCCTGGTACTGAAGCGAATCCATGGTCCGAGCTTAAATTTCCTTAGTGAAAGACCAACGTTTTTGGCAACTTTTTCCTGGTACTGAAACCAATCCATGTCCCATCTAAGCGGCGAAATTTTCTGTTCCCGATGTAGTAAAACGCACTCATAATTAATGGGTCCACTGCCGTGTTTCATAATGGGAAGAGCTTTTAGTCGCAATCTCTACAAGTTACCATGTCGGTCAGAGGGTAACCGTTCTACTTTGCAATAACATCATAACTACTTGTTCGATTCTAATGAAATTTAAATACCTTATGTTGTTTTACATCTTCTTTCGAATGATATTAGGCTCGAAGTCCTCCCAAGGTTAGTTAGGGAATTATTTGGCAATAACATCGTAACTCTTCGGCCGCAATTTGAAATCCTTGTTTTTTTCTATATTCTCTTTCGAATCCTATAATTGCAAAGGTCTTCCCAAGGTTAGTTCGGGAAATTATTGGGAGTTTTGAAGGCTGTAAGATTGTACGGTCATAAGGTAATAGGTCAGAATAATTGAGAGCACTCGACTTAGATCTGTTGATCCTTGTTTTTTTTATACGCTTCGTTCTTCCGTCTCCGAATGAACGAAGTTCACTGCTTCACAAACCTTCAATTCCGTTTCGTCGGTCTAGAAAACCTCCTCCCAATAGCTCATTGGCTTGTCTCAATGCCTCGGTGGAGTACCATAAACGATTCTGCTTCTGCTTAGCGGCCAGCAGTGGAGTGCGTCTCGGAGTTCTTGCGCAGAGACCTTCACGGAGTAGCATACTCCCGTAGCAAACGAAACTCTTTACCGGCAGCTAAAAGGCCATACTCTAGCTCTTTGATGGTCAGACGATGGTTTTCTCCGTCTTTCTCCTCCTAAAGCATATGGAAGCTAGGGAGAGCACCATCTTTCTCCCTCGTTCTGGTAGCCATTCCACTGTATCTGTAGCTTCATATTTTCCTATGATGCTCGCAATGGTGTCTTTCGAACTATTCAACTTGTTTCCAATTTTCTTTCAGCCATTTCTTTGCGTGTGTAAGCAAATTCTTTAGACTCCTTTGGCAATTCCGTTCTCTTTGTCATCTTCAGTTACGCGTTTGTTCGAATGACGATCACTGAAGACATGACATCAGATAAACTAGCCGGATACCTGTTGAGCTAGAATCGTCGACCTTGAACGCCGGCAAGGTCATCTTGAGTCAATAGCCGACAAGAATGAACGAATTCTTGCAGGGTTTTGAATAATTTTGATTGATAGAAAACCAATAAAATTAGTACATGTAATTTAGTTCATAATAGAATCTGTAATTAGTCTTAATAAACTATTGTCATCCTCTGTTTAGGTTATCTAATTAACTGTTAATTTATACAGCGGCGTACATAAGCAGAGGC
Organism: Ceratothoa steindachneri; assembly: GCA_963969495.1. Taxonomy (NCBI): domain Eukaryota; kingdom Metazoa; phylum Arthropoda; class Malacostraca; order Isopoda; family Cymothoidae; genus Ceratothoa; species Ceratothoa steindachneri. The sequence goes on along the minus strand of OZ018333.1, from coordinate 8,006,146 downwards.
AAAACCGATATGATTCATATTTTAAAAAGAAAATTTGGCTCTCGACTTCACTTGTATAATGTATGAGGATTATATAAAATTCCTATCTATTGCGACTACATATCAATACATACAAAATGTCAACAAAAAAAAGCTGTGTAACAAAAACATTATCTATCGGCAAACAGGAAAAACATAAATAATGGCAATATTTAATTAATATCTGTATAACCCTTCCCCAATTAACTTCAATAACAGCTGCTAGGCTTATCTCATGTAAAAGAATAAACAAGATTTGTGCGCGTTTCTGGATATATTTTATTCCACTCTTCTTCAGTAAACTTATCCATTTCATCAATGTTGCAAGGACCCTTCTTGTGCGCATGGCTTCTTCAGATGTTCGATGTGGTTCAAATTTGGAATTTGAAAAGACCACTTGAGTATAGTGATGAGTTGTTGCGGTAGGTATTTTCTGAGTAAATTTGATGGTATATTTGGGATCGTAGTCTTGTTGAAGTGCATTCCAAGTCCCGTTTCTTTGCTGATTGCTTCACGTTTTCAGCAAATATGCGCTGATAGTTTTCAGTAAACATGATCTTATCACTTTTAATGCGACAATACAGGCAGCAGCGAAATATCCTTGCAATATAATTCAACCTCCTCCTTGTTAGACAGTAGGGACGGTGTTCTTTTCTATAAGAGGTCTTCAGATCTCCACCAAAAGTACTATTCGTCGTTTCTACCAAAGAGCTAAATGTTTTGTCTTATCTGACTATAATATTTCACCAAAATAGCCTATTTATGAGTTGTAATCAACAAAGGCCTCTTTCTAGGGTCACTTTCATGCAATCGATCTCCGTGTACATAACGTTGTACTGTTGAGACGTGTACATGTAAGTCACGTGCCGAAATCATGGCTTCTAACTCATTTAGTGGTCTTATGATAGTTTCTGTCTTCATCAAGGACCGAAGGTTTCTAGGGCTGTTTCTTCGGTTGATCTTCACTCTAATGTCATTAGATTTATACTTCAAAATAACTTTATTAATAGAAAAATTGTAATATTTGTAATAGAGGATTTTTTTATATTTCCATGACCAGCCATTTTAACACTATTGGTGTCTTGCAGATTCACCATTGTCCTCTTGAAAGTGTTTCCATGGTGACAACGAATGGCAAATCTCGCAGGAAAATGAAGAGCTAACCCTTCTCTAACGCTCTAGTTTACTCTAGAATCGTTTTAAAATCTTGCGGGTCGATATATATGAAATAACACTTATGCGACCATTAAAATACAATAGCTACCATTAGCACTCTCATAATAGTGACTAGTATAGGAAACCAGCTTTTATTTACAATAATCTCCCGTTATAAATTATCTAAATAAACCAAACAAGTAAATGAAAGTTCCTGGTACAAAAAGAAGAAAAAGAGATTGGAACTTAAGGAATAAACAACCAGGAACGAATCTTAGATTTCGTGTCTGATGTTGCCTATACTTATGCCCGCAGCTGTATAGTTCCTACCAATTCATTAGGGTCGAAGGCGTGCCAACAATTTTGATCGTAACTCTTTCCTAACCTAACCTAACATGCTCTAAAATAGCCCAACCAAACGACCATAACCTTACTTGATCCCTCATCCAAAATAACCCCCAATTACCCACTCCATTTTGGCCCCACTTCAAATCCGTCCACTGCATTGTGGATTCATGTTGCAGTTGTCATCTCCATGAATGCACTCCCACCATGCCCCAGCACCCTCGGGAGAATCTGTTCTGCATCCTGACTTCGCCCCCTCTAGGTTAATCCAAAAAGCGCCCCGTAGTGTCCTCTTCCATCCCATCGGGCTACAAAATATTCCACACTTTTCACTCTTCCAACCTAAACACTTTTCCCCAGGGCGTTTCGAGGCACCCCTATGGCTCTGGGGGAAGCACTGGGGTGAATGTCCCCCTTTGCCAAGTTCACCACTCAGGATGGTTCCATGTAGGGGAGGAAGGGAATGATAGTTGGCACTGTTGACACCGGAGAGTGCCAAGGTAGCACGTCTGTGACGTCACGAGCGCATACACACACACAGAGATGCCGCGAGAAATGTCGGAAGAAAGGAAGTGACGAAGGAAGGGAGGATCTCGAGAGGGAGAGAAGGATCGAGGATGACCTCGATGATTAAGGTTGAGATTCGGAGTGGGAGAAATAGATCAAGGATGATCTCGAGGAATACTCTCTGGATCTCGAGAGAAAGAGAAGGGTCGAGGATAACCTCAATGATTAAGGTTGAAATTTGGAGATGAAGAAATAGATCAAGGATTATCTCGAGGAAGCTAAGCTGTCGAGGATGACCTCAAGGACCAAGTTCGAGATCTGGAGAGGTAGAGAAGGGTCGAAAAGTTTAATCCTCCAAGTGATGATGAGGTAGATGAAGAGGATAATAATTACTGATGGTGGGGTAGATGATGATAATAATAAATGCTGAATATGTTGTCGATAGTGATTATGATAAATAATGATGATGAGGTAGATGATGATGATGCTAAATACTGAAAATGGCGTAGATAATGATGATTCCTATAATAAACGCTGAAGATGGGGTAGATGAGGATGATAATAATTACTGATTATGAGGTAGATCATGATGATAATAAAAGATGATTATGAGGTAGATTGTACATAATGGTGATAATGATGAACATAAATTATTCAGATGAGGTAGATTAAGATGATAATAAATAATGATGATGAGGTAGATGATGATGATAATAAATAATGAATTTGAGTCGGATGGTGATGATGATTCCTATAATAAATGGTGAAGATGGGTTAGATGAAGAAGATAATAATTGCTGATGATGAGGTCAATAATGATGATTAAAATAATAAGCAATACTCTATTTGAGGTAGATATGATGATAATAAATACTGATGATGAGTTAGATTAGGATGATAATTATAAATGCCGATGATTAGGTAGATGATGATGTTGATGATAATTTTAGGCTGAAGACGAAGTAATGATGATGCTAATAAATGCAGAAGATCGGGTAGATACTATCGATAATAAATACTAATGATGAATGTGAAAATAAATGCTGATGATAAGGTATATGGGGAGGAAAATAATAATTGATGAGAAGGAAGAAAAAAAGGAGGTGGACGATACAAAATGATGATAAAGATGAAGCTCCAGAAACGATAAACATCTGAGGGCGAAGATGAAGTAACGACTGATGTAATTTATTCGAATTAAATTGACCAAATCAAATTAAAAAATAATTTTAATTTAGCTGCAGACCCTCGTTTGATCCCAAAGTCCCCCAATTTATCCCAAACTCCCCCAATTTATCCCAAACTCCCCCAATTTATCCCCAATTCCCCCAATTTATCCCCAATTCCCCCAATTTATCCCAAATTCCCCCAATTTATCCCAAACTCCCCCAATTTATCCCAAACTCCCCCAATTTATCCCCAATTCCCCCAATTTATCCCCAATTCCCCCAATTTATCCCAAATTCCCCCAATTTATCCCAAACTCCCCCAATTTATCCCAAATTCCCCCAATTTATCCCAAATTCCCCCAATTTATCCCAAACTCCCCCAATTTATCCCAAACTCCCCCAATTTATCCCAAACTCCCCCAATTTATCCCAAATTCCCCCAATTTACCCTAAACTCGCCCAATTTGCCCCAAACTAGCCAACTTTATCTCAAACTCCTGCAATTTATCCCAAACTCCCCTAGTTTATCCCAAACTCCTCCAATTTATCCCAAACTCTTTCAATTTATCCCCAACTCCTCCAATTTATCTCAAACTCCTGCAATTTATCCCCAACTCCCCTAGTTTATCCCAAACTCCTCCAATTTATCCCCAACTCTTTCAATTTATCCCAAACTCCTCTAATTTATCTCAAACTCCTCCAATTTATCCCAAACTCCCCCAATTTATCCCAAATTCCCCCAATTTATCCCAAATTCCCCCAATTTACCCTAAACTCGCCCAATTTGTCCCAAACTAGCCAACTTTATCTCAAACTCCTGCAATTTATCCCAAACTCTTTCAATTTATCCCAAACTCCTCTAATTTATCCCAAACTCTTTCAATTTATCCCCAACTCCTCTAATTTATCTCAAACTCCTCCAATTTATCCCAAACTCCCCTAGTTTATCCCAAACTCCTCCAATTTATCCCCAACTCTTTCAATTTATCCCAAACTCCTCTAATTTATCTCAAACTCCTCCAATTTATCCCAAACTCCTCCAATTTATCCCAAACTCCTCTAATTTATCCCAAACTCCTTTATTTTATCCCAAACTCCTCCAATTTATCCCCAAATCGCCCACTTTATCTAAAACTCCTCCAATTTATCCCAAACTCCTTCGCGTTAGCTCAATCTCATAAACTTTCTAACCTCTCTTTTCTTTCATAAAACAAATGAACCGCAAAGAGTAGACAAGAAAGAGGAGAATAAATTAATTGTTAACGGTTGTATCGGACAGATGAAGGAAATAAATTGATAAAACGAACAGCAATAGCACACTAGTTGATGAAGAATGGACTATAAATAAATAATAAAATAACTCAATAAATAATTGACGATTGTGCCAGGCATATGAAGAATGCGGATTGCTCAAAAGAGTATTTATCGTACAGTAGTTTGTATTGGCATAAATAAATAAAATAATAGCAACGGATAAGTACTTATACCCCCCCTCTTAAAAAAACAAGAGTTTAAGTGCCAGCACGTCCCACGGAACGATCGGAATGAGACAAATTAAAAAGAATAAGTAAATAAACGTAAAAATAAAACCAAAATGGACCTATTTACGGCAACGGAGGGATCAAGGAAGAAGCAGTCACTTGCATAAATATCTAGTTAAGAGTTCTAAGGATTAGGAACATGATCTTCTTCCTTCTCGATGACGTATTGAGGGAGCGAGAAAGGAGGACGAAATCGAGGGTGATAGACGATCAAGGTGGAGAGATAAAAGGGTAAATTACCTAAGCAAGTTAATTATATAAATTATAACAAAAAAGAAATATTCTGTGAATGATGCCAACTGAATCCCCCTTCTCCAACAAACCTTATATTCTCTTGGGTCTAAAGTGAAATTAAGAAGTCTCTAAATATTTTTCTTCTCTCTCTCTCTCTTTATATATATATATATATATATATATATATATATATATATATATATATATATATACTGTAGCGGCCATAATAGTAAGAACAATTGTATTTAAATATTTTTATAGAAGCTTAACAAAACGTTGAGAGTATATATTATACACATATTTAGATATATCTAATATCTATCTTGCATAAAAACTTTAAGTGAATGGAATAAATATTTCATAAGTTATGAGGAAATAAACAAACTATCTTCCAAATTGCAGCGGCCAAAATTTAAGGGCCACTTTGAAAAAATGAGCTACCAACCGAGGTATTTGTGTTTAGGAGACCGGTGATGGGCTAACTTCTTATGATCATACATTATTGGAACATTCAACTGTCAATATGGCGGCTTGTGAGAGACGACCGGTGTCCTGTGATGAAAAACAAAGGATTGTGTACCTTCACCAAGAGGGCAAGTCAAATTCTGTGTTAGCAACTACTGTAGGAAGGTCTAAAAGTGTTGTGCAAGGAATTCTAGCTCGTTTTAAGTCAGGATCGAGAGATGCTAAACCCCAAACCAGTAGACCTCATAAAACGTCACCAAGATAGGATCGTATTATGGTTAGAATGTCACTGAAGGATAGGTTTAAGAGTGCTGCTGAGATATCCCGCGAGTTCAGCTCTACTTCCGATGTCAACCTATCGCGCAAAACAGTTTCCTGGAGGTTACGAGGTTCTGGGTTGCTTGCTCTGGCACCGGCAAAGAAACCTCCGATCACCAAGAAGAATCAAAGAGCCCGTCTTCGTTACGCTCACGAACATGTTATTTGGACCCAAGAACAGTGGGCGCAGGTTCATTTTAGCGATGAATCGAAGCTCAATGTGATTGGTTCCGATGGCGGGATGTACGTCGGCCGAAGATGTGACGAAAGGTTATCTTGTACATGTGTGAAGAAGACAGTGAAATATGGAGCAGGCAGTGTAATAGTATGGGGAGTGATCTCTTCTACTGGACCTGGGTCCACTTATTCGCCTACAAGGGACTGTCAATGCTTAAATCTACAAGCAGATTCTTAGATAGCATGCCCTTCCACATCTCCGATCCTCGTCAATTCAACTTCCTATCTTCCTGCAGAACAAAGCTCCCTGCCACACTGTGAAGAAAGTCAAAGATTTTTTGAGTGATAAAGGGGTTGATCTCATGAATTGGCCATCTCAAAGTCCCGATCTCAACCCAAAAGAAATCGTTTGGAAGATTATTGGAGAGGGGGTGCGAAGGAGAAATCCAAAGAACCAAGATAAACTCTGGGAATTATTGAAAAACGAATGAAACAATATTACCCCATCATTTTGCAAGAAATTAATTCAGTCCTGTGGTGACAGATGTCGGGAGGTCATTGTTAGTAAAGGGATGCTCACAAAATATTAATAGTAGGGGTTTCTTTTTGGTTCCTGTTCAATTTTACATTGTTTTTCTAAGTGACCCTTAACTTTTTTCCGCTGCAATTTGGAAGATATTTTGTTTATTTCCTCATAACTTATGAAATATTTAATTAATTCACTTGAAATTTTTACGAAAGATAGATATTAGATATATCTAAATATGTGAATCCAACGAACCGCAGGAAACAGAAAAACAGGATAATATTTCTTCGGAAATGTTATTTGCTAATTCGCAAAAATTCCGTACGGGGATGGGATTCGAACCGTTCACACTGAGGCAGCGTAGCCGAGTGGTCTAAGGGACGGTTTAATTAAGATCAAAGCGGTTGCTCGCTACCTCAGTGTGCACGGTTCGAATCTCACCCATGTACGGAATTTTTGCGAATTAGGAAATAACATTTCCGAAGAAAATATCCTGTTTTTCTGTTTCTTGCAGTTTGCTGGATTCAACGTTTTTTTAAATTGACCCTCATATTATGGCCGCTAATATATATATATATATATATATATATATATATATATATATATAGAGAGAGAGAGAGAGAGAGAGAGAGAGAGAGAGAGAGAGAGAGAGAAAGAGAGAGAGGGAGAGAGAGGGAGAGAGTGACAAAATAATTAATTGAAACATCAGTTTGTTTGTGCTTTCATATATTTGTTAAAGATTATAGAGATGAAAAAAACTTCAATTGTAAACAAATTGTGTTTTTATGCATTGCGGACACCTCATACCAGAAGCTGTTAAAATCGTTTGCTCGTTTGGGGAAGATTTCTGTATTAATGCATGAAAAAATGAGAGACCTTTTAGATTTTCAAAGGGCAAATATGTATAGTTTGAAAGCACGAAAACTGCTCGTTTGCGCTGTGATTTGATGAAGAACTGTTTGAAGTAATGTTGGCATAACACAATCGAAGGGAAAATAGCTCTGGTAGACGTACCCTAAAATAAATCACATTGGTTCAAAAGAGAGCAGACAGCCAATGCTGTAAAGGTGATTACAGAGCTTAACCAGGACTTTGTCAACTCAATGTCGAACATAACAGTTTGCCGTGACCTTCATGCAGCTATCCCCCATGGAAGGACTAAAATTGCTACACCTCATCATTCTGACATCTTATTAAAAAAAAATGGATGTGCTGATAATCTCGGATAATGGAATAAAGAGAAAATATTATTTAATTTGATGAATCTCTCCGCATTCTTCCATCATCTGGACATCTTTACTTATGGAGGTTATACAAAGAAGCGTTTAAGTCTCGACTGACTGAACCCCATCCAAATGTATGGCGGAATAACCATAGTGATTTGAGGAGCAACGTCATGGAATTTTCTTCGTCATGTTGTAGTGGTATATGGTAGGGATAACACTCATGGAGAGTGTTATCTGGTGGACAGTCAAGTGTCCACCAGTAGTCACGCGGTCTTCCAAGATATGATAGATCAATCCCACTGTTAGAACTGTTAAAAACCAGCCCAGAAAGTATGGCAGAGAAGTAAAAGAGATGGATTATTCTATAAAATTGCAGGAATTTCACATTATAGAGCATCTATGGTTTGTATTCGAGCAAGAAGTGGAGAAGCGCTTTCCTCGGCTCCATCTATGAAGGAACTGGAACAACTTTGCTTCACTAATGGCCTAAAATGGAAGTAAGCTGTCCAAAACATTATGATTCAATTTATCTATACATTTAACACTTGATGCTGCTAAAACAGGACAAACTTCGTATCAAATTTAACATTGGCATTGAAAGATGTGTTTTCTCTATCTTTTCCACGCCATGTATATATACAGGGTGACTCGTAAGTTACGCACCATAGGGGAGAAAATTAGGGTGTGTTTTTATTTTGACAAAAAAAATACGCATTGAGATCAATCGCCAATGGGTACGTGAAGCAACATGGAAGTAGGAGACAAGTTTAATCGCCTACTTCCACACAGAAACACAATTTCTTACACCTCAAATTGACCAAACTATTCTAATAGTCTGAGAATGGAATTTAACATAATCAAGTGTAGCTTACTTAGTATAGATGGGTGTAATCAAGTGAAAAATTCTAGACAGAATTGGAAAGTTTTAGGAAGGTCAGAATGCGAGAGAGACTTAGGTGTCTTGGTAAGTTCTGACCTCCGGCCTAGAAAGCAGTGCATAAGTGCTAGGAATAGAGCTAATAGAGTAGTGATGTTTAGTGGGGGGTAGTGTAGGTAATAAGAATTCGTATGTCATTCGGAAACTGTTCCTGTCGTTAGTTAGGCCTATCTTATCTATGCGGTGCAATTTCGGTCACAATATATTATTGGAAAGATATTGGTTTGCTCGAGTCTATGGAAAGAAGAATGACTAAGCTAATTCATGGATTGAGGAGCTTAACTTATGGTAAAGGGCTTGGGAGATTAAATCTTCATACATTAGAAAGGAAAAGAGTTCGAGGGGGACTTTATTAAAGTCTTCAAGTGGGTAAAAGGTTATAATAGGGGAGACCAAGGAGTAACAAGGAGTAACAAGGAAAGAAAGTACCCTAGAAGGCCTTACGGTCCATTCAAGGAGGGTACCTTTGGACTAGCAGTCGAGCGGGCACA